>VZTJ01005213.1:542371-604888 GCA_013397795.1 Orthonyx spaldingii | reverse complement strand
CCCGCCCCCCCGGCCACCGTCTTCCCGCGGCTCCTCCCGCCTCTCTCCTCCCGCCCCTCCGGCCGCCTCCTTCCCGCGGCTGCTCCCGCCTCTCTCCTCCCGCCACCTCTTTTCTCTGGCCGCCTCCTCCTGTCCGCTCCTCCCGCTTCCCTGGCCGGCTCCTCCCGCCGGCTCCTCCCGGAGCGGGCGGCGCTCCGGGCGCGGCGGTGTCAGCCCAGCCACGGCAGCAGCGAGCATGTCCTCCAGTAGGGCCAAGAAAGTGAAGATGGCCACCAAGTCCTGCCCCGAGTGCGACCAGCAGGTGAGCGGCTCCGGCGGAGCGCGGGGCCGGGCGGGAGGACCGGCCCCGTGCGGCTGCGAGCCGGTGTTTGCGGGAGCTGGATGGTTGTTGCCTTTGCAGCTTCTGCGTGGAATGTGGGGTGGACACCGCGTCCCTGTGGTAGGCTAGCGGAGTAGTTGTGTTACGCTGAGGGGTTTCTGCGCGGCTGCAGAACCGCTTATGTGCTGGCGTTGTTGAGTAATTGTGTGATTTGTTAAAAATGCAATGAGCTGGGTGATTTAGATAATGCAGTGTGCTCTTTGGATGACTGATGTGCCCAGGGCTGGGCGGGAGAGGGCTCTGAGGTGTTATTTTCTCCTGGGGTGGTTGGGAAGCGGCGAAAGCGAGACCTTTGGTGCAGTTCCTGCCCTGTTCCGAGTGCCCCCGTGAGCCGCTCGTGTCCCGCTGCGGGCTCCTGGTGTGCACAAAATGGAGCTGCTCACGCTCCCGAGAGCGGCACAGTGTCAGGAGCTTGTCTCCGTTTGCTGGGAGCGATGTGAGTGTGAAAAGCAGGCGGGTTGGTTCCAGCAGAGCTCCGAACAATGGGGCTCGGCCGAGGGGCAGCGCCTGTCACATGCACTCCTGGGAACCTCGGCTCTGTGACCTGACCCCGGAAAGTCACCTCTGTTCACTGGCTTAGCCATACTTTGAAAAAAAAAAAAAGCCTCATATAGTTTTTCTCTGCTTGCATAGCTTTTGAAAAAATCACATTATTTGTTCTGGCTTGCATAGTTTTTACAGTGTTCCTACTCATCCTGGCACAGTTGGGAGTGCTGAGCTGTGTGTGGGCGTCCTTTCATGTTTTAACCAACGGATCAACCACTGCAAATGCACGTTAAGCACGTCACTGAAATACTATTTCTGAGAAAGAAATCGTGTGCCAAGTTCTGGTTATTCAGTTGGTGAAAGGAGAAACGAAAATGAGTGAGAAGTCATATATGAGAATGGTGGTGGTTTTGTTTGCTTTCTTTTTTTAATAAATGTAGTGAATGTCAAACGATCAACAATAAGTAAGCAAACATTTTAGGCTTTTTAAGCTGATGTGAAAACTTTCACTTTATTCTGCACTTGTATGCGTATCATGTGTTTTAGTTTTTGTCAATGTAGATTTCCTGTTAGCAGCCCTTCTGTGGCTTACATGGATTTAATGTGCATATATGTCCTGCCCTGGCATACCTTGCTTATAGGACCTTGTTTTCCACTGCCACATATTTGAGAGGGAGCAAGAAACTAAAGCCTACACTACAAGTCAACCTTTTGCAGAGTTTGGGGAAGCTCTCATGTAATCTTAAGCAACTGTGTACTGTACTGGTATTTCTTAAATTCTTCCCTAAGCAGGGGCTTAGGCATTTGTTTCTGATTTTTTCACTAGGAGTGGCATGCATGGAAATATTTAGACAGCCACAATTATTGGAGCGAAGTATTGAGTAACACTTCTTAGACTTTAAAACATTTTTCTCTTGTAATTTAGATAATATATTTCAATATTTTCACAACCAAAGCACAGCCCCATTAAACTAGGGAGCCTGAAGTACTTGCAGTCAATCTGAGGAAATAATTATCACTTCTTAATTTAGCATCAGGTAAAATGTCTTGTGTGAGAAAATGTCGTTTCTGTTAGGAAAATGTTAAGCAGTGTGAAATAGTGTTTAGGACTCTGTTACCTTAATTATGTTACAGGATGTTATCAGTGCGGGCCTTCAAAGGATGCCTGATAGGTTTCGGTGATAAACCCCTTCCCCCAGACCCCCCACCCTCAATGGTGCACACCCCTACGTGCTAAACCTGTAACACGAGAACAGCATTGTTCTATCAAACACAGAAAAATACTGACTCTGTTCCAATCCCCTTGGGTGGCTTTGCCAAAGTTTTTTTCTTTAGGCCGAGCCTGGAAACGTAATTATTGGAGAGATCCAAGTGTTCGAAAATGGATTTAGCTGGAACTGTGTATCACCTTAACAACACCCACAGATTACTTGCTTGATAGTAGGGCTTTAGTACTGTTACACTGACCTATGAACAAGGAGACAAGCGTGCACACAAGTCTGCTAAATTCTGACCTTTAAGGTTCAATAAACCTCTGTTGGACTTGTTTTTATTATGTCAGTGTCTCCATAAAGGGAATTAAAACCTCTAGTTCTGTAAAACCTGTATCAAAAAATCTATCTGTAAGCTTTTTGTAGGGTGAAGTGCAGGAGTTCAGATGTGCTACAGAAAGCAAAATAATTAGTTTATTCTGAGAAGCAGTTAAGTTCCCCTTTACAAACTCACGTACTAATTTGGCAGGGTTTTTTGAGTCAGTGGAACTTTGGAACTTGGTTCTTCTCCATGTCTGGTTAAATTGAGGAGGCAGTTGTGGTTCTGTGCTCCTGTTTGTTTCAGTGGACATTGGCAAACTTGTAGTGACCTGTCTTAAAGAATTACATTTGAGAAATTACCTCCTGCCTTTTTTCCCCCACTGTCATGCTTCAGCACGACTGCACTTTAATGTGTGTTATTTAATCTCTTCCAGATCTCTGATTAAACTTGCTTTGATTTGTGTTTTCAGTCTTAAACCTAATCAAAGCAACATGGTATATTCCTTATTACTGTAAAATATCTCAGAAGATCTTGGCACTAAGGTGATGAGGTTTGGAATTTACCTCTGTTGCTTTTTTTTAATTGCTCTGAGTAGATTTCTGTTATTTTTCATATTCAGTGTGGCATTTCTTGTTTTACACTGTCATTTTCTGGGGGAGCATGCTGCTGCTGTCTGCTTAGCTGATCAGAGGCACTGTATTCTCTCAGACTCCTGGGCCTGTAGTCAGTTTTGCCTGGCTGGGCTGGGTTATTTGCATTTTGAATTAACGAGGTCCTTCTGTACCCACCCGGCCTAGACTGCAACGCTGGAGCAGAGTGTGCTACAAATGCATCTGTTTTGCTTCAGGCTCTATTGTGCCTCTAAAGCTGCTCCTGCTCTCTAAAGGAGCTGCTTTCAAATGCTGCTGAAAGTGAATGCATTCACAATGTACTGACGGTTTGAACTCATAATTTTTTTTTTTTTTTTCAAGTAAATAGAGGAAGCAAAACTGGAAATGTCTGACTGATTTGACTGGTGATATTTGAGAGCTCTGAAGAGAAACTAATTCTATTTTAATTCAGCCTGCCTTTAATGCTCTCCGCTTTCCCCCACCCCCTTTCCTGCCAGTCTGGAGAAAAGTAGTGCAGAGCAATCACAACAGCTGTAAATTTCAAGCTTGATTTTTAACAACTGCATAAAGAAAAGGCTTGGTGAGTGATTTACAGCAGAATCTGTTTTTATTGTTTAAATACAGTAACAGTACAGGCTGTAGTTTGCAGTACAAACTGAATTTGAAGAGGTATCTCTGAAGACAAAATGTGAGTTACTAAGTGTGTTTTTTCTTCGTGGGACAGGAGTTTTGTCATATGATCTGAAAAATTTGTCTTTTGTTTTCCCAGGTTCCTGTTGCATGTAAATCATGTCCCTGTGGCTACATATTTATCAGTCGAAAGCTCTTGCATGCTAAACGTTCTGAGAGATCACCACCCATCACAGGTAATACAGGGAGGGGAGAAAGGGTCAACAGTTATTTCCCCTTATTTCCTGAAGGCAAAAGATAGGGTGTTTTACTCCTCTCTGTAAATTGCCTGTTGTCAGTTCACTTTCCCTTGAATTTGTACATGGTAGACTTGGAATATGTTAATTTTTCTTGAATTTTCAGGAGAGGAGAAAGCTGCTGTTTTCAGTCGTCCTTTGTACTTGTGATGCTTGCATTTACTCTGTGTATGTTCTAGCTGCACACATTGATCTCTATGCAAAATAACCCCTTCCATAAGCTTTGTAACAATCCTGTTTTGAAGCTAAATGTGTAGAGGTCCCAAAAGGATCTGGTTTCAGAGTACATGCTGATTGAAGCTGGGTTTTGTGAAAATAAAAAATTGGTTATAATGTTTAATCTAAAACTGGGTGGGTCTTGCTTCTCTCTCCATGATTAAATTAAATAGTGCTTTTTTTGTGCCTAACTTGTGTGTCTTTTGTTGATGGACACAGTGAGAAGTCAGTTGAATGTGCATTCTGGCATGAATAGCATTCTCCTTGTGTTCATTTTTATCACTTCCTCCAGCAGTAGGAATTAGTCAGAACAAGAGCCTGACAGGGAAGATATATATTTAAAAAAACCCAAAAACCCTAACCCAAACCCAACAAATACCTGATCTATATTATCTCCTTTTTAAAATGATCTGCCAGACGTACAAAATGTAAGTCAGCTATTTGATGTTTTGTATCAATGTTTTGAAGGATAGTTGTAGAGTACCACTTGTAGGAATTAGGTGACATTGTGCTGACAACTGAACTTAGGAGGTGGAGGAGGTTGAGAAATGTCTGTGGTAGGTTGGAAGTGTTGGTCAGTTTTCTTTCCTCTTCCCCCTTTTTTGATGAAGTAGTTACCAAATGAAGCTGAAGGCCACAATCTGGTTGTATAATTCAGCTTTGTACAGAAGAAGGCACCAGGGGAGGCCAAATGAATATATGCTGGGGGCCATCCTGCTGGAAAGGAGCTCTGAAAGTGCTTTGGGCTGTGAGTGTGACCATGCACTGGCACAGGTTGTCCAAGAGGGGTTGTGGAGTCTCCATCCTTGGTACTCAAAAGCCTTCTGGACATGGTCCTGGGCAGCTGGCTCTTGGTGGCCCTGTGTGAGCAGGACTTGGACAGGTTGGTCTGCAGGGGTTCCCCTGCTGCCTCACCCTGTCTGTGGCACTGTGAAATCAGGTTCTGTATTGGCATGAGTGACTGCACCCCGCTGTCCTGCCTGCACCCCGTGTCTGTACAAGGTTAACGGGACAACTGCAGCCAAAGGAAATCAGTTCCCTAGAGAGGTACAGGAGGAGACTGTGTATGTCTGTAGTGTGCTCCTAAGGTAACCACAACTTCTTTTAGAAAATATTTCAGTATTTTCAGCAGTACAGCTCCTGCAGAGTGGTGGTGCAGCCTTGCAAATGTGCAGCTAATCCATGAGTGTGCTGTGCTGACTGTACTATTTTTGGTACCCAAGCTCGTTAATTCATACTTAACTTCCAGATAAAACTCATATAAATACTCTTTTCTTTTAATGACTTTGGTGTTTAGGAAAACAGTGCACCTGTTCAGCTTTAAGCATGAGGAGGCCTTGTCACAGGCTGGATGTGGTGGGACACGTCCGCTGTGTTTTGTGCCATTTGCTGGCAGCATTGTTGACTCAGCATTCAATTTGTCTGAGCAGCAGCAATGATTTCATTGTTAGTGTCAAAAGCACACCAAGTGCTGTGGTGCTTGCTGTATGATAAACCTCTGCTAGTGATCAGATCCAGTGGGCTGTCTTAAAGGCTGTGATGTGTGCAGTTTGTGTTGCCATCTTATTTGAGACACAGCTTCTTGTGTCTACCAGCAGACATCTCATGCTGCAAAAAGTGTTTGAAGTAATTAAAGGCTTGATCCTTGTAATCAAGAGGGGAAGCGTCCTTCTGGATCTGGCACCTTAATTTCTGCATGGATATCATGCAGATGCAGTTGCTCTGGAAAGGTGTAGGCATCTGACCACTTTAAAAAAAAGGTTGATTGGGTGGGGCGAGCATTAAGAGTAAATTAAGAACAAAGGTGAAAACAACCCTGGGTCATGCCGTTTGTGTTCATTTGCACAGAAAACAAGAGTGAGGCCAAAAGGAGGCGGACAGAGAGAGTTAAGCGAGAGAAGATAAATTCTGCAGTAAGTAAAGACTTAGAAAACCGAAAAAGATCCAGGTCTAACAGCCATTCAGATCATAGCAGACGAGGAAGAGGAAGACCTAAGAGTGCCTCAGCGAAAAAGCACGAGGAAGAAAGAGGTATGACAGCTGGAGAAATCTGTCTGTTGGATTTTCTATTTGTATCTTTTTTTATCAGTAAACCTTTATACCATTCAAACATTCAACTAGACGAGTTCAGCCAGTACCTGATACATTAATGTGGGGAAGAGACTGCTTTGCATCTGTAGAGACCTCTGGTTTTATGTTTCAGTGACTGATGAAACTAACTGCAAAGATCTAAATCTGTATTTTTAGCCACTGTATCAAGTTTCAGCACGTAAGTTGAAAGCCATTGGACCAAAGTGTAAAGTAGGTTTTTTATTTTGGGGTTTTTTTTTGTCAAGGTGCTGCTGCTCTATATCACAAGGACAAACCATATAATGGTATCTGTTGTCAGAGAGGGGATTAGGATGACTGGATTGCTTAAAAAGTTTCTTGAAACCTTTTGGAGGGCCAAAGTAAAAAGGGCTTCTTGAGTCACTACTATGACCTGAATTTTGACCCCGTGTTTCTAGAGGAAAGAATGCCTCCTTGTCTGTTGAGGTTCCTTGGTGACCTGCTGTTTTTAATCATTACACAATAAAGAGGCTGTTACATGAGTAGAGTAATTCTAGAACCCCTCAAGAATGTAACTATCACTTAGGGTTCCTCTTGTTTTAAGAGCCTATCGACACTGCATTTGCTAGCTGTTTTTGGAGATAGTAATTTTAGACCTGACTTATGAATCCAAAACTTAGCATGGGCTTAAAAAGGTTGGAAGACAGATAAAAGGGAAATAACAAGACTTCATACAAATATTCAGAAGATATTGTTTGTAAAACTCCTGAAGCCTTGAAGTGTATCATGTGGCATAACTCAGCAATGCAATTATTTCTTCCTTTCCACCTTACAAAAAAAAAAAAGGTGTTAATCTGTGTTGAAAATTCCTTTCATTTCTGACTTCTCAAAACCAATTTTGATATCTCTGCTGTTTAATGTAAATCCCTTTCTTAATGTTTCTTTCATGTAAAAACTAAGTATAAATTTGGATTTGTTGAGGGTTTTTTAGTGCTTTCAGTGTGGGAAGAGGAGGTGGAATTTAATTTCTGTATATTTTCCAGATGGCAGTTGTTTTAGTGTAATAGAAATGCACTTGTATCTAATCTCTTCACTACTGCATATGACTTATTGATGAGTGTAGCTTCCCTGTTTGTTCCTGACCCAAGCTGGACTTTGTCTGGTAGCTTTAGGATCCTTTCTGGGCTTTTAACTGTCAGTCTAGTTCACAAACAGCCTTGGTTTTAAAATTCCAGCAAGCTGGTTGGGTTGCCCTATAAAAGTGAATCTTCTTTTCTGTCCCCTGACAAAGAGGAAAGCAACCTAAGCAATCACAGGAAAAGATCCCTTCTCTTAAGATATGTTTTACAATTTCCAAAAAGCAAGAATTTGACAGCAGGAGGGATATTTAGAGAGCCTGTTTTCCTATCCAAAACCAGGCTGAATGTTTCTAATCTCTTGCTGCAAACTCTGAAGTGTGACAATACTGCAGTGCTTTGAGGCAGAAGACCAGAGATATGGATATAGTGGGATCTTTGCATAGGAGTGTGCATGGTGTGCCTTTTCTTGGTGTTTTTTTAAAGGTGAATCTCACTTGGTAAGATTGCCTTCATCTTCTTGTGCTGTTTTTACCATCCCCTTTACTTGATCTTGTGGTGGCTGTTTTTTCCTTAGCCTCTTGTGCAGAGCTGGAGCAGGGATTGGCCTCACACCCATTTGTCATTGTCTTTGCTCCAGTGCAGCACATCTTACTGTTCAGGAGTAAGTAGGCTTAGGATATTTTCTTATTTCTGACTTCTGGTTATGTCAGGCTGTAGTGTGTAGATCACCATGGTGATTATCAGGCAGATGAAAAAAAATAATATATGTGGCTGTCATGGCTATAAAAATAAATTCAGCAGGGAACTCATCCTTTTGTAAGTAATCACTAAAACAAGTTAACATTGACCTCTCCCTTTTCAAGTCGCTTACAAAACTGAAACTACTGTGTGTGGAGTAATTAGGGGGAATTTTATAAATATTGTTCCTTTACCACACCTGCTGCTTGATAGTGTTGTTTGTGTATATTAAGCAACTGTAATTCTACTACAGTTAAGGTGTTTTTTGTGTGAGTGGTTGCAAGTCCTTGTAGCAGTCTGTCTAGTGTTGAAAGTCAGCTCTGGAGTGCAAGATGTCAGCCTAGTGTGTTAGACTTTAAGTATCTTGTTTCCTTGCCTGTTGTATGTGTCTAGGATATTTTGGGTACATGTTACTTGCCACTAGAGGTTGTGGTGTCCTTTTGCCCCAAGGACTTGAAAAGAAGCCACTGCTTGCATGGGTGTTTAAATATTTGGTTCCTAATACATTTGTAAATGGAAAAACAGGCAGATAGAAAACGCCTCAGTGGTAATAACATGGAAGAGATGATTATCTGTACATTTGAAGACCACCCAGCTGTGAAAATTCCCTTCCTAAAGACCCCCATGACATCTGTAGCTTTGTTTCCTTGCTTGTCATGCTCTTCCACACACAGTGTGCTTGTTCCCAGTTATGTCTGTGCCTTTGACTGGTTCTTTTGTGTCCTTCGTGACTGGCTCACATTAGAGCAAAGAGCTGCAGCAATTAAGAAGAATAGAATAAGCAAAAAGGCTTTTTAACAAGCTATTTTTCCTGCAGATTTAGCAAGAAGGAATGGAGGGGGAGGAGGGAGGAAGCAGATGTAGATTGAGGGGATATGGCAGTACTGGAACCCAGAAAATTGTCCTATCACATGTTTCAGAGCCATGTGATGACCCTGGAAATAGGATTTTCTTCCTGCAGGCTTGGCTTGTCAAAATTGTCACTTAATTTCTTTGTCAGATGTCCTACAATGAATTTTGAAAATATAACCACTCCATAATAATTTGACTGATTTTGATGTGGAGGTTGGTTCTTTGTTTCACTGTGTGGGACTGTGACACACAGCTAGACTGGTTCCCAGGCTGCCTTGTTATCTGGGTAATAACCTGATTGTATTAAAGCAAACAAAAACCCTTGTATGCTGGAGGAAGTGGTATTGGTTATTCTGAAAGAGGTTACCAGCAAGTAAGTGTCAGTAGGAGGAGTCTGTAGACTTACTAAAGCAGACTTGTTACTTAGCAAGACAAATCTTCATAAAGGTATGTATGTACATACAATTCAGTATCCTTGTAAAACTTGAGCTGAATACTTTTTCTTGATGCAAGTTTTCTTTTTCCAGTAATTTCCAGTTGCATTACTCACACATTTGCTTGCCCAGTGTATTTGAAGTAACTTGCTGTCTGAAAGATGAATCCATACAAAATTTGTGGAGGGGGAAGTCCATATGTGATCTATACATAATCACTGTTTTAAGGGCTGCAGTGTAAGTGGGTTGCAGGAGATCTGGGGATGCAAGAGACGTGCTCCAGAAAAACTATTTTTGCCTAAACAGCCTCTTAGTTGTGTAGCAAACTCCCTAGTATTTAATGTCTTACTGTCTTACAGAAACACAATACTATTTTTTTCCCATAATAGGGAAATGAGTCAAAATTACTCTCAGATGAGACTGAAGTGGAAAGTTTTCAGAGTGTGTGTGGAAGCTGTGGTATCCTATGAGGAGTGTATGATAAAATGTCATGCAGGTGTGAGCTCTTCACCTGTACTGGTGAGAACTGCAGTTGTCCTGACAAGGCACGAAGCTTGCACACCTGTGTTAATGAATCCCTGATACTCTCATACCAAGATTTCAGTAAGATGAAGTCTCTCAGAATAAGGCTGATCTGGGAGGACGGGGAGGAAGGGAAACTAAGAAGTCCGTAGTCTGTTAACAGCAATCAGGGCGTGGTGCAGGGGGGAGTATTTTCTGGGTGCTGATATATTCAAATTGTGGCTGGATTCGTTTGTATCAGGAAGCAAGAAACAAGGGGTGGGGCTTAGATATGAAAATAGAAAAGGTTAATGTGGAATAACCAGTGTGTGTAGTGTCTGTGCTCAGAACAACTCCCAGCATTGTTAATTTTTAAATGGTGAGAGGGAGGAAGTGGAGCAACCCAGAGTGTACATACAGAAACTGATTTGTCTTAAGCTGCGGGGTAGGACTTGCAGCAAGACTCAGTTTCAAACTCATTTCAGACTCAATACACTAGAGAATATTGTCTTGCATAGCCAGGAAGCCAGCAAAAAGCTGGCTTCTGCTGTTTCTGTATCAGTGTTACATCAGAACACAGTGGTAAAGGATTTTTGAGCTTCTCCCACTTAGTTGTTTAACACAAGCACTTGATTTCACACAGAAGGCAGTCTGCTGGAATTCTCTCCGTAGCTGTAACACAAATGTGAAGCCAAATCTAAAACCATTGTTGTGAATGTGAACCCATTGAAGGGTAGCTGTGTGGATAGGTAGAGATAGGAGATGCTGGGATCTTTTCTCCTCATGATGCTTTCCATTATTTTCCAGTGCTGCCTTTTCCTTGGCTTTCCCATGCTAATTTAGGTATCTTGGTGGAGCAGTTGCCAGAGTGTGAACATGTGTGACTGTGTGTTAGTGAGACAGAGGGGTCTCTCAGGTGAGCTTTGTGTCGTGATTGAAAATGAGTCCAGGCCACTGTGGAACCTGGCTTAGAGGTGGCGTTCCACAGCAGAAAACTGAACGTATTTCTCTGTTCCTTGCGTGTACAAGCCTGGTCTTCTGCTGACAACACTGTGTCTTTGCTGGCTTTATTTTCTTGACAATTTGTGTCAGCTACCTGTGGCTAGCTAAACTGGCATAGAACTGGTCATCATCTGGAGGACGTGGTATTTATGAAAGTGGCATTTCTCAAATTGTACAATTTTATGAATTTTTGTAGTGTAACTTAGTTTATTTGAGCACTGCACTGTGGAAACTTTTTGATGGCTTCCTGTTGTGTGTCTAAGGCACTGAAATAAGCCAATATCAGCACAGGGAACTTGTGGCCTTTTACTTGCTCAGTGAGGTGTTACCATTGTTCTACAGCTGGGATAAGTGTGGAAAGTCCAGAAATGTTCATGATGATAAATTTGGAGCCTGACTTCATCCAAGTATCTGCTCTTTGGCCTTTGACACTGTCATTAAACTTTCAGGTTTCTTTAATGTAGTTCTAAAGTAGGGGGACAAATGTTGTGTTTAATGAGGATATTGTAAAATAACTTTGTTTTCTTGGATGGGAGGTGTTAATGTAAAAGAAAAAAACCCAAACCTCTAAAACAAAAAAAACCTCAAGGAATACTTGAGTACTTGTTAATCGTTATGTTAACGACTCATTCTTCCTTTCCTAATGAAGAGAAATTCAGTCATGCTTTTGGCTGAATCATTCTGTGACTCTTCCAGCACCTCTGTGTGCCTGCATTACTTCCTCTTTCTCAGTCCCTCCGTGCATGGGAGTTGATTGTCTGACTTCAATTCCACTACTTCACGTCATTTATTAATTTCTGTGTAACTTGCATTAACTTCGAATAATAGAAAAAGCTTCTAATAGTGACTTTTTTTTCTTCTGCAGAGAAACAAGAAAAAGAAGTTGACATGTATGCTAACCTTTCAGATGAAAAGGCCTTCGTATTTTCAGTGGCCTTGGCGGAAATAAACAGAAAAATTATCAATCAAAGACTTATTCTGTAACTTGTGAGCACAATCTGATGCAGTTTTATGCAGGATGGTGGCAGATTGCCAAGGTGCCATGGACTCTCGGGAGGTGTGCTGTCTGCACCAACAAGGACCATAGCATTTCCTGTTAAAATTCTACTGCTGTTCTTGGAAATTGAGTTCTGTCTCCACAAGTCAGAAGGAAAATGGTCACAAGATTGTGCTGTGAAAAATCAGAAAGCAGATATGTTTTATGCCCTGAAGACAGATGCTAGACCAATGCACAGAAAGACTGCACCCGTTCCAGAGCACTTCTTTTGAATTTGCTGCCAGAAATGCAATATTTTAAATATTTTCAGAAATAAATGATTTTCCTTTAAAATTATATATTTCAGATTTTTCAACTATATTACAGTTTACGTATGTACAGTTCACATAACTTTTTAATAAATTGATATTCCAATATTTTATTGAACTGAGAATTAAGTACATTTGTGGTACTCAGGGTGTGTTGGTTTTAATCCTCTTACAAATCTGGTATTCATCCTAGGTATGACTTCAGTTTCACACTTTTTAATAGGTGTGATGTAATTCTGGTAGGAAGACAATTAAAGTGGTTTAATTTGGGGGGATTATTTTGTTAGACAACTTCACATTGTTTATGACTTACCTCTAGAAAATAATTTCTTGCTACATAGAATTGTTTTTTAAAAATCATATACTTTGGGGGTCAGAATTCTGAAGTTTGAGAGGCAAGCACTTGTTTTGTAACAATTATTTGCTGAGTATCTGCCTTGTCCAGCTGGTAAATTCTTGTCCCATACTCTTTCTTGGCCCATTATTTACTGGAAAGGGAGAGAAGGAGACGTCAGAAATGTAGATCTGCAGTTGGCATCTTGTGACTGGTATTTCCAAAACACAAGGATATGGTAGTTCCTTTTACTCCCCATGGCTTTTTTTGTCTGTCTTTTAAAAGCATAATTCATATTGGTATTGTGTTTGGATTGCTGACTGTAAATACCAAAGCAAAGTCTACCTGAGTGTGTAAAAATGAGCTGTGCTGATAGAAATAGTTCTGGGGAAGACATTCAACAAAGTTGTCTTTCTGAAAGTGGTATAGTGCAATTGGAGCCAAAACCCCTTCTTTAGCAACTATATGGGGGTTTTGTTTTACCAAGAAAAAACCCCAAAGCCTCAAGCTGTGTAAAATCCTGAGGGAGGAGGCGTAGGAAGTAATTACATTCATGAAATCTGGCACGCTGGGGTTTTGTCACCTTTCATTTGCTCTTTTCCAGGAGGGGGAATACAACTAAATCTTTTTCTTCGGTATTACTGGTGCTTTTCAGTATCACATTGAGCAATGAGAATTGCCTGATGAGCTTCTGCTACAGAACTGATCTCTGGGTGGAAGCCAAGATGTTTATTAATAAAGCTGGACTGTGAAATAATGGCTGTTATATTAGTTCCTGATTAACAGAAGGAGCCGTGATAGCTTCAAGTTAAGCCACAAGACACTGATCAGATGCAAACTGTGTAAGTAAAAGCAGGAAACATGGAAAGTGGTTTTTAATTCTTAACTCCTAAGGAATAATTTGCATCCTTATTAACAGTGGACGAGAGAGATGGTGTGGAAATGTGTTTAAGCCACTAATACACATTTGTCTTTATTCCAGTAAATGAGAAATAGCAAACACAAGACCTTCTTCTCTGCATCATTAAACTTCTGCTTCCCAGAACTGTAGCCTGTCACAGATACCAGTAGTGAGGACAGAGGAGTGAATCTTAAGGATAGAGAATTATATTTGCATGGTAAGTTGTTAAAGTCACGGTGACAAAAGGGAAGGTCTAACTTAAGGACATGGTCAGGCTGCTGTTGCTTTTGTTGCTAGAATGAGCTGTGCTGTGTTAGGAAGGGGCAGAGGGAGCTGCCAAGGCAGTGGCTTTGGTGCTCTGACCTGCTTTCCTACAGGTTTCTCTATCTTTCTGCTCCTGCACATGGAATTGGTTACTGTCACAGGACCAAAGTTAATGTTGTTGGATGTGACAAAATTGTAATTTAATTTTTACATTTACGTTGGTGCCTTTTCTAACCAGTGCTTTTGAAAAATACATTTATACCTCTCAAATGTGCGAGGCCATTTTTTGCTCCTTCATTGGTGGAGGCTCTCCTGAAACAGTGGTTGAGTTCTAGTTCTGTATTTCTTCCCTTTATATTCCCCAAGTCTCTGCTGTCATCTCTTCCCCACATATCCTTATGGTACTCTTCTTCCCCTGATGGCTTCCAGTTTCTTTGAGAAAGCTGTGATGGAAGCAGGTGGCCTTGAAAATGCCCTAGGGCAAGAGTGGGTCTTTGCCAGGGCATCTGGCAAAGCAAGAAACCTGACTTTCTCTTCCCACTAACCAGAAACAAGACATTCTTGCCTATACAGGCAGGACATTTCGGCCTCTTCCAAAAGCCCTGGTACCTGTGGTGTGCCAAGACACAGATTTCTTGGAATATATTCAGTAACTGAACTGGAAAGTGTCTGCTTTGTACAAAATGGGCATCAACGTGATGGATCCCAAGAGCTCTTTCTTTGTGTGTTAGAGATGATCCATGGATGAAACACTGGCAAATCATAGTAGATTGTAATTGTAAATCGTATTTGTTCTCGTTCTATGGAACTAAAATAAAGCCAGTGACAGCTGAATGATGAAAGAGTAAAATTCTGTGTACTGCAGCTCTGACTTGCTTGGAAAGTGCATAGATTCTGAGAAGCAAGAATAAATATGGTAAGGCTTCAGGAAGTTGCTTACGTGAAGCCTTTTTTGTGACTCCAGTTTCAGTGTAAGATTTTAGGCTCTGCCTTTGGCTGTCATTGTGGTTCAGGCTGACCATTTGTTTCACTGCTTTTTTTGTAACCTGCAACCTCACGTAGAAAAATAGTCTTTCAGAAAAAGTGAATTAGGCTGCAGGTTTTTAATGAACAAAAGAAGATCAAGTGAAATACCACTGCACCCCTGCACATGTTGACTTGCCTGACTGGATAAACTTTCTGTTGTGAATCAAATAGTTTAGGATCCTACAGGGAACTGCCTGTTTGTAAACCACTATTTAACAAGTTCTGCTTTCTGCCACTTCTTTTCAATGTTTTTCCCGAAGATCTGTGTTTCCAGTGTTCATAGCTTTGTGCAATAGCATGTCTGACCATCTAGTGGGCTCACAGTTCAAATTTTGACTCGAGATTTCCCTGCGTTTCCTCTGCTCTGCTCCTAGATGGCAGCCGTATTCTAAACAGCTCACTGTTCAGGCATTCCCACCATGGAGACCAGGAAGTGTTTCGTTTTCAGTGAAAGCAACCTGAAAGACTATTTTTCTTTAGAATATCACCCCCACCTAACATGGGAAATGAAAATCCCGTTAGTGGGTGTTACTGGCTGTCTACACTGAAACACTGCTTCATCAGTTGTGTGGGACATCAGCTCTTGAGGTGTGAGGATTGGTAGAATTGGGTAATTTGTCAGGACCAGAGAATTCTGAACTTTAAATTGGCAATCAAATACAAAATGGTTTAAGGAAACTTTCACCTCCCCTTGAAGTCCCATATATGTAACTTTTCTTTGGTCAAATTTTACTAACATTTCTTAATTTTCCAGTTATTTTTGTTCTGATACTGTTATGGTTGATTAAAAAAACTTGAAATTGGGACAGGGTATTGGGGAATACCTTACAGATTATCATTGCCCTGTGGTTGGGCAGGATTTATTGAGAGAGAGAGACTAAAAATGAGATACTGGCTTTGAATGTCAGTTCCCAGACAAGGTTTTATGTTGCTTTTACATAGTGCTTTTTGATTTTTTCCCCCCTTTTTTTAGTTTTTCTAGGTTTTGGGGTGTTTTAGAGTGCAACAGTGATCATGTAGGCTGTTAGCAGCTCTGTGTCTGTTCTTTGTATCTTGGACTGTACTACCAAGGATGATTGGTATCTTATTGCCTAACAGGCCATGGTGCTTGGCTTCTCATAAGGTGTTTTAAGGTATTAATACGTTAAAGTATTAATAACCTGTGATTAAACAGTGAAAGCTGTGTTAAACCAGTTTAGTTTGGGCCTTTTTGAGCTGCTGTTTTTGAGCAGGACCCTTGTGTGTGCAGCTGTGTTGTAATCTCTGGGGGCATCTGTGCAGGTGCTTTTCTTTGGATGGGCAGTGTGTGTGTGCCAAGCAGATCTCTTGGTACCGTGTTCTTCAGTGCTTAGATTTGCGTCGTGGAGTAGTCCTGGGGTGCAGGATGGAGATGACTTTTACAGGAAAATTGACCTGAAAGATTCTTCAGCTGTCAGTGGGTGTTTGGTGTGCAGGACCAGGACTACTTGTAGCAGGTGCTGGGCTCTCAGTACCAACTGTTCCACTCCACAGATCTCCTCCTGTGCCTCATTCTTGCTTATCATGGAAGTACAGCAGAGCCAGTGTTAACAACCAATGCTTTCAGGTGAGTCTAAAAGCAATTTGTCCTTCAAAGTATTGACAGTGATTTCAGTGTTTTATTTTATTCTGGATTCTGGCAAATAACCTCTGGCAAATCTGACTGTAGCATTCCAAGGTGTTGCTTTCCCCAGTTATTTGCCTGTTCTGTATGGAGGTTGCCACTTTGGTTACAGTGGTGCTTAGGACAGCTCTAATAAATAATAGAATAGTTTCATTTCCTCTTTTTTTAGGCTAACACTTTCAAAACTCACTACTAGTTACAGAATTTTAAGTCTGGCTGCCCCAAAGTTAGATATGATTAAGCAGGTTTTTGGGTTGAGATGAAAATGATCCATTTTTCTGCATTATGGTAGATCAGACACTGCATGATGTCGCAGCTGTTGTGAGTTCTTAATGAACTGAAAATATCTGTGAATCAATGTGCTAGTGTTTGGGGTTTGTTTTTTTCCTGCACTTACTTTAAAAGGGTTACTGGCAGCTGCCAGCTGTTGGTTGGAATGTGCCATCTAAGTAAGAGGCAAGGAATTGATCAGGCAGGAGGCAATGGAAATGGATAAATCTCTGTATTTCCTTTTTCCTGCAGAAGAAAACCTAAACTGCTTTCACCAAAGTTGTTTAAAATTTCAAGCCCAGAACATGGTTCATGTCAATCATTTGGTGTCATCATGCAGCATTTCCCCAGGAAAAGGTCAGGTACCTCTTCTTCCTCTTCCTCTCACTCCCCCTCCTCCCCCCATAAGCTGCTTTTTGTGGTGCTTTTTAACTTTTTACATAAAACCTGAGCTCTGTCTTAGTTTACTGCCTTTGGTCTCCTACTATGTGTTACTTTTCTCAATGATAACTTACTAAATTTGTTAGGAAGAGTTAAGAAATCAATACTATTTTTAACCCTGGACAGCATTGACGACCATAAAATGCTGTTAAGAACAGTGAGTGTTCCAGATACCAGGAGTACAAATATTAATAGTCTGGCAGTTTTCCAAGTTTCAGTGGTTTCTGTTTTGTCTTGGAACAAAAAAACTTATGAATATTTAATGGAAAATATCATGCTCATAAAGAGAAATCTTCAGACTGAGGTCAGAGTTGCTTTATTTGGAGAAGTTGTGGAGCAAAACGTGTGTGTGGCCATGTGAGCAGGAGTAGTGATGAGAGGCTGGAGTGGTGGAGTTGGAGTCTCTGCTGTGAAGGTGCTCTGGGTCCCAGGTCCTGGTTCTCAGCAACACCAAAGAAGTGTTTCATGTAGGTCAGTGAACTCGCTGGAGCAAGAGGTGACCCAGGAGTTCTGGTTTTCAGTAAAATGAATAAATGATTCTACTGGCACAGCAGTGTATTTGAAAGTAGTGTTATTGCTGGAGTCGACTTCTTTGGCAAATAAAAAAATTCTAATGTGTTAAAGGACAATTTTAAGGGATGGCATACAGCTTATTAACAGCAGAGTTCAGGAGTCTTTAGATCTGGATTTGTCATAACCTGCATAAGAGTGCACTAGGTATTAAAGCTGTGTGTGAAATCCCACACAGTGTCCTGGACGTAATACAGGTTTTGTCTTGAACATGAGGCAGAGTCAGAGGAAAGGCAGGAGTGTAAGAAACTCTGGAAAGGAGCAGCTGTTGGTTTTGCATGAGCCTGTCAGCTGGGGACTGTTAAAACTGTGAAGTGTTGGTGTGTAACCTCAGGTGAATGGAGTTAGAATAAGGCTCAATTTGTTTAAGTTCACTGGGGAACTGATGTTACTGTGCACTGAGGCTTAAGGTAAAAGTGCCTTTTACTGTAGCTTTCTTAAACAGGGGAGGATAAAGATTGCTTCCTGTCATCTTGGAAAACTAACAAAGCTCTCTGTTCTTTAGGAGAGAGCACTTCCAAAGAAGGAGAAATGGTGCAGTAAGGTCAGAAATGCTTAAGACAGAGATATATTGAGTCTTTGCCAAGTATTGATTCAGAGCCTGGTCCTGAGGTAGTTTTACCTCTGATTATGTTGACAAGTGTGCAATTTTAAAGTTTTTTTTTAAAGTTTTTTGTTTAGTTTCTAAAGTAGAGTTGTGTACCAAACTCTGTGGACAAATCTATCCTAAGATTAGAAGATGAGCATTAGAATTTACTCTTAAGATTTTTTTACAATGGCAAGTCTTGACATCCAGTGAAAGGTTTTCAAAAAGGTACTTTTAAAACAAACTCTTTATTTAGCTGAATGATCACAATTATTATTTCTAACACTTACATAGAGGAATGTTTTCAAAGTAGTATCTCAAAGCAGTGTATAATGGGCTGAGTGGAAATTGAGCAAAAAGCCTAATTTAGATAAATACTAATAACTGCTTTCTGAAATACAGCCTAAGTGTTCTGATAGGGAAAGGTGTCCCACAGCATCAGGATTACTCATAAATCTGGTCATCTTGAGATCTATTTTTCTTTCATTGTTGCTCACACCGATTTTAAGAAGACTGGGAGTCTCATCCAAAATATTTAGCTTACATTTCTTGACGCTGAGCAAATTCCAAACTTGGCAGCTGTGGTGCTGTTGCTTACAACAGTGGCAGTGCTGGCTCTGGCACACAGTTACTTAGCAACAGGGAAGCTCACGTTTGCTTACAGCTCATGCGTGTGCATCTAAATGTAGTTCTGGAAAAAAATAAAAGGTTAAAGGAGTTTGGAAGGGGAAAGAGATACTTGAACAATTCGTCCTGTTCAGTGGTTGACACTGAGGGCAATAGTATATAGGAAAATGAATCTCAAAATATTTTGTCTTTTAAAATCTTCATTAGACTCTTAATATGTTGCAAGAACTTGAAATTCAGATGAACAGAATCCTACTCCTACCAACTACAGAAAGATCAAAAATAAAAATACAGCAAATGGTAAAGAGCAGGGGATATGTTCTATTTTGAATGCCTGGGTTACAAATGCATTCCTTGGAAATAAGATTCATTATTTGAACATTGAGAATCTGAGAAAGTTGTAAAAAATTGTTTTGTGAGACTAACAGATGGGTTGAGACTATATTAGATTAATTACTTCTGACTGTTGATTGCTGCTTGTCAGTTTACCAGTGCTTTTTTTTGCTGATCAAGCTGTGAAATCTTAACGGGTTTTTGACAGCTTGCTCTCTGTGACTGCAGCAGTACTCAAAAGCAGAATGACTTAAAAGGCCGCTGTCAGACTGTTATTGTACTATGATTACAGCAATCTCAGTTTCTGGGGTTTCAGGCAGGCAGTTTTCCTTATTAGCCAGCACTGGAGCTGCAGTGAGGTCTCCTTATATAGCAAAGGCAGGAAGGTGATTGCGACTTGCTCCAGACATGAGGGGGAGGCAGGGACCAGAGAGAGCAAGCCAGGAATGGAGAGGGTAGGAAAAAGAGAAGCTGGACTTGGCTAGAGAATGGAGAGAGGTCTGATGATGAGAGTTAACAATGAGTGTGTTCAGGGTGTTTGGGAGAGTGATGTGGGAGCCTGCAGGATATCACTGAAGGAAGCAGTGCATTGTTTCAGACTTTGGGAGGGCAGTTTGGAGAACAAGGAGAGTGACTGGAGTGCATTTGCAGAGGAGTAAGGATGCTGCTACTCCAGCTGCTCCCAGAGTTGTGCAGTTCCTTTATGCCTAGAAATTAAGTGGTTTGAGAAAGGAATTCTCCAGAGGCTGTGTTCTTTTGTTCCGTGTTTGTACTCATCTGTACCCTTAATTGTGAGTTTACTGGGCTTTTCTGTGGGAAACAGAATCAAGTGTGATCTGGAAGGTGAACAAGATCCCAACACCACTGGGAGTGGGATTGAGAGTGTTAATCCTTGTTTTTCAGAGCTGAGTCAAAATGAGGAAACATCTTGTGAAGAAGGGTTTTTGACAGCTAGAATGAACCTAGTTAGGGGACAGTGATTTAAAGGTGGGGGAAAAAAGTCATCAACCCAGGCTGCCAAAGTTAAAATACAGTTAAAATATTTACTTTTGAATTTCAAATTCAGTCTAGAGAATTCTATAATTCAGATTTCTGCATGTATATTCATGTGCTGCATGTGTACTTTATGGGGCTTACCTAAATGATGTCTGCTCTAGTTAATGGACCATTAAATGAGAAGCTATAATTACCAACTTTGTGGCTGCGTCAGAGTGGGCAAGAGGATATGTGTTAATTCTTTATAAAAACGACAGGATAGTGCATCTGCAGAGTAGGAGCTATGATAGATAAAAATCTATCATCCCATGCGAGTGACAGCCCACTCATCCCATGCTGGGGAATGTGCTTGGTCTGCTACTGTCCCTGCTGAAGGCTTTTTGGAAGGCGAGTGGATGAATGTTGTGAAATACTTTTGTTTCCAGTTACCTCTCCATGTTTCAAACTAGCAGGCTGTTGAACAGGGAATCTGTGCTACAGCAACCTTTACCTTTTGTAAAGGTAAAACGAGAAAAGTTTCCTTTCCTTTTGCTTTTGCTGTTCATTCCTTCGCTAGTGGAGGCTAGAAGGGTACAGGTGCTGACTGCCTATAGGGCTGACCTGTGTAACGAGGCTCAGTGTTTCACAGGAGACTGCTACCCAAAAATTGGCCCCATCCTTACAGAGAAGGCTTCAATCTGTTCTCCTTTGGACCTTTTTTGTGACCATCAAAGCCAGGGTTGCTGTGTAATGTGGTAGCTCTCAATGCAAAATCATCTAAATCACCTACCCAGGTGTGCCAGGAGACAAAGGAACATATTGAGTCACTTTGTCTCTTAGTTTGGTTTCTTTGTGGTGCTCATAGCTGTTTTCAAGTCTTCCCTGGGTCAGTTGCCCTGTGTGAGTTTGTTCAGCTGCAGACATTAAACGCACTCGCTTCGGCAGCTGGAACAAAAGAATAATGAAAATTAAAATTTGCTGGCAGTTGCATTTGTGCTTTGCAGGCAGGATTCGTTGTAGTGCAAATCTTTGTGGGCTAATGAAGTTAAAGCAGGGCTTTAGATAGTATTCTTTTAAACAAAAGCAGCCTGCCTAAAGCTGTCTCTGCTAGTGTTTTCCTTCTGAAACAATGAGAGCGAATGCTGCAGGTTTAAAAATGGAATATAACTTATGAGGCTTCTAGCCTTGGGCATGAGTCCTTGTGTAACTGGAATTTAAAATATAAAATGAATATTAATGAGGTGGGGAGGCTTGCAGACCTGTCCTTTAATACTAATCCATTGTGAGTGGTGCAACTCTAGAAATGAGCTGATACTGGCACAGAGACAACCAGGAATTGACTGCCCTTAGAAAATGCCTCATCAGTCCAGGTCTTCACAGGCTCCTGAATACTTGTCCTGATCAGATACAGAAGGGCACCTGAACATTTCTGGTATCAATACCCTGCCTGCTGGTTCTGTGTGCATTTCCCTGGGGACACTCCTGTATGCTGGCTTTCAGCTCTCGCTTGTTGCATGGATGGAAGCGTAATGACAGGGTAAGTTATCAGTACAGTTTGGAAGTGCCTTTGGAAGAGAACTGTGAACCTTCAGTCAGATGTTTAGGGTCATGGTCATGGGTGACTTCAGTGTTGGTAGCTCCCTATCCCTGATTATTAATGACAAAAAGGTTCTAAAATACTTAAGTGTATTTCATACTCTTAAGTGTGCGTAAAAGAAACGTACTGGGTGACTAAAGCTGCCCCTCATTTTCAGGAGGAAAGATACTGTGTATTAACTATTTGATCTAAGTAATGTTGTTTAGATTATAAATTTCCTGAAAATGGGATGTTTGTGGACCAGTGCACCTCCTCCTAATTCACAGAGGCTGATGCTGGGAGATGAGAGAGGTCACCTCAAAAACGCTGAGCCCCTTCATTTTGCTCTGTAGTTAGTGCAGGAGTTGACAAATCTGTCAGCAGCTGGCTGGGGAAGCCAGTTATAATAAACCTCTTTACCTGTTCCCTTTTCTTGGTCTGTGCTCCAAATGCACGGATGTGCTGCTAACTTCTCTAGTTTGAGAGAGGAGTTTTGGAGTGTAAGTATAGCAAATTTGAAGAGTTCCTCTGAAAGCTAAAGTACTAACCTTGATCTTGATTTCATTTGTTGTATGTTACATGCATGACTTTTGGTCAAGTTATGCATTTCTTCTATAGGTCAATGGTGCCTTGTGACACCTGCAAAGCCAATATTCAGTGATCACTTTCCTTGTCTCTAGCTCATAATATTTTAGGGCAAGGCACCAAGCTCTGTATTTTCTTACATGTAAAATCCATTAGACTTTACCCAGGTACTAAAGAAAACACAGTCCTGTGTCCATTGTCACAGCAATACATTTAACTGTGTGAAAAGTGGACTATTTCCTTGTTGTGGATTGAAAGTTACATAGTTGCTATTAAACTGTTGCCTTTAATACTCACAGAGTCACACAGTCCAGAACTGACATTGCGAGATTGGAAAATAAACTGAAGGAGAGAAAAGTTCCAAATTAATTATTTTTCAGAACCTAAATGGAGAAAAAGCAGTCGGTGAAACTCTTCATAATAATTATGTCCTTAATATTAATTAATGAAACTGCTGCAGGAAGGTGTTGTTTTACACTATGGTTCTGTATTTAGATTTGCTAATGGAAGGGTGCAGGCTGAGCATTGCTCCAGAGTTCTTGCCAAAGTTTCTAAAGGATTCTCTTTGTCATGCAAGCTTTCCCCTGTGGCATGGTGCTTGCATGCTGTACATGCCTCTGCTGCCACATTAAGTAATAGTGTCTCTTTACTAAATCTAGAGTAACTGCATGGTTATTTGTGCTATTGGAATAAGTCACAAATATATAAAAATACTTCCTTCCCTCCCTTGTGTCTAGGGCCATTGTTAAGCCCTGCACCTCTTGAAAAGCTCTAATATTTGTTCTTTTCCTAGGTACTGGAATGGGGGGGTCTTCAATTCACACAGTTATGTGTTAGTAAAAAGGCTGAAGGCTGTGTTCAAGAGCTTGGTGCCCATGTGGATGGTCTCCTGTTCCACTGAGAGTGCTGGGTGGTGTTCCCAGTGCCAGGAATGCTGCTGGGGGTGCTGCCACAAGGCTGCATGGTTATTATCATTATTAACCCTGTGCATGTAGAATGGCTCTGCAGCAGGGGCAGGGCTTTCAGCTCAGAGGGCACCAGGATTCCTGTGCCACACCAAGCTGATGTGGCTTAAAAATTTGGGGGCAGTTTTGACCTAGAATTTATGATTTGGTTTTGCCCTTTTAAAGGGCAGAATGGTAATAATAGATTCTAAAGCTGTGAAAATATTCTGTGATCTAGGAAGGGTTTAGCTCTGTTTTACAGGTGGAAAAGCCAAGGCAAGAGATGGAGTTAGGAATTATGCCGGGGTCTGGCAGTTGAGACTGCTCTCACATTTCTGGAGGTTTAAGTCCAGCATCTGAGGCAGCCTTGGGTTGCCTATGTCCCTTTAGCAGGCTGTTACCCTGTCAACCTCTTGGTAGAACCATCTCGTCTCTAGGAGCTGTGCTCAAGTCATCCTGTACCCAGGCAACCCCTGTTCACTTGTTTGTTGAATAGCCTGAAAAACATTCCCTCCAGGCTGTAAAAAATGCTTGCAGCACAGCAAGCATGGCCATCTCCTTCCTGGCTTTTGCCCTGCAAGAGTTCCTCACCAACATTTTTCTGGTTTTGTCTGTACTTACATTGGTTTCATTTTGTTTTTTAACAGCATATTTGTTATTTTGCTGTACAAACCCAGCTGGAAACACACCACTTGTTGTTGCTGTGAGAGGGGCAGCCAGCTCTGTACCCACACCTCTGGACCTGACATCTCTTAGATCATAATGCTAAAGGTACAGTACCTTATCTCCATTGCTCACCTGGTTGTTTCAGGGGAGAGTGCCTGTGCACCCCTCCTGTGGCAGAACACACTTCTGCTGTGATGGAAGCAGTGAAGAGGCCCTGGCCCTGGTCCTGCTGCCTGAGGTGCTTGTCCCCCTGCCCAAGGGCAGGGCCACAGTGAGAGGCTGTCATTTTGTGTACCCATGCCTGATGGATTCAGCTGAATGTTCGATCACTTGCAGCTTGTAATCAGAGATAATTCTATTACAGCTTGTTGGCTGAGTGAGAAAGGAAGGCACAGATTAAAATTGAAAGCAGATTTGCTTCTACTTCTCTAGAACTAATTTCCTTCTTAGGTCATCCAGCATCTTGGTATCTGTTCTCTTTGTATATTTGTCCTCCATGGACATGAACTTACAGGTAAGAACTCTATTTTAAAAAAGTGTGTCTTACAGAGGGCAAAATAAAAAGGAATTCATTAGCTGACGACCAAATGCACAAGGAACATCATTTGGGTGCATTGTGGCTGTGTAATTGTGTAGGTAGAAAAAAATTTAAAATCCTAGGTGTAGGGGTTCACAAATATGCCTGCATGGACTTCATGGCAATGTATACTTGTGCAAGTAAGGTGTTGTACAGACTGAAGTGAATGGCTCTGTCTGAATAGCATCAGATGAAGAAACAGTGCTTAAGGCATAAACAGGTACGTGAATTCTGGAGGAGGATGAACCCTCCTGAATGGTCCTTTTGAGTCCATTCATTGTTCCTGCTATTCCTGTGCTTAAGAAGTTTGAAATACAAGAATTTGTAATATTCGTGTTGTGTTGAAGCCAATATCCTGCAGCAGTTATCAGTGTCACTGAAAAATAGAATAGCACTTGGATAAATGACAGTCTTGTCACTGCTTGGCTGAAGCCAACGTGCTGTCCTTAAGTTACAGCTACAGCAAAGTAAAATTGGATGAAAATGAGCGAAGGAACGAAGAAATGCAAAGAAGGGACTGTTTGGTGTCTCCAGAGCTCTGGCTGTCATCTTGTGCTGTTTCCGTGCCCTGGAGCATCTGTTATCGGTGATTCAGGAAGTGAACTGCTGGGATATGGATAGAACTCAGTACTGCTGATAAGGCACTGAAATGATTGAAATGCCTGGTGTAGTGTCAGATAAGATGAAATGCCTGGTTTATCATACAAGCAGAATTCTAGCAAGATCCAGGGAGGCTCTGCAGCTTTGTTCAGTAAAAGGCTGCAGGCTACCAGGGTGACCACCAGACAAGCCGAACAGAATGGGAACTTTATACCAAGAGTCTGCCCTGCACAGGTCCCTGCGTTTGAGCGTGGGAGGATTTTGTGTTTCTGATTACATAAAGAGATTTACGGTAAGGGACTCCTTAGTGCTTTATTGTGAGCCTGGTTGGAAACTGAAAACTTTCTGGATGGCACAGAATTAGTTTCTGTGCCTTTTATAAAGTGCTCTGTGTGTTTGTCATTCTTGGCCAGGTCGTGCAGTCTGGTGGCTTGCAAAACACCTGCCAGCATCAAGGAGGTGTTTCTGAAATGATGACTGCAGGCTTTGCCTTTGTAAATAAATTTACTTTTCATGGGAGCCATGGCACATTAAAACTTTTATTCTGACTGGAATATTTGCTGTATAGGATGGCAGACTGACATTCAGATTATCTGGAGGTTGGTTGTTACAGCTTTTTGCTTTGGTTGTCAGATGTCTGAGTTCTAAGGCAATGACTCTGTCAGGCAGGCTGACCCCGAGGTGTTTAATGAGCAGCCAAATTCTGCATGAGCCCATTTGACCTGTGCAAAGCAGTGCACTCACCTGGAGCGGTGGGCACACAGTGGTGCTCGGGGGTACTCCTGGAAAGCTGTGAGGCCAGAACCCCACTGTGCAAGGGTCTGAGGGAACAAAGCAAAAGAGAGCTGTCTCCAAAGCTGAAGCACTGATGGACAGAGCACAGACCCTGTAAGAGCAGAGAGACGTGGAGACGCCACTGGGGGAAGAGAGAATGGGAATCTGCTTTTCTACCTTTGTAAGCTGCTCATTAAAATCCACTGTGTTTTCAAGCTACCTGTGAAGTTCACTTTCAGTTGCTACCGTGGTAGGAAGTCTAGGAAAAGTATTTGTTTCCAGCAGTTTGTTTGCATGTACCTGCTTTTTGAGCTGCTGAAAAGACCAGTAGCAGAAAATGTACTTAAGCAGCTTTAAAAATAATGCCATGTGCATACAATAGTTTTCAAGAAATTAAAAGTTAATAATTGTAGGAGTTGTATTTTAAATTAGAGTAGATCAGATTGTTGTGGGTTTTTTAAAACTGTTCTCTCAAAATTTTGAAGAAAGGATTTTCTCATGTATTTTGTTCAATAATAGCTGTAATGGGTTTTCATAAAGAGCTTGTATTTGTAATCATCTTTGTTTTTTAAAGAGCCAGTGGAGTAAATGAACCAAATCAACAACAATAAACCAAATTCTGGCTCAGCTGAAGAAAAGGACAAAATTTTTACTAATTTCAATAAGTAGGATATTGTTCTAAATTCTTAAATTCCTCTAATGTAATGACATGCAGTGGATTTAACAGCCAAGAGTACAATATGATTTTTTTAATCATCTATCACATAAGAAACAGAATGGCTCAGAAAACAAGATACATTTCATATCCCAGTGACTGCATGTTTTGTTGTTTATTTTTGGCAACATAGCAGAAAAACGTTTTGGTCTATTAATTTGAATATACTACTCAACTGTTCTTCATGTTGAAGAGATAATGATGTGTTTAAATTGTTCATGTTCAGCTTGTTGTTAAAGGTAATAAACAGCCTGAAATACATGCAATTTTCTCCTGCTTTTTTCCTGAAGGAGTGCAAATGGAAGATTTTCAGAAGGACTATAGAAGGTGGCCCTAGAACCATAAAAACAAATGAGCCAGGATTTTTTGGACTAGTCATGTCTTGGGGGGAAATAAGTCAGTACTGCAGTAATCTGTCTCCATGGCATTCTGTGGCTTGGCTCTGTGCAGATCAGAGTTAGTGTTTTGCAATGAAGATTATAATGAGATTCAGAATATCTTGTTTCTCTGTAATTGATCTGCTGGGTGACTGAGTAATTCTTTCATATTCATTACTTCAATTTCCTTTTTTATAAAATTAGTGATAATGGTGCTTCTCTTCTGGAAACACATTAAGGTCCACATGTAAAAGTTGTCTTAGATTTAGTTTGGTTTATTGGTTTTCCTTGCCCTCAGTGCACTAACAATCAAAACCAACTTTGTTTTGGATGTCTCGCGTTGGATTACATCACTCTGGCCAGTTTACCAAGCTCATTATGTTTATCTCTTGGAAAATCACTCTTTGTTTTGTTCACAAAGCTAGTACTCAAATTCATGGAACATTGCAAAGGGAAGGATGCCTTTGGAGGATGTGACCAGCAGAGAACATATAAGGATGAATAGTCTTGCACCTCGTGTGCAATTCTTAGTAACGCTGGTGAGAACTGCTCTAATGTGTAAGTTTAATCTTAACCCCAGTGTCAGCCCACAGGTTGGGTTTGAGCCTGTCCCAGCAGGATCTGGTGGGTGTGTGTAGGGTTCTGATGTCAGGGGCTGCAGGGGGAACCTGTTGTTTGCATGTTTGTGGGCTGGAGTCTCCTGGTGCAGTATCTGGGCATCTGCCTGCTGCTGCTCAAACAAGTGACTGGGCTGTTGGGGAAGGACTCACAACCCCAGGCAGCTCTGCAAACAGTGCCCTGCATGTTTTTACAGATGGATTGGAAATCTGTTATTGCTCGGAGGTGCAGTGGAGGGGGGAGTTGGTGCTCAAGCAATAAGATGAGGCATTTTTTGTCTCTGAGATTAATTGGACTCGTAGGAGAGGCAGTGATAGGAGTGTTCCAACATGTGCCTGAAGATCAAGTTGCCTGTACTTCCTTCAGGCTTTTCCTTTATGGAACTGAACAGCTTTGATGGTCACCTACATCAATCCTTTTAACCTTGGTGGTGCTGCTGTCTTTCTTTTGGCTTGCTGGACCTGATTTATTTTTGATTTTAGGACACAGTCACTTAATGAGATATTTGGAGTCACCTAGTCATTAACATAAGTTAATCTTGATGCTCCTCTCCTTGTTCATGGTTGTGACTGGGGGTATGCATCCCACTCTGTGGGGGTTTTTTGGAGGGGCTGATATCTTGCTGCTTTTGCTTCTCAGAGTTATTTGTTCTGAGTCCTGTGTAGAGTTATTTGGAACTCCTCAGGTACTGCTGGTTCCCATCATGAACTTTATGTGATTGTTTTCGAATGTCTTGCACTGTGCAGCTTTTACCTTTGCTTTAATCTCTTTAAACAGTTGTCTCCCATTTTGTGGAGTTGATGTTTGGACTGCAAAGCTGCTGATGGAGATCAGGCCTTGGCACCTGCAGTTCAGGCTCCTGTTTAGCTGGGGAGTCACTGCTCTCTCCCCTCAGCAGAGCAGCTCTGGGATCCAGGCTCTGGACAGTCCATGGACTGCAGGGCCCAAAAGGCCCTCCCAGGGTCCAGATTCTTGGCAGGCTGTGTGCACACTGCTGTGGAGAGCTCACAGACAGACTGAAAGAAATTAATGGAAGTAGGAAGCCATTCTGAAGGACTGGGATTTTTAGAAAAATACATGATTGAAAAATTTCTGAGCATCTCAATTGTTAGTGCTGTCTCCCCAGGCTTTGTGGGAACTCAAGAGGAAGATGTCATGTGCTCCAATTTAAATTTTGCACCATAGTGGTCTGCAGTCTAAATATACTCTATTGAGTATCCTTTCAGACAGTTCATATCCCAGAAACTAAAGTAGTAAACTATATATAGTCTCTGACATTACAAACCAGGTTTGTTTTCACCTTCTCCATGGCTGAATTGAGATAGCAGGAGCTAACAGGTCCTCCTGCTGTTGTCTTCTCTATTTGTGGCTCACCTTTCACTCTCTCTCGTTTCTGTCCTTGTTCTGTTGTTCAGGCTTGGAGCAGTCCCTGTGCTTTCTGACTCACCCATCTTAGGCATACTTGTGATTTCAGGTCCTGAATGCTTCCCTTCAGAGACCTGATTCCTTCCAGCTCTGCCATTACCCAGCCCCATAGAAGATCAGTGAACATGCAGAGTTGAAAGGAAATGCCCTTTTTCTATAAATAACTGTTCTGGATGCTTTCTTGGAGGGTTCCTGTTCCCGGTTTCAGCTGAAGTCCCCAGAAGCCCGGTGTGGGAAGCTTCAGGGTTCTGGTTAATTGTCAGCCCCCTTTAGGAATCAGCACAACTTGAATTTCATCTTCCTTGACCTGTCTTGCTATAAGAAGAAAATAGTTTGCTACAAATTTGATGACTGACTGACTTTCTTGTTTCTGGGTTTGCTTTATGCAGAATTATCAGATTTAGGGTCAGAAACATCAGCACAAGCTCCCCAATGGCTGTGGGTGATCCCACTGCGCGAGGCAGTTGTCACCACGGCCAGCAGGGATGGCTTGTCTTGGTAAGGCAGGTAGAAAGCTGCCAGTCATTGCTGTGGGACACTGAGCTTGTTTTGGGGCACTTTTATCTGTGTTATGGTCAGTGGAGAATCCACTCTTCACTAGATTGATTCAGTTTAGGCAAAGTTTGTCAGAGTTTTCCTGTTTCTCCTTTTGTGTCCGAACAAGAGCAAGGGACCCCTGTATTTCACCATTTTCAGGGACATTATGTAGAGACTCTTGCCAGCTGTAACTTCCTTACCTCTCTGCAGAATATTACTGCAGTATTTTCCAGCATCCAGCCCCACATTTTAACTCCTTTCCTAATTTCTTACACTGAAAAGATCTTGATGTACTGTTACTGGATTTCTGGCTGGCACTGCCCTACTACCCATTAGTGACAAATACTCGTGGTATCAACTAATATGAAATCCAAGCCATTTATATCCTGGATCTTTTATCAGCACTGTTATTTGCTTGCTTTCCTCTGAGTGATTTTGGCTTTGTGGTGCCAGGGCTCGGGGCTGTTTTTGTAGTCTAGCACTGATAATCAGTGTGTCTGCCTTTACACTACAGCTGTCTCTGCAATGCAGCTGGAGATTACTTTGTCACTGATCTAATAGCAGAACTGATCTAATAGCAGGATTTCAAAATCGATGATTATTAATTTTAATTCAGGAATCTGCTATGAGTGCAGAGAAATGTCTGTGTGGTTGAGGAAAATTAATTCTCTGGGGTCTGTTGACTGCTGATTTAAGGTAGCAAGGTGGTTCAGTAGCAAAACTTCCTGAGTCCTGATAGAAGCCTTGCAGAGAAGCACTGGGGGGTACTTACTGTTTTGGGAGTGGAAATGGCTGCACCAAATGTGCTCTGAATTTCTGTTTTTAGTAGATATTTGTACTGAGGTACTGACCTCAGATAGTAAAAGGGGTCACTGTGCTTAATCATACCACTGGAGCCCTAATTCAAGGCTTCTAATTCACACCCAACTGTTCTTAAGCTATCTGCTTTAGAGAGATAAACTTAAAAAACTCCTTTCTCATTCCTTGTTCTGAGAAGCTTGATTTCTGTTGTTAGTTGTTTTCTGCAATTCCACTGGCATGTGGTATCCTGTTCTTTTAGGTAAGCTCTTCTGTAGGTCACATTGTTTTGTTTGTTCCCTGTATACTTCTTCCAACCTGATGAGAACCATTATAAGTGTAGCTAGAGATGTTTTTCACAGCTGAGGTGGATGCAGCAATTTCTCTGCTTTTTGCCAGATGTCGAAACACTCACCTAAAGGTGAGCGAGTGGCTTCTGTGTGAGCTGTGATTACTGAGAAGGGTTTGCAAAACCACTGCTTTTTGTACACAAACTTCCATTCTTAATCTTTTTCAAAGCAGTTTGTGTTGAGACTAAGCCTGACCTGATGGTTATTCCTATGTTTGTGAATGATGTCAAAGCAAAATATCAGAGATCTAAATCAGCAGGTGAATATAGCACATTACAGACTCCAAAGACTACAAATTAACAAGTTAGTGCAGCTCTGAGTGTGCATTTTTGTTGTGCTTTTTCAGACTTGAAGCTAAAAAGATCTTCTGAAGTAGGAAGGGAGCAGAAGTGCAGAAAGCACAGTGCAGTTAGGGGATTTTCATCTTCTCAAACAAAAGCATGTTGCTGGCAAAGCAGAGGCTTTTCTGAGGGATTTGATTTGAAGCCAGTCGAATTTCAAGTCAGCAAGAACAATTGTGCTGGTTTTAATGTGTTTTGGAGCAAACTCTGGATTATGTAAGTTTGTTTTTCAGGAAAGTTGACTGTCTAGAAATAACCCTTTCTTATGCAACAGGTCTGTTCCCTGTAGGTGTATCCTGAGAGCCCTATCCCATCACTTCAGTGACGAGAATTTGCTTTTACTGATTTTGTTCCTGTTGGCATTTCTGCACAGCCAGGGCTACCCCTCTGTGTTGTGGCAGATCCCTACTGACAGAGTTACTTGTACCTGAGCAAACTGCCATTGACACAAGAGCTTTTGGCAGGTGTCAAGTGGCCTCAGAGCTCCATGCTGAGCTCTGAGTACGGAGAAAGCATCTTGTAAATAAGAGGCTTCTTGAATCCGAGGGAAGCCTTTGTGGCTGACCCTTAAAATCAGCAGGCTTTATGAGGAACTGACTGCATTAGATATAAAATCACAGAAATTCAGGGAAAGCAAGAACAACGTGACTTTTTTGTTCAGTTTCCAGAGGAGAGGTCTTTGTTGGAGGGTGTGGAGGAGTGGGAGGGTGAATCCTTACCACCACCCCAGGGAAACATTCTCAGTGACCAGTCTTCTGCTCCAAGTTAGTTAGATAGTTTAATAGTTGCTTAAAAAGAAAATAAATTGAAAGGATGAAAATTCAAAGTAATGAGCTTCTTAATGTAGTTTCTGTGAGTAACAGACTTGGTGGTGAGAATAAGCTCTGGGGTCAAGTGAGTGAATGTGGATGGACAACAGGTGCCCTGTTGGCCTCCTGAGAGGCAGAATAACCTGGTGGAAGGACTGTGGGCAAATGGTAAACAGTGTTATCTAGAAATCTCATCACTTTGATGTAAATGAAATGTCATAATTGATCTGTTCAGCTCTCTGCTGCCAGCTGCCTGACAGAGATGCATTACAATAGTGCACATGATCTCGGGTTCAGTAACCTATCCTTAGCTGTGCTGCTGCCTGGAGACTTATCCTTAGATTCAGTTGTCTGAAAAATAATGAAATGGAAGTGGGGGAGGAAGTCAGGACTCGGAAGGGTATTTCCTAACCGACTGTGTTAGCAGTTTTCTCTCATTAAATACACAGAAACCCCAAGTTTCCATAGTGGGTGCTAAGGTTGAGTGTAGCTGGCACTGCAGTCATGTTGTGACAGAGACAATATTGAGTTGTGTCATGCCAGGGTCACTTGGGGATGCCAAGAGTGTTCCACAGATCCTTTTACTGGGCAGGTGGGTTTCAACCAACAGTGACACGAGTGACACATTAAATGTGGGGTCCTTGTCCTTCTAAACCAGGTGTGGTCCAGTTCCTAGGATGATCTGGTCCCAGCAGGAAAGCCAACCATTGGACTAGATGGATTTATCCAGACTGTAAGGCATATCCTGCCTTTGGAACTTATTCCTCTGAATTAGAGCCAATGCTTCTTTTGTGCTTGCCATTGTGAGAATTGGTCTGTTGCTGCACCATTACCCTGTGGCTATAATAAGTTTACCTTTTGTGCTGTTCGTGAGAAACTAGGCTTAATATTTCAAAAATTTAGGTATCCTAAAAAGGTTCAGTTACCCTTTCATTTGCTGGGGGGAAAAGTAAGAAATGTATGTTAATGAACTGCAGCAATTAGATGTAGGTTTTCATTATAAGTTGAAAAAGCTGACATCTGGTTTCTAAATATGTAAAAGATAGTTGCTAGTATTTTTTGCCTGAGCAGTGTTTATCAGATGTAGCCAGACTGCCTTGAGCTTATTTGCTTTGGTTTTTCCTTTTGTGAGCTCCTGATATTTTGCCACATTGAGTTCTCCATCTCCTTAGAACTCTGTTGCACTGCCAACTTTTCCCAAAGCCTTTAAGTTCTCAATTAAGCTTTGGCTTTTTGTAGGCCATATAAAAAGTTACTTTTTCATTTTCCTATGTATTGTCAGCCATCTCCAGTTTGACAATGCTGTTGGAAGCAATGCAACAATCTAATGAGATGATCTGTTTGAGCAGCTGGTTTTAACCTCTGTGACATTTCTTGTTTGGGGTATAAGTCTCTGCTGTCACATCAGTACATGGTGTAGATTTTTTTGTTTCTTTGTTTTCTATTCACTCCATCTTTGAGGATTTTTTCCTTCCTTTGGGTCAGACCTAGCAAGAAGAAATTGGCACTGAACTGTCATATGATAGATTTTCTGTGTTGAATGTGAATTTTTCTCTTGCTTTCTGACATCTGTCTCTCACAGCTGGGAGAGTGTATGTGAGGTGTGAGCCAAAGAGGAATAAACTCTTCTCCCCCTTGAGAGCAGAAGTCTCTTTGGCATCATTGGTTCAAGGTCACTTGTAGTTCTGTTTCTCCAGCATTTGCATTCTTTCTCTCTGCATTCCTGAGATACCTGATACCTTGGAGGTGGCTTAAAGGTATCAGAGAGTTCATTTCAGTTCAGCAGACAATGGAATCAAGGCAGTTGCCTGCACTCTCCAGATCATGGTGCTCATTTTTTGTTACCTGGAAGAAATGAGCAGGAACCCACAGGAGACCAATTGTCACCAGAAACTTTGTTCAAGTTACATCCAGACCATGATGGAGTCTTGTGGGTCACCAGTTTGTTTTGGCAATGCCAATAGCGGTGACAGAGCATAACTCTGCTCTCCTGCAGCATTCCCTGCTATTGTTGTTCATACAACACTCCGTGAAATTTGGGGTGTGGAAGATGAAGCACCCTGTGTTGTGGTATCTAAGTGCAAAATGTCATTGTAAGCAACAGCTCCTCACAAAGAAAAAGTGAGTGTAATAGGCTATGGCACTTGTCACAACAGCTGTGCTTTTTTGTTATGTCAGGCGTTTTAGGGTTTTTGCCTTATTTTTTAGTAACTATTGAAAGGCTTGGGACTGGCAATGGAAATGAATACTTTCTCCAGGCTGCTCGAGCAAGATCTGAATACTGAGCACTAAGTCAATGTTCTGAACAACAATTGCCTGCTATTGTAATTCAAAGCAAAAGGAATAAAAGGGGTTTTGCCAGTATTTGAGCATATTGTCATCCTGAAGGCAAGACAAACTGTTAGACCTGCCAGAGCCACTTTTTCTGTTTGTGTGTTTGCCTGAAGTGCAAAAGAGGAGAGTGTGGAGGAGAAAATGAAAAGAATAGAGAAAAGCTGACCTTAACTTTGTGACAGGTGTTTAAAACTTTTCACTTTGGTCCAAATGAGGTTTCCTTCTCTGTCCTTCATCCCATCTGTAATTTTGCAGTTGCTTATGGATGCACAGTTTGATGTAAGTAGTGTAGTAAGTCAAACAGCTGTGTCTGAGTAGGAGGCAGTTGTGGTTGTATATTCCCTGTTCCTCAGACAACACTGGCAAGGAATATTTGCTGCATATTTTTAGCAAGAATTCTCCATAGAGCATTGTCTCCAACATCTCTCAGTGCACTGTGTGAGCAGTTATTGGGTGGTGAAATCTGTCCCATGTAGCTGGAATACACAGTGCATGTGGCTGAATCCAGAGGAGAAAGGGATGGGATTTTTTTTTTGAAGCCCTACTTTTTCTTTACACAGCATTTACCACTAGTCCATTGTATGTGAGGAGGATTAAAACAGCAGTTACATGACTAATAACAGTGGTTAATAACAACTGGGCAGCATTCATGCTTTTTGCTCTCAATTGTTAAATACCTAAGAAGGCAGTTCAAGGTTTTGAGGCTCCTGTTTGCCCCCAAGCACCCCCAGAGGCCAGTTGTGCTCCTGGTTGGACTTGCATTGTTTCCTGGCCGTGTGCTGTGCCTGGAATAGCACACTGGTGGTGACAACTTGAGTTCTGAGTGTGCAGTTGGGGATGACTTTCTGTGGCTAAGTTTTCTTGTTGAAGTATTTGCTCTAAGTTATCTGACTTCAAATACAACACTCTAGTGACTCTACCACTTACTTCTTGTTCCAAAGAGAATAGTATTCAGCAGGTACTCTTGATTTAGTAAATTCTGTTGGTTGTTTTTATCTTTTGTCATCAAGCATGTTTGAAGACTTGAAAGAATTAATTACTTGGAGGCATTTGGCTAAAAACCCTGATTCTTTAAATGCAGTAGTAGAGTTGCAAGGCATTTATTGCCAATGTCCTAAACCTTCAAGATAGGACTGTATATTTTACTGTGTTGTATGGGATATCACAAAAGTTGCACCTTTCTATCCCAGACCACTGTGAAAACACCAGTGACTTGAAAATACTTTTAGGTCAGGAGAAGTGACATGGCATGAAATGCCAAGTTTTCTCCTAAAGTCATTGCTTGGTATTCAAACTCTCCCATGAAGGTGATGAATAGTCCAAGTCTCAAAGCTTTTGCTGTGTTTGGTAAAGCTAGGAATTGGCCTCTGAATGTCACAGAACCACCAGGTTGGCTAGAATTATACAATGGCTTTGGTAGATGTAACAATTTTTTTTTTTTTTTACTGTAAAGGTAAAACTTCTCGTCTTACAGAAGTGGCAAGGACTCAACATTGTCTTGAGAAGGTAATTTTAATGCTGCTGCTGCTCTGTGGGAAGGATTTTAACGTCTAGAATGTCCTACCTCATACAGGAAATTCACTTTAAGAGTGACGTTTTCTTTCCATATGCCTCTTGAGGAAAAATGAGGAGGGGACTGGAGGCAGAGGGGTGCTGAGTATCCCAAAGGCTGTGCTTTGCTGTGGTTCCATTGTGCTGTCAGGACCCCTGTGGCAGCAGGGTTTCCCCACTGGCTTCTCCTCCCTGCTCCACAAACACACAGCAGTGCACAGAGAGAACCAGACACAGTCGTGTGACTGTCACATCTGGCGTGGAACAAACTGCTCTCTCTTGATGCCACAGAGATGCTCTCTCTGTGGCAGAGAACTGACTCCTCTTCTGTGTGGTATTGTAAGGGTACATTCATTAATGTTTCTAAGGCATTCAGAACTGTGGCAGTGGAGCCTGTGCAGTGTCAAGTGACTCTTTCTGTTCTCTAGTGACTGTAATTTGTGTAGTAGATATGCTGTGATTCAGAAGTGAAAAGCAAATCAATAACAAATCCTTCAAGATTTATGATTTAATAATTTCATTGCTAATAGTTGGACTAATTCTGCTGTGCCTTCATTATGATTTTTTTTTTTGCTTGGCTCATTTTTATAACCTGTCAGAAAGATTTAATTTTAGAAGTTTCAGTTGACAAAGACATGCTGGTGCTAGATACGTATTTCAGATCATTGTCATTGTGCTCTATTTTTAAATTCCAGTGCCAGCCAACTGAAAGAGCACCCTGTGTCTATGCTGGGTGTTCTGCATCCGTGCTACAAAGATGAATTCTTCCAAGCTTTAGCACAAAGCCAGCAAGTTTACTTTTGTATTTTTCCTGTTTAGTGAAGGGAAACGTTCTAGCACCTTTTCATTATCACAGAACCAAAATTGGTCATGAAAACAATTCCTCTCCCTCCAGAGGCCTGCGCAGGCATTGGCCATTGTTAAGATACTTGCCTATCAACAGCCACTCGAGAAAGAATTTTAAATGGTTTTGTGACGTCAAGGAGGCACAAGAAAACATAGTCTGGTGCCAGATTGCCTCCATCATAGCAAGCACACGGTAAGAAATAGATAACACAGAAATAAATCTTTTGTGCAGTAGCTATCTCATGATATGCTCTAGCGACTCCAGTGAGCGAGCTTGTCTGGTATAGGAATAGTTGAAGAAGATGAACTTTCAGAGCCTCATTTTCTAATTTATGATTAATGAAAAGCCAGCCTGATCTGTCTGACTTCCTACTGTCTGGACACAATGTCTGCAGGGAGCTTGGACCTCACAGAGGGAAATGCCCTGACAAAGTTGCAGCCTACGAAAGGGAACGGCTTAAGTATGGTGGACAAAAAGCTGTATCTCTTGAACGAAAAGATGGACAAACTGTTGCATTTCCAAGAAGACCTGACAGGCAAACTGCAGCGAGTTGACAGAGGCATTGCTGATGTAGAAAATGGCACGAACAAGCTCACAGTGTCCCGAGCAGCTCCTGGTGACACAGATGCAATGCAGAAAGGCCTGAAGGTACCGGACAGTGCTGCCCAGGCTGACATCCAGAGCATATGCTCAGAAGTGTTGAGTTTGATGAAAGCTGCCCAGCTAGATGCCTCCAAGCATAAGGAGAGGCTGGCAAAGATAGAGAAAAGGGTCGATACCCTGGATAAAGTTATTACATTTGTGGGAGAAGTATTAAAAAATTCTAAAGTAGTGGATTTCATTCTCAAAGGCATTGTGCCCTGGAAGAAGGGGAGTCTGCTGGAAGTCCCTGTTGAGGTTGGTTTAGTTTTACTGTTCTTCATATTTCACTTCATGACGTAGCAGGGCTTTAGGCACTCCTGTCAGTCTCTTGTACGATGTTTAATTCAAGTTTTCCTTGCTGTATTGCTGGTATAGGTTACTGCTGGGACCTTTGAATTGCAAGACTCTCAAGGCAGGGAGCAAGCTCAAAACGGTGTCTGAGGTTCCTGAAGTGTGCTGGGCAGTCCTGTAATGACTGTGAGAAGGAGATTGCTGCTGGAAAGGAAAATTCAGCTTCTACCAGTGCTCAAAGCTCAGCAGTGTCACACAGATTAGTGACTGAATTGAGGCCCCAGTGTAAAGTATGAGTAACATACTAGAATCTTTTTTTTTTTTTTTTGAGAGAAGCTTTTATTTCCTTGTTCGTTCACAAATTCTGAACACAGCAGCAGTTCCTGAAACCTGTGCTGACCTAGGGTCATATTCCTGGGGAGATTTACACGTCCTTAGACATCTTGGTTGTCTTTAGCTACATTTTGGTGATGCAACTGTGACTTCATCAACCCATTGACATTGTTCACTCCTGAAATCAAGCAGTTCTTGTGTTTGCAAGTTCCCAGGCATCAGTTCCTAAGCATTTCTTAATTATTGAGGACAGTGAGGGAGAAACAGGCAAGACCAATACTTAACTGATATGGTATTGTGAAATAGATTAACCTTGCTTTTTAAAAGTTACAGGCACCTGGAATTGGTTCTAGGTAACGGGAGTTTCACTGTGGCTTCTATCCCACCTTGGGGATGACAGGGAGGAAAACTGCAAGAGCTAGAATATGTTTATTCATTCCAAGAATCCCCTCGTATGTACAGATGTGATTACAGTAAGGGAGAATTTAGCTCAAATGAAAGTATGTATCCGTTTGTATCTTAATCCAAACATTTTTCACCAAAACTGTGAAATGTTTTGATGAGAATGTACATCTAATCTTTTAGAAGAACAGGGCAGTGCTTGATGGCAGTGTACCTTCTCAGGCTTTCAGTGCTCTCCTGGTCTCCCTTTTTTAAGTGCCAGAGGCTGAAGTGAGCTGGCTGTTAGGAGACAGAATTTATAAAGTTCTTCCATTAGTGTTGAGAACAATAAATCATGCATTAGTTATCAACCTTAAATCTGAATAGAGATAAATCTCATACTTGCAGTTCTAACTTCAGTTCTACGGGTTTTTGGAGAAATGGGAAAGCCTGATATGTTTTGGGTAATGCTGTGTTCTTGCAGTCACTACAAAATGCCTGGAGACAGATAATGTCCTTTGCTTGAAATCTTGGCTAGGCAGATAGAGATTGAGAGGTGAAATGACCTCCTGGTGACAACCTGGTGGACTGGGAGGGGTGGAGGTCTGTGTGCCAGGCTCTAACCTGTACCTTGGCTGGAGAACAGTCAGGGTGTAGTGGGCGAGCAATTTTATGGCAAACTCCAGTCTTGCAATATGACCATCACTGTCCTCCTTTTTTTGGTTTCTGGTCATGAACACTTTTTGAAATTGGAGCATAAGGTCAGTTATAAGACCTTAAGATAAGTCTGTGCTTTGATGACAGACTGCTGAGTGATATCCGAACTAGGCTTGACTTAGTGAGGTTGTGTGTGTACGTGACCTGGCTGGGAAACGTGGAGCGAAGCACAGGTGAACTGAAGAACAAATTACCTTGTGCTGAGCCATGTGCTAACTTGGGTCTGCTTTTGCAGCCTGTTGTGTGATAGCAGCACAGACATGGCCAAAGAGCTGCACAGTTGCAGGGGGAGCACAGAAAGAACTTGCTGCCTGCTTGTTCCTGTTTTCCAACCTTTGCTGTTTGTGACAGGGCGCTGCTTATCACGGGCTGGGCCGGGAGCGGGGAGGCCGTGTTTGCATTTCTGGGTGAAGCTGTTTGTTGACAGCGTTCCAGGGATGCCGTGGGAATGCTTATGGAAGAAGTTTTGTGGGGTTGGAGTCAACAAAAGACTATGATTGAGTTTCCTAGGTTCCAAACCTCTAACTTCTTTCTTAAAAACCAGAGCAAAACGCACCAGCGTTAAACTGTCACTTACCCAAGGCTTTCTTTGCATGTAGGATTGTGCAAGAGTAATGTTCACCCTGGTCATTGTTGCAGGTTTACTTAGAGCTGTAATAAAAAGGGTAATGATTTTTTTCCTACTTTTACTCTTTGGGTGTTCTGAGTTTTTTTGGGAAGGGGGAGGTGGGGAGGCTCTGTGCAATCTCTAGTTGGTGCATGAAATCCTGAACTGCCTTTACTAACAGGTGAAGGGCTGATGTGCAACTGTCTTGTAATCAGTTACCTGCAGAAATACTTTACATGTTGCTTATTTGCTTTTACAAATCAGGATAGGAGGCTGCTCATCACTAGTTTTTTTTTTAACTATATGCCAACCACAGGAAATATGCCTTTTCCTAATTTTGTGTAATGCTTTTTGCTAAATAGTGTTCACTTGTAATTTAATTTCACATGTATTGCTGTGTGAAGTCTTTAGTGGTCCTATTACAAAATATCCCTCCTCTCAAGTTAATTGAGGGGAAAATACTGCTTAAAAAGAAAATCTGCTTCTGTTTTTAATTATTCTGAAGGTGACATGTGAAACATCAAGTACATACATAAGAGTTGCCATAAAGCTAGAGGCTCTTTTTTATTGTATGGTATTACCTCTATCAGGTCAAATAATGAATTTTTAGATACCTTGAGACAAATGTGTTTTGACAAATATATTCAGAAACATTACTTTTCGTTCTGTTACCAGCCAAAAAGCAACAGAAGTACAGTATCAGTTCTTTTTCTACTCTCATGTTTCACATGTCATACTTGTTAATCAATATGAGTAAAGATGACAGGAGGCAAAAACGATGACAGTGAAAATTTTGGAAAGCAATGAGCTAATGCATTAATCTCTGTCATGTTGTTTTAGAAGGATGCCTGCCTGCAAAGGCAGGGAGAGACTGGAAGAAGGAAGTAAACGCAGCAGTGACTAATAGTTCAGAAGTTAAGAGGTGTAACTGTCCATTTTACAGAGTCTGAATGCCTACATAGTTGGAGGAACCTAGTGGGAAATACACACTCTTGGCTGTAATTGTTATTTCTGTGTTCCCCTGTCATTTTTAGGCCAAAGATAAGGCTGAGGAGAGTGGTGCAAAACCTAAGCATGTGCTTAGTAACAGAGGAACCCAGACTGAAAGCAAGAAGCCTCTGGAAGGTATGTATCACTCCAGGCATGCTGCAAGCTTTGACTCTAGAATGTGCAGCAGACAAACTGGAAATTAATAGCCTGCTATTTCCCACTACCTGAATTACTCAAATGTAACTGAGTAACTTTGCCCCTCAGTAGTGGGAAAATAGAATTGTTCTCACCGCCTTCGCAGGATGATTTATCCCCAGGGTCAAGCACCACAAAAAGCTAGAAGATAAAGAAATTAAAAGGAGCACATTTGTTTAGCTGAAGAGGTGGGTTTCAGTGAGCTGAATTCAGAGAGCAGAGCTTGTTTGGAGATACTGTGAAGACAGTGGCCATATCACATAGCAAGCCTAATAAGTTCTTTTCCATTAATACATCTGAAGCAGCCCTCCCTCTTCCCCCTCTCTGAAAAAGGGATGTGTTGACACTGGGAATATCTTTTTTGATCAGCAAGTTTCATTGGCGTGTCAGGGCCAGATTCCTATTTAGGGTGCATCAGTCAGGGCACTGCCCTGTTGCATCCATGATTAATGCCTGTGGAGTTAGGGGTGAGTGTGATGTTGAGCAGGCCCTGTCATGCTGTTGTCTTCACAAACTGTCAGTGAATTCTTTGTATTATGGGCAATCCCCTTTTTAGCTTCAGTGCTTTGGAAGTGACAAAACCAAAACAAATGGCCATGATTCTGACTCAAAAGCTACATGGGGTCGTGAGCAAACCTTGATTGCTGGTGGTCTGGGCATGCTGAATGTTAATGATCGCAGCCGTTGGCATGGGAAGGTGATGAAGAACCTTTTAGTCCTTCTGTGGAAACTGGGAGTGGGCACTGTCTCAAGCCTCAGTGCCCCTTGGAATCTTGCTGGGTGTGTCTCTACCTCTCTAGCTGGGTAGAGGGTGTATTGGGATCAGGAGGGTCCTGCAGGATCTGCAGTGCCTTAACCACCCGTTATATTTGCCCACAGAGTGATTTCAGATTTTAGATACAATGAACTTGAGCCTTGCAGGTTTTTCCTTTGCCTTAAGCAATCCAAGTTCAGTCTGTGGCACTGCTGGAAAGCCACCAGAGCAGTTAAATCTCTGCTTTTAAGCCATGAGCATTAGTAGTATCTCGAGCCTGATGGTGTAGGAATTTTAAACCTTCCGGGGAGTTTCTCGGTATCTTTTCAGGTGTAACTGTGTAGGTTGTTTTGAGAGGTGTGTTGCTTTATTCCTTCTCTGTTTTACCATCACTTTTGCCAAGGATAGTTTATTATGGATTATTATAGTTTATAATGGATTATTTTATTCAGAGACAAAAAGCGTGAAAAAGTCGGATGAAAACAAGGGAGCATGTGAGAAGGTGAACACTTCTAGTGCTGTAGCCCACAAAGCTGACTCCAAACCCCAGCTTAAAGAGAGGACAGCACAGCAGCAAGGAGCAGAAGGTGCTGGCAAAACACAGAGCTCCAAGAGCTGTCCACAGCAAAAGGACGTCAGTGTCAAAGCTCTGACTCAACACAACGGTCTTCCCTTCGTACATCAAGATCATGCAGGCAACCAAAATGCTCCTGCTGAAGCACAGAACGTGGACAGAGCCCCACGCCTTGATGAGAGCCACAGGCAGCTTGTGCATCAGAAACCTGGGAAGAATGAAAACAAACCTCCAGCGCTGAGTGCGGCATCCCGGGAAGCTGTGCCCTGCACATCCCGGGCTATATCTGACACGGGGTGTGAAGTGACACATACCAGGTAATGGCCTTGTTGGTGGCTCTCTGTGGGACCTGAAACCTTTTCATGTGTTAGAAGGGAAAAAGGAAAGCCAGGCTGTTAAAGGAGGCAGCTCCTCCGTGAGGGGATAGGAGTGGGGACACCTTACAAGGGTTGAGGCAGAGGGCTCACGGGCCCCGTGTGAAGTTCTGTGCAGCCCACGAGCCAGATGGGAGGGAGGGGTTTGAGGTATCAGCACTTCTGTGTACTGACATAGAGAGGTGACCACAATTCAGAACTACTTGAGACAAGCTCAAGTAGTTATAAACCACTCACTCCTTCCCAACTCCTTTGTTTCTATAACCATGGAGGTGAAAGGAATTTGAGATAGTTACTTGTATATGACAAAACCAAAGAACCTGTGTTTGTTTTCCTCAGTGTTTTCAATGTCTTGGTCACCTAAAGATTGTTCATTTATTCCTATCTGTCAGACTAATCTTTTCCTCATATAGGTGTTTCAAAGTCCATTTTCCTTTGGATTGTTTATCTAGGATTTTATTTTAATCCCATTTATTTAAAATTTTAAAAGCCCACACACCAGAAAATAACAAAACCCCACAACCAAAAGACTCCTCCCAACTAAACCCCAACAAATGGAACTTCTGTGGCAGATTTTAACTGCCAATACCTTCTCTCTCTGGGTGGGTGGCTCTGAAGTGGTTTATATATGTGTGTGGGGGGGTGATAGACACGCTCATCCATTCACACCTACATACGCACGTAGGACTTTGGGTGAGGAATTTCTTCATTGTTCACGTGTACAAATTTGGTGTCTGAGCCCCAGATTTTGGGTTGGGGATGAGGGAGGCCAGCAGGTAACTGGAAGGCAGAAGCTGGAGCAAACCCCTGGGGCAGCTGCAGCCGTCCTGCCCAGGGCACTGTCATGGTTTGGAGTGTGAAGTCACATGAGGGTGGCAAACGCCTCTCTAAAATGGATGCAACTTTTAATGAAGTTTGTAAGCCCACACAGAGGCGGCAAAGGAACATTGTGTTCCCCAGCTTGGAGAAATGCCCGAGAGTCCCACTGAGTTCAAGCTTGTCTAGATAGCAGAGGAAGTGCTTGCCCTGAGCTGGGTTCAGCTGCTCTCACAGCTCACACCAGAGCAGCCTGGATCCACAGCACAGCACAAGGGTGTTAAAGGTGCAGAAAATGAGACGTTTCAGACCCTTGTTTTACGAAAGAAGAAACATTTTCTTTTGTAACGCCTTTTGTAATGAGGTTGCTCCACTGAAAGAGGCAATAACCTTTGTGAAAATGAAGTACGTTCTCTCCCAGACATCAGAAATGGTCTTCATTTGCTATTGTGTAAAATCTACTTTACAACTTCACAAGTTTCAATTCAGCCTCAGTAAAATCAGACTGCTCATGACAGTTGGAGCAGTGACAGTTGGTTCAAACGTTATCACACGAATGTCTGTGATGGAGTTTAGGAGCACAGAGAATTGGTTCTAACCTGTATTCTTTTTAGGCAACACAAGAGGAAAAAAAATCATTAAACTTTTCCAGTAGTTAAAATGCCAAGGAAAATAGTATTGATGGAGTGAAAAAGTTTATCAAAGTTATATTTTTAAGAGAAAGCTGTGGAAAGAACACTGTCCCATTAGAAGACCCAAGCACAGATGGCTGAGTGTGCAGGTCAGCCAGCTGGAAGAGGATGCAAACCATCAGATTTGTAGAGCCATATGCAGCCAGTTATTTAGATAATCAGCCTGTAATTTGTGAAGGCAATCACTATCCTCTCTCTGCCCAGATGAGTGGTGTTTTATTAGACCAACTGTAATAATTGCAAAAAATGGGTGAGCTTTCAAATGTGGAATTAACTCTTTGCAGGGTGAGACATTTTGTTCAGCAGAAGGGCAGACATGTAGAGAGATGAGGACACAGAAGAATCAGCATACTCTTTGGTGCTCTCCCCTTAGTGCTTGTGAGTCTTTCCTAGCAAGATTGCCACAGTTAGGTTTTATCAATACTGTAGAAATTTTCAGGTTTCGAAACTTACAGATTTTGCTTTCCCCACAAAGTTGCTAAAACCAGGCTGGCCACCTGCATCAATATCAAATCCTTCCTGTTTGCTCTGCAGGTTATCCATCAGTGTACATATGACTGACATGAAAGAAAAGGTTGAGATGGCCAAGGAGGGAAATGTAAGTGACAACAGAGGTAAAAGTCTCAAAGTGAAATCCACACCAGCAGACTTGAAAGGAGTCAAACAGCTGCCTGACAAATTAAAACTTCAACAGAGTCCTAAAAACATCAGTACTGAGCCAAATTCACAAGTTAAAGGGGACAATAAACAAAAGGAACTTGCACCTCAGACAGGGAAGCAACAGCCATTCCTGAGCAAGCCCAAACCAGGTAAAAAGGCTGAAGAGAAATCAGAATTAAAATGCGAGCCCATAACCTCACAGAATACCTCTGCAAAGCAGCCTGTGAAAGATGCAGGCGTAGAAGCGAAAAGCCATCAAGAAACAGCAAAAGCAGAAAAATCCCCAGCAGATCCCAACTCTGAGAGGAGAGAACCCGAGTCTGCATCTCCAGGGGGAAGCGGCCGCGGTGCTCGGCAGAGTACAGGAGAGGCACCAGAGAAAACCAAGTCTCTGGCTGCTGACAGAGCTCTTCCCACTCAGGGGGAAATCATTGGTAAGTTGCTCACAGTTTCTCTTGAAGCTCGTACATTGAGGATTCTGTGCTCTTCCTGCCTGTTGCATAGACAGTAAGAGCAGGAGCAGTGCTCAGTAGAACACCCGTGTCGTGCACTTCAAGAGCGTTTTGCCTTGGGTACCTCTGACTATGTAAATAACAATTAACATTGGTACAGATTCTTTTAGCAGTAACTTTCCTTTAAAAGTGTGTGAAGTGGAAATGTTTCTTGCCGTGGTTTGTTGTGTTACTGGCCATGGATCTCTTGGTTCCTGAGGGAACACGTGGTTGCAGTGTCTCAGGGAGTGCTCTCTCCTGGCAGCACGTACATGTGTATGTTCCACAATGTACACACATGGGCAGATGATCTGACTGCTCTGGCGTTCTGAGCAGTGGCTGAAAGTGAGTTGAATACGTATTAAATTGCAGCCTGAGATACCTGGAGATTTATTATAAAATTGCTTTCAATGGGAGACATTAAAAATGAGTTTAATGAAGCTTTACCTTAGAAAACCTTGGACATTAAGTGATCACGGTTAACTAATTTAGCTTACCACAAACTGACTAAATGTAATAGTTGTAATGTTAATAATTGCAGCTTTAATTTGGAAATTGTCTGCAAAATTCTTGCTGCTAAGAAGAACCTCATGATTTTATCAATCACTGTCCTCATTCCTCAGTGCTGTGTGTTTTTGCTGTTTTTTCTGGCTGTCTCATAACAATTAAAAGATGATCAAGTGTAATTTTTTTCAAACTTTCAGATAATATTTTCTGGTGGCCCTTTGTGTTAGTACATAAACCAAGATGTTGGTCTCCTAAAGGTGCCCAGTGGGTTTACTGTGTTAAGAAAACAGAGCAGAGATTCAGGAGGTGGTATCCTGATCTCAGTTCTGGGACTCGATTCCTCATCTGTAAAAGGGAGTTATGAGTGAAAGCCCCTCCCGTCCTGCGGGATGAAATGCGTGGTGTGAGGAGGTGAGCCAGGGCAGGGAAGTGTGCAGGAATGTCAGTGAGCAGCCCGTCTCCTCCGCAGATGACAGCCCCTCTCCTCCGGCGCCTTTCGAGCACCGCGTGGTCAGTGTCCAGCAGGCCGAGGTGACCACGAGCTACTCCGTGTGTCGTCACCAGGTCCTGGGGGGGTAAGTGCCGCTGTCCCCACGCTGTGCTGCTGCTGGGGAAGTGCAGGGGGCTGCAGAGCTGGAGCTGTGCTCTGCAGCTGGCCCAAGGTGGGTGTGTGTGAGGGACACACAAGCTCCCTGCACCCAGAGGGAGCGGGTTCATCCTGGAGCTCCTCGGGCAATCACAGCTGCTCCTACATCAAGGGTGTCCCTTGGATGGCTGGTTTCTGCCCCAGCCCCGTTTTCAGATGCCTGACTGCCACCTTGGGTGACTGGTTTTTTCATTTGTTATAATAATCTTGGTTTCCATGTTGTGGGAAAAACCTGTACCCTTAAGGCAGACAGATTCAGAACATTTGATATCAACAAAGCCCATTAGGTCAGGCAGCTTTCAAAATATTTTTTGTTCCTGTGCTGACATGCACATTAAAGAAAACTAAGGAAGAGTTATAATTATTTTGACCTTATGTCTAGTTTTCAGTCATAGGAAGTCTGCAGCTGCTTCAGCTTTTGTATTCTTATATCCTTACTTATGTGACAAGAAGGCTTGATTTACACATTGATCCACGTACAAATATGGCTTAATAAGTATAAGCAATGTGATGCAACAGCAGGGAAGATGGTGTTTAGAAATCATCCCAAGGGGCATTAACGTATCTGTGTGACATGGGGGAGAATTTACAGCACGCCAGAAATGCAGTCTGTGGAGTGGCTACAGTTACTGGTCTTAGGGTCATTTAAAAAGTTATGAGATCAGGACAGAAATATCCTCGTTAATATACCCACTAACACATCCCTGAAGGACAGCAGGGGGGTCCAGTTACAGAAGGGAGCCAGAGCATGGCCAGGCCATCATACCTCAGCAGGACCAGGGGCTTAATATTTTAATGTAAGCACTGAACAACTGGCTGGAAAGATAAAACTAATCCTTCATAAGCTGAGAGAAAGAGGAGCTCCATGCTGCTGGCCACCCGACTCCGTTCACTTTGTACTGGGCTATTTTTGCTGGTGATAAGAATAGTCGTAGGGAGGTTTCTGTGCTGAGCTGTGCTGAGCTGCTTTCCCATCTTTTCCTTGGCATCCACAGGGGGCGTTTTGGGCAAGTCCACAAGTGCACGGAAATATCGACAGGGCTCAACCTGGCAGCCAAAATCATAAAAGTGAAAGGAGCCAAGGAGAAGGTAACCACACTGCTGGGAGCTCTGAGCCTGCCCTCCCTGCCAGACCCCAACACCACTGCCCTGAGCCGTCCCTGAGGGGCAGCTCATCCTTGGGTACCATCAAATGCTGCAAAATCATGGGCTTGGTGTGACTCTTCATCATCTCCTGTATTCATGATTAAACCTCCAATCCCCATGAATCCCCATGTGGTGTAGCTGTTGTTGGGCTTTACAAATAATTCTGCTTTGGTATGTTGAAATTCAAGGAGTGTATTTTTGCTCATTTTTTGTTACTTTGTTGTTTTTTTCAGGAGGAAGTAAAAAATGAAATTAACATCATGAATCAGTTAAATCATGTGAATCTGATCCAGCTTTATGATGCTTTTGAAACCAAAAATAATATCACTTTGATCATGGAATAGTAAGTTTAAATGATCTCAGATGTTTGGGTTTACTCAGGGCACTAAAGGAAATAGGGAATGATAATTCTGAGCGGTGAAGAAGTGAGTGGTTTCCCAGCCTGAGATAGAGCTGATCTCACTTTCAGAAGGAAAAAACAATGTTTTAAAGGTAATTTCTTCAGGTTAAAAGCTTGTCAGGGCTCTATGTGTGACTAATTTTGTCTTCTGTGCAGAATTAAGTTCAATTGTCATCTCATGTAAAATGGCTTTCAGTTTGAGAAGTGTAATTTAGTAAATTTTGTAGGTTGAAGACTTATCTTCCCATGACTAATAAGATGTGTGAATAACAGATACTTCAGTACTCCCTGTAGGTTCTCCAGGTCCCATAGGATCACCAGGTCACCTGGGTTTGGGTTTGACATGTATCCCCCCACATATTAGTGACAACTTTTCCAAGTTTGAATTTAGATTGATACTTAATTTCCAGAGAAATACGTCTCTTGAAGTCATTGAGGCTGCTGATACACTTTATAGTGCAGGTTTTGTTAGGACCCTCAATTACAGAGCCTAATTCCCAACTTGGAAAAAACTGGGCTAAATCAAGATTTTAGGGTTTTAATACTTTTCTGTGTCCAAATTTTAGTCTTGATGGTGGTGAATTATTTGACCGGATCACAGATGAGAACTACCATCTGACTGAGCTGGATGCCATCCTGTTCACCAAACAGATTTGTGAAGGAGTCCACTACCTGCACCAGCATTATATTCTCCACTTAGATCTGAAGGTCAGTGGTTTGTGCTCTCTGTGCTTTAGTGGTGCTGGTTTAGGCACCACAGAGTCTCTGATTACTGAGGAGTAATTTCTCATTTCATGGATTCACGTCATAAAGACTTAATAGCTACAATGAATGGAACTCCAGAGTCATTGCTTTCTTCCAATGGCTCTTCAGTAGCTTGCTTGGAATAGTGAAATGATCAGGATTCTGGGCTTTTGCCTTTGTTAAATCAGAAGCTTTTCATTCTGTGTAGCACTGAACAATCCCCTTTTATCATCAGTGAAAAAAACCCCACCCAAAACCTCCTTGGCTAGAAATGCCCACAGTCTTCCCTCCATTTACCCCACTCCTTTGTAACCATGTTCAAGTACCTGTTCAGTCATCTTCTGTAGTTTGTACCTTTTACTGCCTGGAACCAACCTAAAGCAAAACTGCAATGTTTTCCTAATGGTTGGTCCCTTAATAACTGATATTATTAAACAGAATACAAACTGATTTTTTCCTGCTTGTTTATCCAGCATTTTACACAAAAGGTATTAAATCAGGTTGGCTTGTTGACAGTTCAGTTGTCATAAGTTTGTACCTCATCAGCCTGCCATCCCCACCTTGAAAAATATTTTCATTAGAACAAAAATAATTTTGCATGCAATTTGAGCTGTTTTTTGTGGCTTTGTATGGAGGGACTTTTATACTATGTATCTTTTGCTAGATCTCTCTCTCAAACATTTCACTCAAAATACCCTCTTCTCTTTTTGTAGCCTGAAAACATACTCTGTGTAAATCACACAGGAAACCAGATTAAAATTATTGACTTTGGATTAGCAAGGAGGTAAGAAAGTTCAGTTGTGAATTTATTCTAAAACACAAAACCAAATCAACCTCACAAACCTCTGCCATGTTTCTGGTAGTTCTTTGGTGGGGGGTTGTTTTTTGGTGACTCTATAATAATTCTAAGTGAATGAGCTAAGCATTATGCTTTTGCAGGCATGAGTTTTCTGCTGAGTGCATTAATTATCTAATTACATTTTCAAGTAACATTTCTCTTGGATAAATCTATACTACTGTTCTAATTATCTCAAAATTATTCCCCATGTAGAGCTTTTACTCCTGGGACTCCATGAAGGCTCCCAGAGACTTCTTGACTGCAGGGTTTCAAGGTGCAGGTTCTAATTGTAGAAATTATCTGCTAAACTCTTTAAGTAGCTAAGTTGATTGAAGGAAAAAAAAAAAGGCAAAAAAAAGAAAAAAAGCACATTTGAGCCATCCCATGTGAAACAGGAAGCCCTCAGAGAAATAGGGACTTTTCTCTATTCTTTTATTTTGCTTGCATGAATTTGTTAAAGAAAATCTGTGAGAGCATGAGTCAATTGCCCTAGAATAAAAAGGAATTATTTCTATTACTATGGCAGTGAGAACAATAACATTTCTCTATTTATTTTCTAAACCCTTTGAGGTTTTTCTTAAGCTAAAAGCTGGTATGTTCATGCATATCTGTATTTATGTGTTTGCATATAAGTATCTGTTCAAGGACTTTGCTTCCATAAAACACTTCTGAAAGAAAAAAAATTACATACATTAAGTTTGGGGTTCTGTTTGTTTGTTTTTTAAATTGGGAGGGTAAAGATACAAACTTCTGCTGAAGCAGTTTTGCAAACAAGGTCCTCCAGAGAGAAAGAGAGTTAAAAGCAGTGCTTTAGTGGTTTGTTCTGCATGAGCACAGATGTTACTGCATCTGCTACCAGTGACAGTTGTTACCGGTGCAGTTTCGTAACCTTTGCCTGTTAAGCAATAGAACAGAGTCATTTCCCCCTCTATGGGGTCACTGTTACTTGTTCCCGAGCCCAAATCATCCTCTTCAGTCCCACCTCAGCAGTTATATTGTGTTCATAGCTGTGCTAGAGATGTTCATTCACCCTGAGCTGTAGCTGGGTACATCCCCCTAAACAAATGCTCTCCAAATCTTGTATAACCAAAGCTGCTTTGTTGGTTTTGTTTTATGGATTTTGGACAACATCTGCTGGAGAGCATCCTGTGGTGCCTGGCAGAGAGTAAAGCTCCTTCCACTCTTTGGGGGAGCCCTTTGCAGGGTTTAGTGTCCTTGGTTTTCCTCCTGGCTGTGCTCTGCTGCCATCCCAAAAGCCTTGCCTTGCTCTTCCCTTGGTGAGATGAGCTCCCAGCTCCTCACTCGTGGCTCTTTTCCCGGTACAGGTACAAGCCCTGTGAGAAGCTGAAGGTGAATTTCGGGACTCCGGAGTTCCTGGCTCCCGAGGTGGTGAACTACGACTTCGTGTCCTTCCCCACAGACATGTGGAGCGTGGGTGTCATCACCTACATGCTGTGAGTGGCCCTGCCAGGGCTCCTGTGGTGGCTCCGAGGACCCTGCAGGGCAGGAATGCAGCAGCCCTGAGCCCAGCTCCTAAACTCCTAATTAATTCTCTTAAAGCCCCCAGCTCTTCTTACAGAGGCACCTTGCTGTGTCTACAAAGTGTCCAAACAACAAATGATCCTTTTGACAAATATGTAAATGTTCTTCTCCCTTACCATCTTCTTTAGCCAAGTAAAATGGGTCAGGTCTTTTTTTTTTTTTACTCTGAAAAGTTGCCCAAAATATGGGAGATTTTAATTTTGATTGTGTTTTTGAGGACTTGAATTAATTTTAAAATTTGTAATCTGATCATAAAATGATCTTGGACTTGGTATGCATCTGCACAGGAGAATTAATATTATCTGTGTTAGGCCATGGGTCTAAGAAATGACCTGTCCTGAACAGGGCTAAAACTTCTCTCTCATATCTGGATGGCAGCTTGTCTGTCCAAAGTCTCTACCTTCTGATGAGCTTGTTTTGCATCCCAGAATCTTTCACTGATGTTTTCTGTGAACTGGATAAATTTCTGGTTTAAATTGGTATGTTAGCCAAAACCCAACAGAATGAAGTAATAAATGACGGAAGCAATAAATCTGGGCTTGGAGACTAATTGTAAAAAGTAATCTATTGTTCAGAGTTCTGTTTAATTCAAGCCACATATGGATATGGGCCTTGATTTGGGAAAGCTCTTGAGTCCCTCTAGCTTTCCTAGCTGGGAAAGCAGTGAAGGATGTACCTAAATCCTCACTGAATCCGTTCCTTGGGGTCTGTTAATGGTGCTCCCTGACATGAGTGGACTGCTTAGGGGGTCACACTAAATGACAACACTTTATTGCCCCAAACTGTTGCCTTATCATGGCAGGGACTGAGAAGTGGAAGCCTCCATAGCTGAGAGCCTTTTCCCTCCATAAGATAACAACAGTTGTAAAGCAGAGGATTCATAGAAGGAAAAACACATCTTGCACATGGTAACTGCTCTTCTCCCCTCCCCTTCTTTTTTTAAGGCTTAGTGGCCTGTCCCCATTCCTGGGAGAGACTGATGCAGAGACAATGAATTATGTGGTCAACTGCAGCTGGGATTTTGATGCAGAAGCATTTGAACAGCTCTCGGAAGAAGCCAAAGACTTTATTTCCAGACTACTTGTGAAGGAGAAAAGGTACCTCTGTGCCTGGTTGTGAGGACAGTAGCACCAATGATATTAAATTCTTACCAGCCAGTTGTTTGGATTGCAGCCACCAATGAGAACTTACTATGTGACATTTTTGTGTGCTGTCTCTGGGCTTGCTGGGCAGCTCCTCACTGATTCAGGAGCCCGTTTTAAAGGGAAGTGCCTGTGTACCCTGACTGAGGAAAGTTCCTTTTCACAGTAGCATCAATGCAGGCAGAACACAGGAAATCTGGAAGGATTTGCAGTATAGGAATCTGTCTCTAAAGCTTTTGCTTCTCTGAGCAAAAACTATTTCTCTTGTTAGCTTGGACTCTCACAAGCCTTGACACAAATTGCAAAAATACCTCTTGAATGCCATGGAGGATAAATGGAAGCTGCAGCTGTGAAAATATGCATTGTTCTCTTCTAAAGGGGTCTACAGGCTTTTGGGAGATATTAGGGAGCATTGGGGACTTAGCTCTGCATGTGGCTTCTCATTCTTGGCTCCACTGAGGTAAAAAGTGATTGCACATATGAAACAAAGCAGAGAGTGAGGGTGATATTGATGTCAGACCACGGCTGGGGGAGTTGGCTGGGTAGAGAAATTTTTCTCTTGCTGAGTAGTGATACAAAAGTAATCAAACCAGGAAATGATGCATACAGTGAAACAGATTGTGTGTTTGAGGGGAATTCAAAGGAGTGCTTAGAATGTTAACAACTTCCTGATCATTACCTAAATCAGACAAATCATTTCTAGTACTAATTACATTTTGAACAATAGGTTCCTAAAAAACGCAAAGAATAAACTGAAATTTAGCATATTGCCAGCAGGAGGGATCTAAGGATTTTCTCTCAGAGTGTGATGATGATTTGCTGTGAGACTCTAAACTTGGCTTTGGAGTCTTCAGTTTTTCTGTGCAATGGGATTAGGGTCTCCAGAGGGACACTCTGCAAAGTCTGGTTAGAAGCTGTGAGTGAAATGGGTGTGTGAGAACAGAGTGTTGTCAGTGAGTTGCAGAGAGCAGTGAGTAGGTGGCCCAGTTGTTCACAAGCTGTGTGGCTTCCCTTGCTCTCCTGCAGACCAGGCACCTCTGCCCTGCTGGGACAGTGGGTCTGGCCTTGTGCAAGATCTGCAGCCCCTTCCCCTGACTGCTGAAATCGGGGTGAGCAGGCAGGAGTTCTTTTCATCGTTTCAGTGACAGCTCAGAGCTCAGGAGTTGGGCATAGGCTTTTGATGTGAAAAAAGACAAACTTTTTTCTCAATACCTCTGCCTCGAGATTTCCTCTGTTACCATATATTTCTCAAAGCTTTTAGGATAGGCTGTGGCATTTGGGCCCACTATTGGGTGTCAGGATATAAAGTCTGCTCAGCTTGATCCAAGTTTAGGGTGAATAGACAACTTTGCTTTTTAAATTTGATGCACAGAATGAGCCTGTGCTGTCAGGACGGACAGATAACACCACAAATGCTGTTTTTCTGCTAGCAAAGTTCTGAATTTGCATAATAAGATGATACATTACCTCATGAACTTAACCACAGCTCAACCAAGCCACTGCAGAGCCACCAGCAGGTCCTTCACGCCACTCGCCCCTCCTGCTGGAGGGTGCAGGATGCCACTGGGATGAACAGCATTCTCACTCGTGTTCATTCACCTGAGGCAGTTTCCTGATCACTAACAAGAGGAGCACAGGGCACTGAGGCAGTGGCCAGGGCTGGCTGGGTTTTCACGGCTGGGTTTTGGTCCCGTCCCTGCAGCTGCCGCATGAGCGCGACGCAGTGTCTGAAGCACGAGTGGCTCAGCAACCTCCCAGCCAAGGCCCAGAAGTCCAAGCTCCGCCTCAAGTCCCAGCTGCTGCTGCAGAGTTACATGGCCCACAGGAAATGGAAGGTAAATACACAAACTGGGGCTGGCAAATCCGCTTCCACGGGGAAAAGCAGCGCAACACAGGCAGAGCCATTTCCTCCTCTTGTGTGTTGGCTCACTGGTGCCCACAGGCTTCTCGATTGTAAATATCAGTTGTGAAGTCTATTTTTACCTGTAAATTAAGTATTTTGTCCTGCAGAACGATATTGCTTCCATTTCTACCAAGTTTGGTTTCAACTTTCACTCTTTCTGATTGGTGTTTACAAGTTTTTTTACATCTTTCTTTCTACCTGTTGGGAGGCTTCAAATACTGCTTTATATTACATGTTCATTCTTTATACTTTTTCCACTGATAACAGTTGCATTGATCTGTTGTCACTATGGAGTAGAGATACAACTTAAGGCAGTTTGTGCCTCTCACTGCAGAATAGAAGTGTTGGAGAGAGGAAAAAAATTAGGTTTAAACCCATAGAGAGAACTCTTCAGGATTTTTCTGTTAACCCCACACTCCTTCTGAACAAAGTTTTTATGAAGTGATTGGTAATAATTTGTGTTTGAGTCTCTATTGATTATAGATAATTGATTCTAAAAGCGAACACAGTGATCTTGTTAGAAAGAAGACTGTGGAATTGTGAGGCAAACTTAGTGAGGACCATTTCCTTCTCTTCTGTCACTGGGGAGTTACAATTCCTTGCCAAGGAGTTAAACCAGAGGCTTACACTTTTTTCAGTCCTGCACTGCAACTGCTTGGTGGCAAACTTCTGCACTTGCATTTTAAAGATGACATTATCTAAAGACCTATCACTGTACAATTCTTAATAACACTGCAGTACCTCACAGTCCCAGCTGCTGTGCAGGAACCACTGCAACCCACACAGGCTGGGGTCACTAGAGCGAAATGGATTCACCAGGAAGAAAAATCCCTGTCAGCTGCAGGAAAGTTCCTTTTCCTTGACTGCACTCACACTTGCACTGTTCTCTTCTGTTCACAGAAACACTTTTATGTGGTGGCTGCTGCTAACAGGCTGAAGAGATTTCAGAGTATGTCTGTCAAGCTTGCATGAGCTTGTGTGAAACCTCCACCACTCCTGGAGATGGACATGAAGCCGTGGGAGGAGGACTCAGTGTCTCCAACAATTTCTATCCCTGTTTTATAACATGGGGTTTTGGGACTGTCTCCCTCAATTATTTTGTGTCTTAGTGCTACAGTTCCAGAAGTGCCTGAAGGAACAGGCACAGGATTTCTAAAAGCAGAAGCTACTTTGTTTGTTTTTACAAGTTTTTAGTTTTTCTATATAGTGGAGGAAAAACGTGGCTGTTACTGGGGCTGACTTCTTGCTGAAGGCTTTGATTCTGCACAGTGGTGTTGGTGTGTTTATAGCAGAAAACCCCTGGCAGTTTTCTGGTCTCTCACACTAAGCACGGGATCTCTAAGGACTTTCTTCCTGACTGATGTGTGTCTGTGACCAGCTTTAGAGAACTGCCACAGCAGTGGCACAACTTGTCCCTCAGTGTTTGTTACTCAAAGCAAGAGATACAGACATTATTTTCTTCTGTATTTCTTTCAAAAAGGTAATTTCCCCACAACATGAAGCTGCTTCAGTGCAACTCCAGCTTGGATGGTTTTGGTTTGTTGTTTTGGATTTTTATTATTCTACTCTCTCCTTTACAAAATAGTCACTGCACAGTTAGGAACTATGAGGAATCCTGGTTCGAAGCAACTTAAGTTGGTCCATTGCTGCTGCTTCTTATGGCAAGTTGAATTGAGCTGAACTGATGGAACTTCTGGAAGGAGATATGTGAAACTGCCATGAATACAAATCACCTATGTGAAAAGATCTGATGTTGTCCAGGAAATAAGAGATTTCCAAAGATTTTATATGTTTTTAAACTTTTAAGTGCTTCTCATTGTCTGTGATTGCAGCACTTCAGTTGGTAAGTTTTAGTGTGAGGATCTGTTTCTCCTCTCTGGAAATTTTAATGAAGTTTGAGAAGCTGGTATGGTGTGACATGCAAAACAGGTTTCATTTCTAATAGGTTCAGTGACAGGGAAACAAAGTGTTGTCAGACTCTGCCTTAAGTCCAGTTAGGAGGTTGAAGCCCTTTTTCCCCCCCTCACTTTGCTCTTGAACATTAAGCCTATTCTTCACAATATTAACTTATTTTGGATTTTGAACTCTTTTCTTATGTGTAGAGTGGGAGCCACTTCGAATCTCTCAGATAAAAGTATAGCATTATTTATTAAACCTATGGTTTCCTGCTCTGGATTCTGCAAAACTCAGTGGGAACTGGATGGCTTCTTAGGAAAAATGGAAACTAATACAACTAAAAGTAGCTTTCCAGCAAAGGCACCTGTAAAGCTCCTTTGAACTTTATGGACTTTCACATCCCTTGAATTTGCAGAAGTGTTGGTTGCTAACGAAGAGCTCTGTAAGACTGGCTTACCCTAGTCCTAGCTATCTTTTCCACTCAAGTGCTTCTCACTTTGCATAGTCCTGACTTCTGCAGCATTTCCAGAATTGGGACAGAGAAGAATCTTGATAATTTATCACCTTCTATGAAGGCCCACTTTTGTTCATGTTTTCCTTCCACAGTGTTTCTGCATGCTGAATGTCATTGTATTCATTGCTCTGTATATTTCTGAATTCATACTAATAAATTTCATCAAAGTGGAACAAGCCTATTCATCAACTTTGGTTTAAGCCCCCCTGCCACACAAACCTGAAAGTATTTCTGGGTAGGTCCAGAGATACAGCCCAGGCAGACATACAAGAGAAGTGGAACAAAGGCCTCTTCTCTAAGCTTATGACCGTGGGACACAAAAAACATGTTACCCAGTCAACATCCTTTTTCCCTGGATATCTTCCTTCTTAAGGCACAGGCATCTCCTCTGTGCTTTTTATTTTGCATTCCAAGTACACGATGTCATAATACAAAGCTTTTCCTTCCAGTACTTTTATTGTTTCTGGAAATATTTGGGACCCCTTACAAAAGCACAAGAGATTTTATTCCCATACACATGAAAATAAGTCAAATTCAATGACTAAACAATATTTATTAAAAACAACCCTAAAACACTAAAAAAATAAGGCTTCATTCCTCTGCTGGCTTTGCAGTTTAACAAGGCACTGTTAGTCCCCTCCCTCTTACTTCACTGGCTGCTTCCAGCCACGAAAGGGCCTGTAACTTACATTATTTACACTTAAAGTAGCATCAGAATGTTACCTGCTTCTTGCAAGGGAACAAAGCTATCCTAGCCCTAATGCCACAGCCTGTGAGTGGTCAGACAGGCTTCCTGTAAAATCACATCAATCCGTGCTGTCATTTATTAAAAATAACTCTTAAATAGTTAAAACCTAAATGAAATCAGCTGCATGCCAGGCAGCCATCACTTATATGCTACTGGATCTCTTGTCAGAGCAGAGGGAGAGTTAAGATTAAGAGCAAGCAGCAGTTGCATTACTGGCTGGCAGTGCAGAGTCAGCACTCCTTGTCCCTCGTGCCTTAGCAGCGTTTTCCAGGATTTTCTTTTTCCATTCTTCATAGTCCTGATTTGTTTCGGTCTTTGGCCGTTTACATGGCATCTCCTCATCCTCTTCAGAGCCTGTGAGAAACAAGAAAGTCCATGAGAGGCCATCGTGGACACCGTGCTGCTGGGGATATCTGGCAGTGAGCAAAGGTACAGACTGCAGGCTGTCCCTGTGCTTTCTGCTCCCCTCACCTGCTGGGACCTCACCTCCACCTCTGTCTGAACACACCAGCTGCCCCTAATTCTGCTAGGAGTACTCAGTATGAACTCCTCTGGGCTTCTGCCAGGCTCTCTTTGTGCTTCCACAGCCAGTGGTTTGCAGGATGGACAGAGCTGCTCCGAACTGCAGCATCGTGGCCCATCCCACAACTGAAACTCTGAGCAGCAGGAAAGCTCAGAACTCCTCCAGTGAGGTGATTTTCCTTCACAGCCAAACACAACTTACCCTCTTCCTGCTCACACTGCTCCAGGGCTGTCTGCAAGCTGTCAGGTGTCTCTGCAGCCACTGGAACGTCTTCTAAAAACACAAGTGAGTTGCTTTACTTTTGAATGGTGTTTGGGGCTCCAAATGTGGCCTACATGTAATTCTGTGACAGCAGTGCCACCTTCCACAAGCACTGGTGTCCGGTCAGAGCAGTTCCCTGGTCCACACTGATGCTCAAGCTCTCCAAGAGGTGCCAGCACTTCAAGGACTGCATGCACTGACTGGCTGCTTTAATTAGCACCAAACTGCTGCTGCATTGGTAACCACAATGATCCACCACGTTCATTGCCCAACACCACACTGCTGCCCTTCTAGGTAACTCAGGCAGGATTATCAATGATTTCTTTCCCTTCTATTCCATTCCCATTTTTATAGATACCCACAACATGCAGGGGGCTGTCCAGGTATACAAATGCACATTCTTCCCTGAATTCATATGGAAATTCCCATTGCCTTTAGTGCTGGGGTAATGTCTGGGTTTTTATAGGGCACATGCCTAGGAGAGAGTAGCAGCTTTTGGGTTAGATTCAGGCAGCATGTTGCAGAAAACATCAGAGGTCTATGAAGCATGAAGACACAGTGAAGCAGGATAACTTTCAGAGGGAAAGTAAGAATGAAAGCCTGGGAAAGGAAAAAGGAGAAAGTGGAAGCAGCAGAAATACAAGGACATTAGGGCATGTATTGTAGTTCAGGCTTTCTGCCCCACAAAAGGGAGCAGAGAGGGCTGCAGGTTCAACAATGGGCAAGAAATATTCCTGACATCTGCCCAAGGTGTGAGGAGGGGCGGTGCCAGAGAATGGCTGAGTTAGTACCACAACAGCAAGGCTTGTGCTTGTTAATCTTGCAGTGGGGGAAAGGAAAGCACAGGAGTGAGTCAGGCTGAGGAAGATGTTTGTGATAATTTGTGCATCAGGTTGCCATGTTAACAGGATGCAGATACCAAGCAGGAGAGGAATCCAAGATAAGTGAGGGAGAATGGGAGAAGCAAGGCATAAAATGCAGCAGCAGAGACTGCAAAGAGCAGTGAGCGTTTGAGAATAGAGGAAAATATTATTTTTGTCCTTGCCACTTTTTTCCTATTTTTGTCCTTGCCAAGTTATTGTGACTTCTCCAGACGCAAGGACTGTGAGTGGGAACTGGGCTGCAGGAAACGTTGGGATGGATGGGCAGATTTGGCTGAAAGGGGAGAGCTGAAAGAGATCAGAATGAAATCACCAGTGGAACAGGATGGGGCACTGTGAGGCCATGGGATGGGGGTGCTGTCTTACAGGGATAAAGCCAAAAACTTACTGCTGAGTTGTTGGCTTATCTTCTCCAGCTGACTGCACAGCCGGTCAAATATTGCTTTTTTCACTCCAGATGTAGCCAACATTTTAGTTTTGTCCACTTTTAGCTTCAAACACCTACGAGAGAAGGTTATCTCTGTACAGAATAACACTCCAGCAACTGTCACTTGGGTGAGGTGATGATTACTGTACCAACACTGCCCGTGAGAATGAGGAAGGCAGGCCTGACTTTTTGTCCTATCCTTGTCTCACTCAGAAACAAATCTGCTTAAAAACAGACCCCTACACTACTCAGTCAATACAGCTCAGTTGAAACTCGGGGTGAGTTCAACTTACAGAAGGAATTGTATTAGGAAAAGGTAACTTCTCAGATTTTCAGGGAACCAGGACCAAATGCCACTACAGCAAAAAGCTGAATGGAACCCCTGTGTCAAGAGAGCCCTTGTCAGGAGCTGTGCAACTCCACAGCACCTGGACTGCTGAACAGGACTGTCACAAGGTGAAATGCTGAGGGAGGAAGATTTTTGCACATAAGCAAATTCTTCCCAAGTGCAGGCTGAGTCACACCTCTCTTAGCTGATCTGGGCCTACAGCTCTCCAAGCCATCTCCCGAAGGCTGGAGCACCCTCAGGATGTGCTGGTGTAGGGCTTGGGGTTTTTGCTCCTTCAGAATGGCTGCTTCTTGGTGCTCAGAAGCCCTTCTGGCACCCTGAGCAGTATTTCACCAAAAGCCACATAAGCTTTTGCTTTGTGCAGTGCACGCTGAAGACTTCACTGTGAGGAAAGGCCTGGTTTGCTCCAGCTGTCTCCATGTCCAGGAGCAGGGCAGCAGGATGTGCTAAGCAAGACCCTGAATGAATGAGCTGCTGGCACTGGTTGGTGTCTCAGCAGGCATTTCAGCCTGCAGAAGGTCTCCCAGGCTGCACTCACCTGCATGCAGTGCACAGGGCAGCTGTTAGAAACAGGGGTTTGGAGAAATCCAGGCCCACTCGCTGTGCTCCGGAGAGGCTGCATTCATACCTAGGGAACAGCAAGGGGTAAGTGCACAGTGCATCTGCCTCACATGGAGCTGCTGAAATCCATCTGTCACGTGGCACTGGGCAGCTGAACAGGTCTGTTGGACCACCTGGGCCTTTGCAACCCAGTCAAGCAGAAACTGCTGCTACTGGCTGAGAAGAGCAAAAGAGCTGAGGGAAAAGAAGGGGGCTGGGACGACCTCCTCTTCTGGAATTAGAGGTTTTTAAACTGGGCATCTGGATCAAGGCATGTCAGTAAAATCTACTTCTTGTGCTCCTGATCCACACAGCACTTTTAGCTCTTCCTAGCATCTAAAATTTACAATGAGATGTTTTGCATAAATCCATTCTACAATAGAAGGCAGCATTACAGTTTCTTTGATTCCTGTAATATGTATGTTACAGAAATGAAGGCTTAAACATGGAAAATGACACAGTGGATGTGCAGCACTGAAGAATGTCATTTTTTACTGTCCACTTGTCCCCAGACTATTTTTTTTCCAGTTTGTATTAAGCACCACCAAGCAAGCACAGCCTCTGTGCACTGCCCTAACAGCACTTACACATGTGCTGTCAGAGTGGCAGCACAGAGCTCTTCAGGGACTGCTCTGCTTAAAGCACATGATACAGAATGGGGCATTTAACTCTGTTGAATCTCCACTGAACTGTTCCACCTGTTGGTTTTACAGATAAAGTGATGTGCATTTTAAGAGATCTGTGTCCCCAAAAGGGAGGGTTTATTTCTCCTGAGCATTACTTCTGAACTGTGCCATGATCAGCAGTTAAATGGACAATGGTGTGATGCTATGGGCAAATACAGGGATTAAGAGTCCTACATTCTTTACAGTATTCCCAGATGAAGAATTCAGAGTTGGACAGTGACTAGCTGAGATTCACAGACTAAGTCTTTCTAACAGGTATTCTAAAAAGTGGCCCAGCTCATGGCTGGATTAGCAGTGCTAAGAACTCACCTCATTGCTCCCATCAGTAGGAGATCTCTGGCCCTTCCAAACATCAAGCTCCTTACACATGTAATGAACAAAGAGCCTTCCTGGTGGTTCCCAGTGCTCACGAGAGCTTCCTCACCTCTGCAGGATTTCTGAAGCCAGGTTCGCAGCCTCTGAGCAGCAAAACTGCACAGCCAAGTCTCGCATCCCCAGCCTTTGGTTCACCTCTAGCAGACACTCCAAAGACTTCATGGAGCTCTGGTAGGTGGTCTTGTTCAAACCAGACAGTTTAACACAATAGCTCTGTCAAGAGGACAAACCCCAAGAATTAGCAAGATGCCTTCCTGACATCTTAATCAGGCAACCAGCACAACAGCATAAAGTTCAGTTGCCCCATTAAATAAACCTGTGCAATGAATAATGTAGGTTTTGACTGCACACAGATTAACCACCTAGGAATGCCACATCTTTTCATGCAGTGATATTTCTATACCGTTTCACTGGAAGTGAGGTTTGACATTTCCCTATATGACACAGTCCCTTTATCACAAGGTAGTTAGTGACGAAAATTACCAAAATCTGGGCAAGTTAAAGACATGAGCAACACCTTCATAGGGTCAGGTCCAATTAAATCCTCCTCTATCTGTAAATGGACAACCATGAGCCCGTTGTACCAGGGATTATTTTGGCAGCTCAGTGCCATTCGCCTGGCAGATTTGCAGATGGAGGCTTGCAGGCACCCCTACAGTGACAGATTCCTTGGAGCAACTGCTTCCCTCCTACAGTCAAAGGACAGAAATTAAATTTAACATCCTTGCTGGTAATTTATTTGTTACTACAGCAGTTGAAATTAAGCTGAAATTATACCAAAGCAAGTTCAATTTGTGAAGGAACTATGACACTAATCTCCATTTGTTCTGTTTCAAAGTCTGAACAGTGAAAGGTCTAACACAGCCAACTGCGGGATCCAGGGGAAGTTATATCCCATTCCTGCTCCAACACACGCTACAGAACAGCGGTTTTGTGGAGCGAGGCAGAATGCAGCAGCCAGCCAAGTCACACACTCTTAACATCTTACTCTGTCAACCGGCTGTTTCATGAAACTCGCCGCCAGGTCCAGGCACATCACAGCGCTGCTTGTCGCCGTCATCTGAGCCATCAGTCCCGTGCACTTCACCTGGGACAGCCGCAGGTACTCCTCAGCTTTTCTGCAAAACACCCGGAACACAAAGCCCTCGTCACCAACACCACGGCTACCGGACAGAACGTCCGACAGGGCTCGACCCGAGGTTTACAGTGCGGCCGCGGCACGGCCTCGGGGCCCGGGGTGCTGCCGGGCCCCGCCGCCGCTTCTCCGGGGATGCGCAGCAGCCGCAGCTCCGCACCGCAGCGCCCGCGCCTCGGCCGCTCCCACCGCACCCGGGGCGGGCGCGGCTGTCCCGGGGGGCGGCGGCGCCG
>VZTJ01005213.1:511734-541726 GCA_013397795.1 Orthonyx spaldingii | reverse complement strand
CAGGCGGTGTTTGTACCGGGGAGCCGCGGCCGTGCCCGCGGTCCGTTCGGGTCTGTTTTGCCGTGCTGCCCCTGTGCTAAACCCGGGCGTGGGTCGTTGCTGGGGCTCTGCACATGTGCCGTGGCTGTTCGCCTTGCAGCCTGCGCTCCAGTCCCTGCCGACCCTCCGAGACTGCTGTCCTAGGCTTCCCGAGTAAACTTCCTTTCTTTTCCGGTAGAAGAGGTGGTTTTGCACTGGTGGGCGCAGCTCATCAGCGCTCTTTGCCGCAAATGTTGGTGTTTGTCAGAGGCAGGGAGGCAGCGAGGTGAGGGTCAGCCACTTCTCCCACGCAGTTAGCAATAGGACAAGAGGGCACAGTCTTGAGATGCGCCAGGGGAGGTTCAAGTTGGACATTTGGAGGAATTTATTTCCAAAGGGGATGATTAGACATTGGAATGGACTGCCAGGGAGGTGTTGGAGTCCCCGGGGGTGTTTCAGGAAAGGCTGGACACTGGAGGTGGCACTGAGGGCCATGGTCTGGGTGACAGGGGGGCGTTTGGCCATAGGGTGGACTCGATCTCAGGTGTCCTTTTCAGCCTCATTCATTCTATGAAACCTGAGATTTCCACATGGAAATAATGAGAAATGCTTTTCAATCATCAATGAAAATAAGGGGACAATCAAGTTTCCTAGTAAAACACAGATATCTTGAATGTACCTTCAGTGGTATGTAATATTCAATAACATTTTGAACAACATGTGCTGTAACCACCGTAATGTGTAATTAGCCCAAATATGGAGTGTAAACAGTACTAATACTATATAGATAGTGAGGCAGAAGATAACTGAATGCTTTGTAGAGAAAGGATTGCACAGTTCTTAGGCTTTTGGAACGGACTTTCTTTTTAAAGTTGTGTGTATGTTGATATCTGTGTCTTTGGTGGGAGCAAAACCTGTAGTGATACTTGAAAGAATGGTAAATACTGAATTGGGTGATGAGAAATCCTAAATGTACGTAGCCACCAGTGTCTGTCCCCCACACAAATATTTTGTGGTAGTCATTAATTCAGAAATGAAACTGCTTTTCTCTGCCTGTCATTTCCATGGGAACTGGCCAGAGACTTGTCTGGTCTCGTGGCTTCTTTCTAAGAATAGCTGTTATCAGATGATTGAGAGAAAAATAAAGTTACAGATGTTGAACATGGGATAATCACAGGTGTTAAACGTGGGATAATTCCCTCTACCCAATTAGGCTCCCCTGTGATTTCCTGTGGCTGAGCTTGGTTTAAACCTTGAGGCTGAATACTTAAGTACCTTTAACATGACTTGTTTTAAGAGGGCTCTGGCTGGTTTTGATCATACCCTGAATAAAAAGTCCATCTCTTTAATACTTAATAGCATCTTGTGGCTTCCCGTGGCTGTAAGTACCAGTTTCAACACGTGAAAAATGCTTTAATCTCTGGTTTATCTATGAGCTCCTGTACTGTGAGATGTAATAGGAGTTCTGGAGCCCACAGTGTTGCAGAGAAATGCTTCCTGCATGGTATCAAATGCTGATGCCTTTTTTTGGGGGGTAATTCCCCCAATGTGTTACCCAGCAGGGCCCTGTGAGCGCCCAGGTTCAGCTATCGCCCACCCATGCCTTGTCTTGGGCAGCAGTAGTTTGAAATGTCTCAAGGGGGATGTGTTGGCAGCTAGTGTTAATGACACCCACCTGGGAGGAGGCAGGAGCACCTCCCTGGGTAAATGTCATTCGTTGTGGTATTCGGCACAGACACGTGAGCAAACAGAAGGAAGTGCCATGTGCTGCAGGCACATCAGTTAACTGAAGAGAAGGGCTTTTGGAGATTAGGTGAAAATGCACTTTAGAATGGAATGGAAGCAAAACCTTTTACTCATTATTTATACTCTGCATGCAGCTTAAGGCACCTGTGTGTCAGAACATGAGATTTTAGGCTTGACAAGCTCCCTTGAACTCTGCTCTCTTTCAGTTCTGTGTCATTCTTGAGTACTGCAAGGTACTAGATTTTTAAATTAAGTAAGTCAGCACATTGGTGATTATTTTGGGCCATCCCTAGAGTGCAGCTCAGTGTCAAATACGGAACCAAAAATGAATCTCATGGAACTGAGTGTTAGAAAATGAGTAAATCTTACACCAGAGGTGCATGTTTAAACCAAACATTGTTCAGGAGTAATTGCTGTTATGAGGATAGGCATGATCCAGAATAGTATTTGCTGCTGCAATAATATCTGCAGGATAACTTGTATTAACTACTCTGATCAGCTGGTTTCAAGCTGTTTTGGGTTTAAAAAAACTGTTTTCCAAGGCAACTTACAGTTTAGTTTACTAGTCTTTATTAAAAAAAAAAAAAAAAGCCCAAGAAACAAAGCCTGAAAGGAACAAAAAAAGCACACCAGAAAACCCAAAACCCCACCCCAAAAGCCAGCTTTCCTCACTGCCCCCCGAATTCATCTGCTGTGAGTTTTGACTTCCATAACTTGCACGTTGTAAGTTAGGCCAGCCCTGCCTTCAAAGCCAGTAAAAGGCTTTTGTCTCATGCAGAAAGTGCTGGTGCAGCTGGGAGAGGCAGTTCTCTGTCCCTTCTCCACCTCTCACTTGCTTCCTCCTGGCTTCAGAGGAAGACATGAGTAAAGCAGAAAACTCTCCACATCAGCTGTCCTTTTTTTCTGTAACAGTTGCAGTGTATCTGGTGTGGGCATAGCTCAGACATTGAAGTCTAAATGGCAGCGTAATTGCTGTAAATTGCTTCTCTTTTGTTCGTGCAGGGGTTGGTACCTCACTGTCCCTGTAGCTGACAAGGCAGGATATTCTGTGCCTCAGTTACAGATCATGGCTGCTTTTGCCCAGGGTCAAAGTATCTTCCACTTCAAAAGCTTGTGGTCAAGATGTTTTTTTGTCGATGGGCCTAGGACTCCCCAGTTGCCTTTTTGATAAAATGACACTTGAAAACACCATCTTATGTTACTAGGTTGGTAATTTAAGTGGAAGATACAGAACATAAACAGCTTTATTCAATATGGAATCTGACAGAAGTGTGTTCTGATTGAATGTGTGCCCTGCTGGGTGTCTCTGGCAGGCTTTTGCTGTATCTTCCCTTCCTGTGCCTTTTGTCACCGCATCCTCAGGCTTCAGGCATGTGTTAGCAGGACATGTGTGTCTTGATGTGATCTTGGGTGTCACTCAACAATAACCAGGTTGTGTTTGGGAACCCCTACAGTTCTAAAAAGTAGCTTGCCTTCTGAAGTTGGAAGAAAAGGGTAAGCTGATGAATATTCAGACTTTGAGAAGTACGAGAGAATTGGAACTTGTTCAGTAGTGCTGCTGTTAAGGTGTTTTCTATTCCTACAGGAGTAAAGCTGCTACAGACAACCCCTCAAGTAACACAACTGCTCCTGTTTGCTTTTGACAGTAGTGTGGGTTATTTTGCTACCTGTGCCACTCGAAAATGCTACAGTTGTCTTTTCTTCAGACATGAAGTGTAGTGCCCTCATAGTAAAGACATCTTTGTGTAGACTGATCACCTTCTCAGTCTTCAAATCAGCACAGATACAAATTGAATTTTCCTCTTTCTTAGTTCTCCATATCTTGAAGAGATACTGAAGAAATAAATTAATATCTTGTGTTAATATGAAAATGCTTCCATTGATTAATTCAGTCATGTACTTAGTATGGTCCCAGTGTTGAATACAGTGTGGGACCTGGCTGTTCAAATGTAGAGCAGAAATGGAGATATTCTCTTGTCTTCTGTTAATGCAGACAGAGTTTGATGTAAATCTGACTGTGGTTCACTATAAATGAATGGAACTTCAATTTTTCTCCACCTGCTGCTAAAAGACCATGGTTAAAGTTCTGTCAGAAGATACAGCTGTATCTGCTGAGCTCATAGCTGGTGTAATGAAAAGCATAGTCCCAGACTTGCTGTAGCCATAATTCTATAACCAGCTTTTGGTTTGTTTGCACACCAAAAGCAGGGAAACCAATGCACGTGGACTCAGGCAAATCCTGTTGGGGTTGTAGCAAATAAGTGTATGTTTCAATAAATGCTTTGACTTGGTTGTTGTTGAAAAGCCTTCTTTTCACAGCCCTACTTGCAGTGTGTTATGTGGCTTTGGGTTGAATGATAATCTGTTTATCAGCTGGGTTTGTTTTACAGCTTGTTTGATAGTTTACAGCCTGAACTGCTCTCCCAGCACTCTCTGGCCCTGTGACCCGCTGGGGATGGAAGAGCAGGGCTGGTAGCTGTGTAAACTTAGTGTCCATCAGGAGAAGGGGGCCTGGGAGGCTGTGGTCAGTGTTAGCATTGCTGCATTGTTCCTGGCTGTGCCTTAACAGAGATTTGGTGTGGTCAGAGCATGTGGCATTCAGCTCAGCAGTGATTTATTTTCTCTAAAGCACTGGTATGGGTTCGGGGGCTGTCGGGTGTAACCAAGGTTCTGGCATAGACATAATTCAGCAAGTCTGTTATGTGATGCTCTGATATTGATTACTGCACACTAGGCCCAGCACTGTCATTTTATGCTCCTTAAAAGTCTGATCTGCCATTGAATAATTAAAGTTCAGCAATTACAGCGAACTTCTGCTGGCAGAACATACTTGTTTCACAGTTTGATGTTGTCTCAGGGTTTGTAGCTATAGAATTGCTTGGGAAATAGGATCATCTAGCCGTGGTTGCTGCTTTTTCCTTATGCTTAAATCATTTTTGGAAGACCTGCACATTGATTAATTATATATGGAGGGAACTTGGTAAGAGATGCAGTCACTCTGATTAGCAGAGATGGCTTTTTCTGTTGACTAAACACACTCCTTAATTAGTTACTGTGCATAGCTGGAATATTACTGAGGCACATGGTCACAGAAACGTTGGTTGGAAGGAATCTTTTTCTCATAAAACCTCCTTGAAGCAGGTTTGTCACCAGTGTGGGATCAGATCAGCTTCGGTTTTGTCCAGCTGGGTGACTGAGAACCTTCAAGAGCAGAGTTCCACTGCCTATTAGGGCATGATCAAGGCACTCTCTTTTCTGTATGTGGAAAAGGATAGTGGGGAGATTTCAACTGCAGAACAAGAATCCAGTTAAATATGGGAAATAACAGGGGTGTGAAATGCTCTGTAATCATTAAATTGGTGTTAAACTAAAAGTTCTGTGTTTTAATGAAGGCTTCAGTTTTAATCTCACTCCTCAGAAGGTACTTCTGGGGACTCCATGCGTGGGGCATGTGGGAGTTGGTACTGAAGACAGAGTTTTTAAAAACACTAGGGTGATGTAATTCATGGCCTTCCAGCTTATTTCTGAAATGCAGTTAAAAGGAGGAGAGCAGGGACCTTCTGAGCACAGTGGATGAAGGGAGCAAGAATAAATAGCTGAGAATTCACTGAAGCTGAAGGCCCAGAGAACCTGCTGTGCAGATCACTGTGTGCTTGGTATTTGTCATGACCAGAGAAGATGTAGCTGAGATAATCCATCAGTACTTTTGTCTCCCACAGTATTTTAGAGGGGCCATCTGAAAACAAACTGCGAGATTGAGAGAAGTGGAGATGCTCTAATGAGGTGTTGAAGGCTGGTGGATGGCAGTGTTTCCTTGGAAAGTCTTAGGAGGAAGGCTGGGTGCAGGCGGGGACAGCAGTAGGGGTTCTGATCTGTGTAAGTTTGGACATCTCAGCAAATAATTTAAAGATGCTGGAAGAAGCTGATCTCATTGTTCTGGTAGAGGGAAGGGAGCAGCTGCAGTAGGAGAAGACCTGCAGTAGTGGGTTGAGGGGAAATCTAAGGATGTAAGCAATGGATTTACTTAATATCTTTAGAAAATGCAGTATGAACCTTGCCAAGTGAAAAGATGGTGGAAGTTTCACTTGAAGGCACAGAATGTGCCTCTCTGAGGGGAAGCAGGAGAGTCACTCTGACAGTGTGACTGGCACAAGGACACATGAAGAGTGGTTGTTTCTCTTCAGCTTTCTGGTCCCATCTGCAAGTAGCTTCTACCTTCTGGAATGCACTAACTGTACTTTATCCTTTGCTTATCTGAAGCTTGTCCTGAGTGGAATGGCGTGGCTCAGATAGCAGCTGAGAACTTGTGACTTGTGAGCACAGGAAGCATCTGTGCAGTTGCAGTGTGTGGTCTGGGCACTGCTGTGAAGCTCTGTGGACAGAAATACAACCTCTCAGCTTCCTCTCAGCATAGTTGTGTCTCTGCATTCTCTTGGAGCTTTTCTTCCCAGGTACTTGCACTGGATTCTTGACCTCTGAATGTTGGAAAGGAAAAGTTGACCCTGCTCTGCCCCCATGGCTTTGCCCTCCAGGAAGCACTGGTGCTCACAGGCTACCTGCAACCTCCTGTCAGGTTTTTGCAGAGCACTTGAACTGTCTCCCTTACGTGTCCCACAGCTACTTCTGACAACTCTTGAGTGGTCACACTGCGGTGTCGCTTGCAGTGCACTCTAAGGTGTGGGAGTCCAGTTTTAGTCGTCATAAACAGCTTCATAAAAATAATCAAATTCAGTTCGGTTTCTTTTTTCCTGCAGCCAACAACACAGCAATCTCCTCAGGATGAACAGGAAAAACTCCTGGATGAAGCCATTCAGGCTGTGAAGGTGCAGTCGTTCCAGATGAAGAGATGCTTGGTAAGAATGTGACTTCAAAATGCAATGAAATTTCTTGTCTGCTGGGAATAAAACAGTAAATCAATACCAATCTCTAGTGCTGTGAGGAAAATTAACCCTTTATGCATCTTTGTGCCAGAGGCTTTGCCAATAAATGAGGCAGCTGCTCATTGAGAGTGAGCCTTGGGTATTCTTTGAATGTGTCTTCCTGATTTTGCTCCAGTATTTGACAAGATAAGTTAAAGATGTACCTTTATAATATATGTGCTTGCATTTAAATAAACCTAAGCTGAACTTTATTATGAGATTATTGTTCGTGTCCACCATTCTGCTGGTTTTTTCATGTAGCCTTTTCTTGTGTGCCTGTCAGACTGAGAGGCTGCTGATGAATTACCTGCTGCATGGGATCAATTTTGTAGTGATTAACTGTAGACAGCTGTGTGAAGCCTTCTGTGGCTGGAAAACACCACTGGCTAGTGTGCTGAGATTTTTATCTTGGAATTGTAGCCAATTCGGGCAGATTATGTAATCACACAGAGCTTTCTTGCGTTTGAGAAGCCTCTATTTTTATTTGGAGTAACTGCTTAAAGTTGCAGTGAAAACTTAAATATTCCCATATGTTTTCACATGGTTAGCCAAACTGACTTTGTGTGCAGCCAAGTGACAGTAGCAAGAAATGTAACACCTTTTCCAGTTTTGTACCCAGTGGAATGCTTTGGAGATCTTTAAGAAGCTGCAGCTGAGCCTTTCACTGCTATCTGTGATTAATGACAGTATAAATACACTAAGTAGATCACACTCAAAATTCTTTTTGTTCACCCTCAAGGCTTAACTGCTGCTGCTTGTGATGGGTTGCTCAAGTCTGTAGAGGTGGTAATAGGAGGTTTGTGGTTGTGTCCTGTGATGCCAGGTGATTAAATGCATCAGAAGTGTAGGTTAGATGCAGACTAGTAAGTGATGGCTTTCAGTGAGGTGTGTTTTGTGGGTGAGAAGTAGGGGAAGGTGATGATGGCAGTGTGTATTGTCTGTCTCCAAGGGGTTTCTAGGAGATCTCTGCTTTGAGATCTGAGCAAAACAACAGACCAGATTTGGAGGAGGGGAACCCGTTCTGTTTTGCTTGCTGGATAGAATCTGAGTATTGGGTAGAGATTGCTGCATAAGCAGAATGATTTTAGATTTTTCTACCATCAGTATTGCAATTTTTTATTGTAGCTCTGCCTTCAGCTGCATCTTCTTACCACCTTCAGGTAAAACGTTAGCATGGGTGGTCTAGTATAAACTAGATACTAAATCACTTGATTTTTTGGGTTTTTTTATACACAAGAAGCACTGCAGTTGCCTAGTGTCATTTCTAACAGCCTATTCTCTTTCTTCCTCTGAAGGACAAGAACAAGCTCATGGATGCTCTGAAACACGCTTCCAACATGCTTGGGGAGCTGCGGACTTCTATGTTATCTCCAAAGAGCTACTATGAGCTCTGTATCCTTTCAGCAGGAAACTAATGGTTGATATGTTGAATTTGGAATGGGATGTTCATCTGCTTTTTTTGGTGCAATAGTATCTTGTGTCAGGTATTTATTAGCGCTTTTCTCCTCAGTATTCAGTTATGTGTATATATTGTAGGAGAATATACGCTTTGCTCACTGTGTAAGTTCATTTTTTCTCTTTGGTATAAAGCAGGTCTTTATTGTCTTTTGTATCTTCCTCTGGGAAGTTTCAGGAGTCTAGTTCTAAAAAAAAAAAATCAGCTCTGTAAAACAACTCTTTTATTCCCAATTTCATTCTCTTTTCTAATATGGTAAAAATGGATTAAAGTTTTGGCTTAATTTTGCACATTTACCCCAATAGCAATTGCTGGTTCAGAATTACTGCCTGCTTGGACATGATTGTATTTGGTACAGCAACTTTCTTCCCAGGTGTGAATGAGCAAATTACTGTGAAAATACATGGTAGACATTCTGACTTAAAATCCTTAACGATGAGGAAAAGACATGGCAATTTCTGATGAGCTACACTACTTGGAAGTCTACCTGACAGATGAATTTGCCAAAGGCAGGAAAGTGGCAGACCTTTATGAGCTAGTACAGTATGCTGGAAATATCATTCCAAGACTGTAAGTGTGTATATGTTGGTGGCTGGCTTTGTTTGCTTTTTCTTTCTTAAACTGGTGAACAGTTGTCATACTCTGGGTTCAGGCAATGATTGACTTCTCAAGTTTACAGTGGTCAGTAGTGTTTCTGCCTATCTAAAGAGTGGATTACTGTGAGACATCTGAGATTAGGCCAGGAGTGCAGGTGCAGAAGGTCAGTTCTTCCTGTCAGTGTGTTAATTCTGCACATGACCAAGATGAAAGCACTTCAATCTTGGAATAAAGTTGGCTTTTGGGTGAAGAGCTGATCAGTGGAAGAGTAACCAAGTATCACACTCTGATCAGGGAGATTGACTATGCGTTTATTAACCATTTCTGTTACCTGAGGGTCTAGATCTTAGCTTCTTCCACACAGTAGTTGCTTCATAACCTTCTGTCTTTTTAGAGAATAAGAAATGTGAGAAGGAAGCTGAAAGTTTGTGACTTCACTCTTAGAATCTTTGTGCTTCTGAATTTTTTTTTGTGAAGTGATAGCACGCCAGAAATGATATTGGAAGGCTTATGTTTAAATATGTGGCTGTTGGGCTGCAGTACATCTTTGAGATAGTCACTCTTGGGATTTAGCTGTTGCTTGGTACTGAAGTTTTTCATTCCTGACCTTATGTTCATGCCAGCAAGAGGCTCTGCACACACCAGGCTGCATCTTCATGCCGTTTCTGGAGTTTGGCTGATGGCTGCCAAGGTGTCTTTCCCCCTGTGTGTAACCATCAGAGTATTCTTCCTGCCTGCTTGTAGACTCTGCTTCTCCCTGATGAAACTCGTGGTGCTTTCATGGAGGTCCTGTGCATGAGGCAGAGGAGCATGCAGGGATGGTTGAGGCCTCTAAAGTGAATATCTGTAGGTTCTGAGCATTGTAGTTTTTTTTCTTCTGAGCTGAGGGGGAGTCCAAATATACTGGAGCACCTGTCCTTTGCATCTTGCATATTCCTGCTGCCTGATACCAAGGTGCTGAAGGCATGAGCACAGGCTGGGGGGGTTTCCAGGCATGTATTTCCTATCCTTCTAGACTACAGTGTGAAAGAGGCTTAACTACTTTACCATCACAAATTAGTTATCTGTATGTGCCAGAGTTGTTTTCCAGCTTAGTGGGATGCTGGAAGTATAAATGAGCTAGACTGAGAGCATTCAGAATTTTGTAGGCATTTACACATTCAATGTACCAAGCATTGTAATGAGGTCTAGTGGCTGTTCAGACTTGCTGTGCTCTGTAGCAGAGGAGAACAAGAGTTGAAAGCTGACAAAATACCCCAAATTATGGGACCTGTATGATCATTTTATTGCTTCTTTTTGTGCTTTGGTATTCCTGCCAGAATGGAAGAAAGAAACTGTTGCCTTTAAGTGTGATGTTGTTGCTTTATGATTTATTGTTTGACTCTGTGCCTTTTGCAGGTATCTGCTGATAACAGTAGGTGTTGTCTATGTCAAGTCATTTCCACAGTCCAGGAAAGATATTTTGAAAGACCTGGTGGAGATGTGCCGTGGAGTGCAGCATCCTCTTAGAGGCCTCTTTCTTAGAAACTATCTCCTGCAGTGTACCAGGAATATCTTACCAGATGAAGGCGAGCAAGCAGAGTAAGAAGGATGGGCTATAACTTGATAAAATTACTGTTAATAGAGCATATTTAAATTTTCTGTGTGATTTTCTTCAGATTTGGGAGGAGTAGATATGCTAGAACTCCATAGACTTAACAGGTATTCTGTCCATTATGAATTCCCTTCCAGCACTAAGGTTTCTAACAAGTGAGGGTATGAACCTTTCTTATGAACCCAGAAATCCCACCCCACACTTCCCCACCCTCTAACCTTAAAACTTGTATGTTCACCAGTGGCTGGAAGGATGAATACCTCTGACAAGCTTTTCTGTTCTTAATCTCTTACCAACTGCAGTGAAGAAACCACAGGAGACATCAGTGACTCGATGGATTTTGTGCTGCTGAACTTTGCTGAGATGAACAAGCTGTGGGTGAGAATGCAGCACCAGGGCCACAGTCGGGACAGGGAGAAGAGGGAGCGCGAGAGGCAGGAGCTGAGGATCCTCGTGGGGACAAACCTGGTGCGCCTCAGTCAGCTGGAAGGGGTTAACGTGGAGCGATACAAGCAGGTGGGATGTGTCTCCATCCTTTGTGACTTCTGCCAGTGTTTTCCAAAGAAACTAGTTTGGAGTTCCAGATGAGCAGCTGGAAGTGTTACAGCTTTGCTAGAAGTTCAGTAACCCCAGTGCTTCTCAAACTCTTCACCTGAGGAAATATTCTGAATACTCATGAAAGGTGTGCAGGGTTTTCTCAGGCCAAGGACATGGTTCTCACATTTTCCTGTAAGGCTGTCTGTAACAGTGACAAGAAAGTCTAAAACTTTCCTTCCCAATTCTCATTTTCCTTGCAGAATAATGGGTTGGTTTAAGGGATGTATACACACCCTGTGTTCTGGGATAGACTTTACAAGTTGTGAGGCTGTGCTTCCCAAAGCATTCAAGAGAATGTTGTTGTGTGAAATGACAGTGAAGGAAATGTATTATTTAAAAGTCTGTCCCTTGTAAATTCTACCATACAGCTGCTGGAAACAGCTTTGAGTGGTGCTGCTGAGACCCTGAGCATGTGCCAGCAAAGTCAGTAGCACTCACTTACGAAATCAAAGCTTGCATAATGTATGAAAGGGACAGACTTCTCAGATCAGTAGATTTTTTTTCTCTGAAAGACAGAACTGCAGAAAAATGGGACTTTTTATCAAAAAGCTTTTATGTAGAGAATCACCTGAGAACTGCTAGAAATTCTGCTCTGCTTGGGTTAAATGTATGTGTGAATATAAACTTAAAAAGTAATTGTAAAATCACTGCAAGACTTTTTCCCCCCTCTTCCAGATTGTTCTGCCTGGAATACTGGAGCAAGTTGTGAACTGTAGAGATGCTTTAGCTCAGGAGTACCTCATGGAGTGCATCATACAGGTGAGCTGCTTAAATTCAGTTGCAGTGATGGGACACAGGGACACTTCCATACACTTAGTCAGATTCAGGCAGCTTTCACATCTTCCTCATGGACTGGAAAACTTAATCACTGAGACTTTTACACAGTGGTTTGTCCTGTATTTTTTACCAGATGGGCAGAGTGGAGATGGATCCATTTTGTGCTCCTTCTGTTGCAGTAGTTTGTAAGCATCTGAGCAGCAGGGCCTGTGTTATGAACTGTAATAGATAGGTGGGCCCTCAGGTTACCCATTTGTCTTACATCCCTTGCTTCATGCATTTACCCAGCCAAGGTCAGCTTCATAGGCCAGGGTGTATTTACTATGTGGCTATCTGCTTTAGAATTACTCTGTTGCATTTTACTTCTGTGTAACAATGGGCAAATTCAGTTTATAACTTGATGACTATTGATCTAAAACTTCAGGTTTTCCCAGATGAATTTCACCTCCAAACCCTGAACCCATTTCTCAGAGCCTGTGCTGAGCTGCACCAAAATGTGAATGTGAAAAATATAATTATTGCTTTAATTGACAGGTGAGTGACCAAGGGGGTGGAAGTTGGCTCAAAACTAAGTTTGTGTTGTGCACAAACAGATGATAATTCTTCTGTCATTTGAAAATGTTTCGTTTCTGATATCACTTCACTGTTTCCATGTCTTTCTATCAGCTGTAATTAAAGCTGTGAAGAATATTATTTCTGTAGCTTCTACTCTCTGGACTCTGCTTTTACAGCTTCCAATGAAACCTGCTTTATGGACTGATTCAAACTTGTAAACAGATTAAGCCAGGAACAGCCCATATAGTATTGAGCAGTATCATGCTTCTGAAGTGACAGCAGTGCCCTGCTTTGACTGCCAAATCAGTCATAGGTACCTCTTGAAAACTTGAAGGTCCTAATGGCTAAATCATGTATCAGGGATACTTTACCTTGCAGGTTTGATCAGAGACTATAACAAGGCTTCTTCAGGAAGGAGCTAGTAGGAAATGGAACTACCTTCTTAATTCTTAGCTTGCCATTAGCATCTTGTCTGTTTTCCCAAAAGCATGTTTTTCCTGTGGAGGTACTGCTTAAAACTGCTTGCACTGAATTCAGATTTGGGGGAGAAATCATACAATCCCTTAGGTTGGAAAAGCCCTTTAAGGTCAAACTGAAGTTTTAATTTGTATCCTGAAAGGAAACACAGATTGTCAGTGAGTATCTGCACTTTCTTACAGCAGAAAGGAAGTGCACCTGCATGGCTTGTCTCAGCCTCGAGGAAAGGACTTGTGTGTATTGAGCATGACTGGTATAACCTAGGATCTTGAATTTTTTGCTTACCAAGTCTGTAGTTTGCTTTCTTCAGGTTATGTCAGATTTATTTGTTCAAGGCTTTGGTTTTACTGGAATATCTTTCAGTATTTGTGCATTTGTCAGAGACACCGTGCTGCCTTTGCTGCCTTCATACAGAGACGTTCACAGGAGTTCATTGATTTCCCACACTTCAATGCTGTGGCTCAGATTTTTCATAATTTTGTTAGCTTTAAAAAAGAACCCCAAAACTGTAAACCCCAAACACCACAAAACCCCCAAATCCCAAGAAGTGGCATCTGTAACTGATTTCTGAGCCTGTCTGTCTTGAGATGACTTTTAACAGGGTCTCTTGCTAGGCTCTTACATTACAGTGTGGCAGCATCATTCTTGTGAGAAGGCTTTTCTTGTGTAGCTTTTTCTGGCATGTTAAACTTCAGTATTGCCTCCACAGTAAGTTTTTTGTGTTCTTACTGTTACAAACACCAGTAAGGGACTGACCAGCAGTGACTCTCTGTCCTCCCAGACTTAGCACTGCTGTGGTTTGTTGGGCCACTGAAGGCTTCCAGAGCCCTCTCTTTGGACAAGGGTAGAAAGGTGGCAGCATGAGGATTATCTTTGTAGTACGGCAGCTTGAGATTTTGGCTGTAATGTTACTGCAAGTGTTGGAGCATAGGAGTGGATTTATCCTTGGAATCCACGCCTGTAGGGAGGGTGTTGCTCTTGTGTTTGTGTTGGAGCTGGTAGCAGCAATGCTGAAGAGTTTGTGTTGTGTAGTTAAGATGTGACTCTGCCCTGTGTAGGTTGTACCTCGTGGCATTTCTCACCTTTGTTTCAGCTGGCGTTGGGTAATTGAATCTGAACATCAGTGACTGCTGAAGAAGCTTGTGAAAATTTTATCCTTATTCCTGTAGGGCTTTCCTGCTAAAGGAATCTCTGCAAATAGTCTTGCTGCTTTGGGATCTTTGTTGCCTTACTAAACCATTCATGGCTTTTAATTATGCTGCCATCTGCCTGCAGCTTGTTCATACCTTGTAGCATTGCTGCCTTTACACTGAGCTGTGGCCAAGGAAAGCTGCCTTGTGCCTCTGAGAAAAGGCAGTGATTGTTCCTGGCTTTAGAAAGTCTGCTTCTTACCACCCTAATCAAATATAAGAATAATTCAATGTCTTATTTTTTCTGGCAGTGAAGTTTTTTGACACCCCGGGCTTTTCTTATCTGTCTCTTTATTTCAGACCCAGAGTTCATTAAAAATCAAAATTTAGAAACCCTGTAGAAAGAATTTTAAAAATTTTGATGTGATGCCTTTTCCTAAATACTTTTGTAGTTCTTTCTGTAATTCAGAATAGAATAATCTCAATAATTAGAAAGTCAAGGTAGCAATGCTGAGCTTCTTAAGCTGCAACTTTGGTATCTGCTAGTGATAATTTCTATCTTGTATCTCAGTTTTGCAGAAATGGTGGTTGGCATGACTTTCTCCTCTTACAGCTAGAAATACGTCTCATCATCTCCTGAATGCTTGCTGGATAGCAATTTCTTGCTCCCACCCTCCAAAAAAAGAGTATTCTTCACTTCTCCATTCTTCTCAAGTTCACTTTGTTGTATTCTGTTCTCTGCAGTTAGTGGAAGTCCCAAACATGTCAGTCTGTAGCGACAAAGAATAGTTAAGTCAGCATATTTCTTCTGTGGTGTTTTTTTCTGGAGGCTGTTTTGTGGAGAATGCTTTTGGTGTCTTAATTTCAGTAATATCACTGAATGAATGAATGCAGGATATTTGCTCTTCCATCAGCCTACTCTATACCTCTTTATCTGCTGGAAAAAAACAGAGCACTTGCTTCTAGCTGAAGACCATCAATTAGGAAATGTCCTTCCAGTTCCTTCTTCACCTTGCCTTTTCTGTCAGCAGTCTTTTCCAGGACTGATAGTTAGCAGGCTCAGTTGCTTGTAAGGCTTCTGACCTCCATTAATTTCCTTTTTTACTTGTAATAGAACTTCCAAATATACCTAAAGGACTTGCTTTTTCTGCCAGTACCTGTTTCTGGTCTGTATTTGAGGAGTGGAAAAGCTGTCCTGACCAAGCTGCTTTCCTTGCTCTGTCACCAGGTTAGCTTTATTTGCACATCGTGAAGATGGACCTGGTATCCCAGCAGATATCAAACTCTTTGACATCTTTTCACAGCAGGTGGCTACTGTTATACAGGTATGCTGGGTATCCCTGCATGCAGTTTTGGGGGTGATTTTTTTGCAGAGTTCTGTTTAGTATCAACTTTGTGCTGTCTTAAATTTCAGTCTCGGCAGGATATGCCCTCAGAGGATGTGGTGTCTTTGCAAGTTTCTCTCATTAACCTGGCTATGAAATGCTACCCAGACCGTGTGGACTATGTTGACAAGGTGTTGGAGACTACTGTGGAAATATTCAACAAACTTAATCTGGAACAGTAAGTGTCTCTTGCCTTTTCTTTGGCATGGCAATTAATACCCTAAAATCAGGCCTTCTGCATTTCACCGTGTTTGAGGTAGCAGAGCCATGCTCTGGATGTGTCAGGTCACTGCTCTTGGACTGAGCTGCAGCAGTCCTGATGATAAACTCTGACTAATCAGGACTTGTTCCCCTGTGCATAAGTCATGCTGTACAGCCACACAGTGTGTGTGCATCATGTAGGCATCCCTTACAGCACTCCAGAGTTCTGCTACTGCTGCATTTGCAGCCACAGTCTCTGCTCCTGCTAGCAGCAACCTAAAACCTGCATTTGTCACTGTATGTCCCAAAGAGCAAGATGTGACTTTTTTTGGAACTCTTATTTCCTTTCTCCCTAGCAGAAAGTTGCTTAGTTGTTGGTGTTTATCTCAAAACTGATACTCTGAGGCAGATTTTAAACCTGTCTACATGTGTGAACTATTGACTAATTGTGGTTTTTTGCATGTATTTTCTTTCAGTATTGCAACAAGCAGTGCTGTTTCAAAGGAGCTGACTAGACTTTTGAAAATCCCCGTTGATACTTACAACAATATCCTGACAGTTCTGAAACTAAAGCATTTTCACCCACTCTTTGAGTACTTTGATTACGAGTCCAGGAAGAGCATGAGTTGTTACGTGCTTAGCAATGTGTTGGATTATAACACAGAAATTGTGTCCCAAGAACAGGTATGATATAAGTTAATTTGAAATTGTAGGTATTTAAATGACTGTTCAAAGACCTGAAAACACACACTCAGTGACTTCATGCAGGGCATGCTCTGTTTCCTAGGCTTCATGCCCCTGCATGCCCCTGCCTCCTGTGGCACAAGTTTTATCCCACTTGGTAATTCTTCCTCCCGTGTTCCTAAATGTCTTTGCACATCTTACCTAACCTCATCCTAGAGGCTACTTCTGATTTACCACACCTCAGCTTAGACACTGCTGCTGTTAGGTGTGAGCAGAGACCTGAATCCCTTTAAAATTGGGTCTGTTGCCTAAAGAAGGCTGCCTAGCCTTTGGAATCTGAATTTCCTCTGCAGTGCTGTGCTCTCCTGTCCCACTTGTGCTAAGAGGGACCCTTCTTCAGGGTACAAGGCACATATGCCTAAAGCATCACCACCATGAGTGGCTGTAAAGATGTTCCCAATTTATGCTTATGGACTACTGTAGTTTAAACAGAGCTTCTATTGCCTTTAACAGGTTGATGCTATCATGAATTTGGTATCCACGCTGATCCAGGATCAGCCAGATCAGCCTGCTGAAGATCCTGACCCTGAGGACTTTGCTGATGAGCAGAGTCTTGTGGGGAGATTTATTCATCTGCTGCGTTCTGATGACCCTGACCAACAGTACCTGGTTGGTGACTGGTGCTTCTCACTGTCTGTGCTCTCTGAACTGTCACAGTTCTTGCATTATTGACTGTACAAGATTTTGGTGAAGCTGGGAGCTGGGGCATCACTGCTCTGGCACTACTGACTCAGTAGAGAACGTTGTGTATGACACCTCTAATGGTAGGGTGATGTGTTGTTTACTTAGAAAAAGCAGGTGAGGAGTTAAGCATTTGTTTTAAAGTTTTCATCCCATGAGGTGGCAAAAGTGTGTATTAGTTTGTGAAACTCTTAATATTCTAACAACTTCATATAACCATCTGTTGAAAACACAGCAAGTGCTATTTGGGGTACTCTGCTGTTTGCATTCTCGTGGTATCAGAATAGACAATAAAACCTCAGAAAATGCAGCTTAATATGTTTGGCCTCAGGGATCTTAATTTCTGTAAAGGTAGAGTCTTCATACAGCATGTAGTGTCCTGCTGCTTGGTTCCAAATGCTTTTCCTCTCTGCTTGGTGCATCTGTAACAGTAGATTTGACATGTCCTTGAAACTCGTGCAGTATGCTACTTGTAGTGGTTTGAGTTGATCTGTGGCAGCTTTATGTAGTTCTCTGTTGTTAATCTGCTGTATCTGGCTTTAGGGAGGTCACCTAAACTTCAAATAAACTACCTTGAGAAGTATGTGTTAGGGTAGAGGACCAGGGATATTCTGTCTATGCCAAATCCACTGGAGAAGCTGGCAGAAGCTGTGCTGAAGTTAGATGCTGTTTCAGGTGGCAGAGTTAGCTCAAGTCAGAGTCAGGCCTGCTTAGGGACTACTGTGAAGTTACAGTTTGTGCCTGAAATAAAATTGACTGACTGTCCTGAAGCTGCAGCAGCATCACACTGTATAAACAATGAGAATAGAGCAACAGAATGAAGTGCAAGCTGTGCATAACACTACTGGCATTGATTTAGCTGGGCTTTAAGGTCTGGTATAAAAAATCCTTGCTCGAAGCGTAGAGATGTGCTGAAACTTGTGTAATGGGGAGAAGCATAGCTTTAAGGGCTGTACAGGAATTGGTGACAGTTATGTTTCAGGACCTGCTGGCCACTGGCTGCATCATTCTTGAATATTGCTGGATAAAGGAGGAAGGTTTTTTTTTTTTGTTGGCTTGTTTTTTTTTCTAACAGAGAGCAAAGCTTCCCTCAGAGGAATTCTGGCACAAGGAAATTGGTGTGTTTACCCCAAAAGACTTTACATACATGTTGAAGCTGTTTCTGCAAAGGTTCTGGATGTCATTGTGTCTTTCTCATCTAGCAGTGCTTTGCTTTAGTCAGATTGACCACCTTTAAATGCCATCAAAGGACTTGTTACATTGTCTTTTGGATACAACTCTATGAGCTACTTAACACCTTTTAGTAAAAATGCTTAATGGCTCCCTCAGTATCACAAATGCTTGCATCAAGTTTTTCTACAATACCACAGCAGCAGGAAAAAAACCCAAGACTATGGCATTTTCACAGTATCTCACTTTAAATTATGCATTCTGTATGGAAGAGATATGAAATGCAGATTCAAACACCCTACTCAAAGTGTATTAGCCAGCATGGCTAACGCAGTGTATAATGGGAGATTACAGACTCTGTGTATTCAGGTTATTTACATGAATCCTACATCTAATCTAAAAACACGTGTGGGGTCAGGCACTGAGCTTCACTTGAGTGCCTGTTCCTGGGAGGAATTCTCTGAGCTCACAGTGCTTCTGTTGCAGATCCTCAACACTGCCAGGAAGCACTTTGGGGCCGGGGGGAACCAGCGCATTCGCTTCACGCTGCCGCCCTTGGTTTTCGCTGCCTACCAGCTCGCGTTCCGCTACAAGGAGAACTCCAAAGTGGTAAGCTCACCTCCAGCTGGCTCCCGTGTGCTTGCTTGGCTTGCTTTTCTTAAAAATGCCTTTTGTCTGGCTACAGAAGTATGCTTAGACTTGATAGAGAAGGTTAGTTTTGTTTGGGTTTCTTAAGGAAAATTTTTGCTTGAGGTTTGAACGCTTTCTAATTTAATGAAGATTTTTATCAAGTCATAGTAAATTACTTCAGTGCTTGAGAAGTGATGAAGCAGAAATTGGCTAATTCTGTTTATTCATTAAGGTGACTGATTATGTGCCTTTACTGGAGACCAGAACTGATGGCAAGACACTAATCTAAATCTGAAAATTGAAATTCATCAATTTCTAAATTGTAGCTACATTAGAATAATGTTTATAAACCTACAAAAAAGCACTTGCTTTAACTTACACAGTAGTTGTAAAGGTGTACATTAAAATAGTGACTGATCCATTTTGGCTCTTTAATGCTTTCTGATTGACATAGTTACCTCAAATATGTAGGTCCTTTATTGTGGGGGTTATATTGTGGGGAAATAAGTTTAAATGTTTTAAAATACTCTTCAAAAAGATGAAGGTTTTAGAATTCTCTTCTTCTTACTGATTGCTCTGAACTGAACAGACTTTTTCTCCCCTTGGCTAATTAGGCTTTTGCTCAGTTATGTGCTAAGCATAGCTGTCCTAACTGCAGTTCAGTGTAGGCTTCTGAGGAAGGCTCCTCTGAGCTGGTAGGAAAAATGGGTCTGAAGTTTTTGGAAATGAAATAAATACTTTGTGCAGACCCCTTAAAACCAACACAGTACTGCAGGGGCACTGGATTGGCATCAGAGGGCAGCAGACTGGAGCACTGAACAGACCTTAGTACAGTTGAGATGCCTTTTTCCTTGTAGCAATACTCTCCTTCAAGCTTTTACTTGTTTTTCTTGTCTAGGATGACAAATGGGAAAAGAAGTGCCAGAAGATCTTCTCGTTTGCTCATCAGACCATCAGTGCTCTGATCAAAGCAGAACTGGCAGAGCTGCCGCTCCGGCTCTTCCTGCAGGGAGCACTGGCTGCAGGAGAGATTGGCTTTGAGAACCACGAAACTGTGGCCTATGAGTTCATGTCCCAGGTGAGTGCCCAGCTGTTGGAGATGGTGTCCTGTGCTACCTTTAAGTTGACCTGAGTAGGTTTGCTGAACAATGAACATCTGGTGTGATTAAAACACCTGAATGAGGGACAGCCAGTGCTACTAGGTGGAAACTCCTCATTTCATTCTTGCTCCCCAGGCTGCTGTGGAATTAAGCTCCATTGCTACTGATTTGAATACTCAGTCTGACAACATGTGGTATGTTGCAATGCTGCCTCCTGCTCGTGTAGTTGGCTCACTGGAGGAGTGTAGTTTTCTCAGCATAAAATGCTCCTTCACTGCTTCTGTCTCCAGCTCCTGATATCCAGCTGGTATTGCCCTGACCACAAGCACTCTTAGGAAGTTTTCTAAAATTTACAGCATTCACAACTGCCATGCTGGGCTTTGCCAGTTAAAATCCTTGTATTGAAACCTATTATAAACTACTCTGAAAATCCCCTTGAACTTGTAACTTGGTCTTAAGCCTTACTTGTTGCAAAAACCTTCCCCTCCTAGCCATCAGATAGAGAACCAATGCATTCCATGTTATCCATGTTGTAAGCTTTGTCTTAATCTTTCCTCTAATACTGCTACTAATAGCATGTTTTTAAACAGAGTTGCTGATAAGCTCAGTTTGCTCACCGTGTTGTATCAGTTGCTGTTGTAGCATGGTTCTGAAGATGAGAGCAGCATGGCAATTATGTACTTTCCATTAGAGACACAGTTCGAGATTTGTCTGTTCTCTGAAGATTCTTCATGTAGCAGCAGTGCAAGTGCTTTTCTTAGCAGTTCTGTCATCACTGACCTGCCATCAACTTCTGCTCTTTTGTGTGTTTCAAAGAACCAAATCTTCAAGGATTATTTCTGCTGCTGAAGTTTGGTGTTTGAATAGGTGCTTGAAATGAGGAGAAACGCAATCTTCAGATTATATGTGGGATCACATTTGTTTGCTATGACCACTTTAATACTATTTCTTGTAAGACTTATTTCTGCTCTGCAGATTTAACTTGATTTTGACACTCTACATGAAAGATTTTTTTTCCTGCCTGAGGCTTGTAACAAATGCAAAACTGGACAGTCTCCTGCTGTGTCAGTAGCAGGTGTGATTTTTTTTTTCTGATGTGTTCTGATTGAGCCTTACTTTCTCCCTTATCTAGGCCTTCTCTCTGTATGAAGATGAAATCAGTGACTCAAAAGCACAGCTGGCTGCAATCACCTTAATAATTGGGACATTTGAGAGGATGAAGTGCTTCAGTGAGGAGAACCATGAGCCTTTGAGGACTCAGTGTGCACTGGCAGCCTCCAAACTCCTGAAGAAGCCAGACCAGTGCCGAGCTGTGAGCACTTGTGCCCATCTGTTCTGGTCTGGCCGAAACACTGACAAGAATGGAGAGGAGGTAAGAGCAAAGTGACAACAGTGGGACACTGTTGCCTTTCTTCTGTGGACACTTCTAAAGTAGATACATCAGTGATGTAGATTTGGTTGGAATTTTTTCTAATACATGAAACTTCTAAAACTCACTGCAGTGTAAACTGCATAAATTAAAAAATGGAAAAAACTCTAATTTAAGGGTGGAAGTACCAGGCAAGCTTTTGAGTGTCAGCTAGTTACAGGCTGGTTGACTGGGCTGCACTTTGCTTGTATTTATTATATTAGCTCAGTTTGCATGTGAACTACTAAACTTTTGACTTAAAGATACAAGTTGTTGAAGTAAAGGTAAAAAATCCTGTGTGCTCTTCAGGGCTTGTCACATAAGCTGTTGTCATTTTAAAGAGCAGTGTTTGAAATATATTTTTCCAAGTATGAATTATGGTACATGTTACAAAATTGAGTTAATTGATTTCATAACTGAAGGCTTTCAACACATGTTCATGTTATTGTGTGGTTTAACAAAATCTAATACTGGTGGCAGGCAGGCAGGGTGGGATTTCAGTGATAGCTTCCTCTTTGCAGTTGGTGTAGTTCGTGTTTCTGTGGCAGAGCCCCAGGAGATGCTCTGTGTGTGCCAAGGGAAGAGGTACTGGAGCTCCATAAGGTTCTTGTATTTCTTGTAACTTGGGTGTTTTTCCTTCTAGCTTCATGGAGGAAAAAGAGTGATGGAATGCCTAAAGAAGGCTCTGAAGATAGCAAATCAGTGCATGGACCCTTCTCTGCAAGTCCAGCTTTTCATAGAGATTCTGAATAGATATATCTATTTTTATGAAAAGGAAAATGAGGCGGTGAGTGGAAATCCAGTCTCTGTTGCATCTTTTTCTACAGAACGTTTCTTTAACCTCTTCATTCACATTTACACCACAAATTCTCTTCAGCTTGCCCTGTAGTTGCTCATGAAAGGCACAAGTTCTTGTGATAACAGAGGAGTCAATTCTTGCTGTGCTAGTAAAACTGTTGGATTAAACTTCATTCTTCTTAAATGGGGGGAAAATGTTTGCACTTTAGTTATGAACTTAAATATTGTGAGACTTGTATACCTGAAATATGTTTAGATTAAAACTTACTGGAACTTAGATGAGAAAGTAGTAAGATTCTAGCTTTAGAAGTACCTAACTTAATGTGTATGTAAGGGAAAGAAAATCCTTTACATATGTTCATGGTTACTGCTGACTGTGCCAGGTTGGTGTAAGCTTTAATTTCCCAAAATAGACATGATACCACATGTAGTCACCTTAAACTGTGTGTGTGTAATTGGGGATAGTTATCTGATCCATCTTCTGTTGGTAGATAACTGGAAAAGTTTTGCAGTTTGAAAAAGCTGCTTGGTCAAGTAGAGATCAGTGTCTGCTCTGGTGTCATTGATTGAGAGCAGACATTAGAGAATACCTTGTAGTTCTGAGAGAATTCCTGAAGAAATTTGAGGGGTTTGCTGACTTCCCAACAACTGAACTGGCTTCTCACTATAGGAGTGCTCTAGTATAGGAGGTGCTGTATCTGATTGAGATGAAAATAAAGCTTTGAATTTCAAAGCACTTGGCAGATGTAAAAACGCTCTGGATACTCTGGTGGTGTGCAGTGCATTTTGTGCCGTGGTGTTCTGTGTAGTGCTGACCTCCAGCCTGTAGGCAGTCATGACTTGTTCTCTAAGAATACTTTCAATCTGATACTCCATCCTGACTGACTTCTGTAAGAAACAATTATCTTACAGTGCATATACAGTCTGATGGTGTGTGTGCCATTTGTTTGAAGCTTTTAAAATTTGTGTTGAATGCACTGGAGGGAAATGCTGTTGTAGGAGGTACAAAGCTGTCAGACTAATGACTTAAGTTTTTCACGTTTGCTGGGGTGGGGGAATTTCCACAAAACTCTGAAATTGGAAGAGTCTTGTGAGGAACCAGAGAGTGCAATCCCCAACAGTTTGTCTGCATACAGTCTGACCAGCATTTTGAAGGACTGTCCAAATACAAATAGCTTAAAAGCAAGTCAGTTAAAACTAATGTCTGTGCACCTGTACACAGGTGGTGTTGATGATTTCTGTTTCATGTTCTGTAGGTGACAATTCAGGTTTTGAATCAGCTTATACAGAAGATCAGAGAAGATCTCCCAAACCTCGAGTCTACTGAAGAAACAGAACAAATTAACAAACACTTTCACAACACACTGGAGCACTTGCGTCTGAGGAGGGAATCACCAGAATCTGAGGGGCCAATTTATGAAGGTCTTGTTCTTTAGAAAGACACTCACTGTACCTGTTTTCATTTACATACCATATGTTTTTTTTTTTAAGATAGGTTCCTAGGTTGTGCCTTTCAGAAATGTCAAGTTAAGTTAACATTCATGTGTTCAGTCTGGCACTTCAAACACTTGTGTTGAGTACTCTAACAAATTTGAAAGGTTGGACCAGCAACTACAGGTTTCATCAGTTAGCATGGCTGAGACTTTCTTTGGAATCCATGTGACATGGTAGGGCTCTTCAGTTCTGGTTTCTCTTCTGTCTGTTCACTGTTGCTTCTGTAGCACTAGAGCTCTAAACTGGCAGTGACTGTCAGCTGAAACTGTGTCTGATCCTTACAGAGCATCAGATTTTTGGGATAATTGTATGTCAAATTCTGCTTGTGCTTTTCTTTTAATGCAAGTTAAGACTAAGTGTAATATTTTTCCCTAAAACTAGAATATATTAATGCATGTTTGGAGAGTTTTAAAGTACCATGTTCAAAAACAGAAGTTATATTTTGCATATTAAGGCTCTGTGACATTCAGTGAGGGCCAGTACTGTGCACAGGGCATATTTATCAAGATAATTTTGTTCCAAATAGTATAAAAAATAGAGAAATTGCAATCTATATAGTTATGTATAACCTTCATTACTGTAAATTTAGGGGAAAATGCATTACACAAGTTTATTCAGTATCATGATTTTGCACCAGTGAAACAATAAAGTTGCTATTAACACCTGTTGTTTCATGTCTGTTCAGAGCCCACTGTGGAACCCAAAGCTAATGTTGAACCTTGTGATAAAAGTGAAAGGACCCTTGTTTTGTAGGGACAGAAGAACGAAGGCACAGTTAACCTGGCCGGGCTGGGCGGCCGCTGGCATTGCTGGTGTAGAAGTTGGTGACACAAACCCAGTGTTTCTCCACATGAGGCTGAGGTGGTGTGTGCTCACATCTCAGAATGCTTTTGTGACATACCTGGAGTGAGGAAGAGTCCTACTGGATTCTGTGCCAGAGTGGAGTGGCAGTTAAATGACAGTGCTGTAGGAAACTGAAACTGGTCCAGTCCATGGGCTAATGCCGCTTGCTGAAAGTTTTGACCTGTCTGGTTTGCCTTTGCTGACCCTGGTGTTCTAAAGATGACTGATTGAATTGCATCACACCTTGAGTGACCACTGTTTTCTGAAAAGGTGTCCTGGCTCGATTGGATGGTAAATTGGACTTTGTGGGATTCTTCAGTAATTTAGTGCTACCTGTTTTCTGAAAAAGGCAAATACAATCCTAGGAAACAATTGCAGAGTAGACAACAATTAGATCATTAATATACTGATGAGTAAGTCTGGCTTGGAGGGGAGGAGGAATGAATGGGGAGATAATTTAAAGGCTTCACTTCCCCAGGGATACAATTAACGCTAATTCAAGAATCTTAATGTTGCTGTGTATCTGTTGATGCTGTTCCTCGTAGGAGATCTGTTAAGCTGTTTTGTTGTAGCACATCCATAGCAGAATGTGATGCTGTTCATGTGGATATGTTCATAGTGTAGGGATATGCCCTCCTAGTTTACAGTATTTGCTAACCATGTTTGTTTAGTCCTTAGTGTCAGTCCTTGTAACTTAGGAAGTGTCTTTGAAGTACCAGTTTTGCAGTTCCAGCTGCAGTCACACAAAGGTTGTAGGCTAGTGCTTCTTCCCCTTCTCCCACTTGTTAAGGCTACACAGTTACGACTCTTCCACAGCTCTGAATTACTTTTATTGAACGTTTACAAAGGAAATAATTTCAAAATACTGCCTGTAAACTTTAAGATGAACTGTATTAGCATGCATTTTGACTGTGGCACTGGACAATTAGAGCTGTTCAGTAACTATCACTTGTCAGCACAGGAAAGCATCTGTCGGGTTATGTAGTAAATGCTGCTGATGGTGGAACAAACTTGTATCATTAGTGCTGCTCAAAGTGACACCTTGTGGGACAAATGTACTCCAAACTCAGGATCAGTTGTGTGGGCTGCTCCTGTGGCACAGGCACATTGGCAGAAACACTCTTGGGCAGTAGCAAGGCTGTAAATTGTAACAGACTTTGAGTCATGCCAGTCATGATGTATGACCTGGGAAATAGCTGAACACTTCGAGTGATACTTTCTTTACCACTAATGACTTGATGGATGGAAGATTCAATGGGTGGGGTAGGGGAAAACACTTTTTTTTTTAAATCTAGCCAGAAGTAGTAAAGGTCCAACTGTAAATGTTTTAAAAACCACTGCAAGGGAAGTTTACCTAAAGCTCTATCTGTCATGGATCTCACAGACTACTTAGGCTTACGCTGTCCTTACAGCAAAACATAAAGTAATACCTGTAAGGAGTAGAGTTTTGACTTCAGTAGATTCCTGCCCATGCAGGATGCTGGTGGGGGGCAGGCAGTCCCTGCAGAGGGAGGGAGCTCCTAGTGAAACTCGTCTCCACTCCTAGTGTGGAAGTTACCAATTCCCGGATCTCCTCTTACAAAGCTCAAAACCTTGTTATACTTTTGTTCCTGGACTTTGTTCTTCTAAATATTCCACTCTCTTCTATCTCCATCACCTTTTCCACTCAAATCCGTGCTCCCTTACCTGCTACAGTTGCTCAGCCTCTCTGGTAGCATCACTGTTGTGCTGCCTCCTGTCCCAGGCTTTTCCTGTATTTACTTTTTTTCATTGGTCATGTCTTATCTGGCTTGCCACTGAGTGGGGGGAAAAGCATCCTACACTTAACAGCTGAGACCTTTGGTGTCTTAGAGTGGGTTTGGGGTAGGATATAACAGATCCAATATCAATGCTTTATGAAATTCCAGCAATATTTACGGTTATTAAAAGTGACAGAGCCTGAACTCTAATTATTAGCCATGAAGGTTAGCACTTCAACACTAGTGCACCATTACCAGAAAATACACTATTGGTGTAATTTTCCAAAGAGCTTTGAAAAGTGACCCTTCTTTTCATTGCTGTGATTTTCCCAGCTCTGTGGATGACTGTAGTTCTACAGATTCATAAATATCTACACTTGTGCCTACTTACCAGTATTCCATACATAGTTGCAGGTATTGCAATACTTGCTTTTTGGTGCTCCCACCAAATACAAGATGTACTAATGTTCAGCCTTCCTACTTCTCACATCAAAATGTCAGGATGAATTTTGGCCTTTCGTGGGCACAGGAGTTTTATGAAGGCTTTCCTAAAGCTCATGTGACACAGTGGGTAGAGAACAGGGTTAATGGCTGAGTTCACCCACAGCAGCCAGAATGAGATCTCGTAGAGTGAACAGGGCACACAGTGCCCATGGCAGGCTGCCCTGATGATCATCAGGAGTGTGTATGGAGCCCAGCACACCCCAAACACACAGACAATAACTGCTAAAGACTTGGCTACTCTTTTATCCCGGGACAGCCTAAATCTGTTTGCCATAGTGTTAGCAGTGTCCACTTTGCTGCTGGGGTGGCAAAGGCTTTCTGTTGCTTTGAAGAAGCCGTTCCTGGGAGGCCTGGTCTTTACATCCCCCTGGAGGGGTGGAAGGTCATGACTGACATTCGGATTTGAAGGCTGATTGCCAAGCTCAGCCGAGGCCTGAAGCCTTGGAGCCTTTCTCAGGGGAAGAAGGCTGCTTGCTCTCTTCTCATGTTTGTCTCTGTCAGCTGGCTGTACAAAAAATAGAGTGTGTTGCCTTTTTTCCCCCTGGAAATTCATCTCATAGTCCTCTTGACCTGCAGAGAGGTTTTTATTTCGGAGCAATGTGCGTTTCCTGATGTTGAGGTAAATGCTTACATTAAAGTACATAACAGTGATGAAAGGTGTAAAGAATTCAATAGTAGAGGCAATCATGAGGAAATACCAGTTGTAGAAGAATTCTGCATGACACTCTCCTTCAGGGAGGATGCTCTTTTGGGCAATGTGCTCCCAACTGAGAATGGCTGGCCCATAGAGGAGAAAAGCAGCAATCCACACAGTCACCATCTTCAGTACTGCATTTCTGGTCGTCCCTTGCTGAGCCCTGTAGCTGACCTGGGGGACAAAAGTCACATCCATTACACATATCTCACACATGTGATGATATGTGATATGTGGCTGCTTGGAACATGGCCCTCTCTGTCACTTGTGAGGGTTGGTGAGAGACTGGTTTTGGGATGAGGGTTGTACCAAGCTTACTGGTACCACAGGAAAGCTATTTCTGAAATATGCCTTCCATATTTCAGGCGTAGTTCCTGAGACCTTATCAAGGTGACTGGATAAGTTCTGAGAACATACATCAGATCTTAAAAGCTAGAAACCCAAGTCTCCCTCAAAGCAAATAACCACTGCTCTTCCTAGAACTGGTTGTCACCAGTTGCTTCATACTTCATTGCATTAGCTGTGACACCTGTTTATAGACTGGTTAAAAAAGTGACCCTCTCTTTGGAATTTTTAAATCATTTGAAATACATAGAAGGGTTTGAATTCACAGAACATCAGGCAAGTTCTTGTTCTACTTTGTAGAGAGACTTTTTTCTTAATGTGAAAATCACAAAATTTTTAATATACAATATCTTTTTCTGTTTGATACACTTAATTTCATTCTTTCATGAAGTACTTGCAGAATTCCTATTTGTAGTTAAGGTGTATAGATGGAGTGTTGTGGTCTGCAAAGTGCTTTACAGAAGCATAACTGATTTCCATTATTTAGAAAATAGAGAAGCTAAGGTGCAAAAATAATAAGTGTCAGTAATACTGAGTCAGTAAGCCATATCAGCAACAGAATTAATCAGAATCTTAAAGTCAAGATCATCTACTTCTCTATTGTTATTCCCTGGGACGTTTGTCCCAGGGGTACTGGACAAATATTCATGTAGTGGCTTGGAATTCACCCTTCACATCTCCATGGTGTAGCCACAACAGTTTTGGAATATGAAGTCCTCAGCCTGAAATTCTGTACAGGATTCATGTTTACTGCCCCCATCTGTGGGCCTTGATCTCCACAGCCAGGGCTGTTCTGGTAGAGGAGCCACAGAGCTGAGGAAAGCTGAGTGTGTCATCTTCTGTACTCTTGCTTGGGAAGGGATTTTTATATGAGGGATTAATTAGAAGTATTTTAAAGTGGATGATTTTTTCATTTATTATGACCAGTTTCCATTTCTGTTTCTGAAACCATCCAGTTTATATATTTATACTCTGTGCATAGTCATGAGAGATTGGTTTATGAAAGAAAAATTCATGGCTTATTCAGAACCTAGAAAATAAAGGAATTCTGAGTGTTGACTGTTTAAGAATTAATCTGTTCATTTCTCCCTCTTCAAAAAGAAGTTGGTAAAATTGCTGAATTGATCCTGCAGCCTCTCTTTGTACTGTTTGTGTTTTACAATGAGCAACAAAATGAAATGAACATTTTAAGAAAACGTGGGTGGAACATAACCAAGAAATGTGTGTACGAGTGTGAAACCTATTAACAGGTAAAATGTGTTATTCTGAGACCATCCAAAATACTTTGAGGCAGTATGGTCTAGGTGAAAATGAAGTGCAAAGTCTAATCTTCCTTTTTAAATAACTGGCATGGTACAGGCACGGCTCGAGCTATTTGTGTCTGTTACACGGAAATAGCATTTGCATTGTGTGAAAGATGTTAATTTATAATCTGCCACTTCTGACCCATGCCCGGCTGTACACATCGAGTTCCCCCGACAGTTTGATACCCACTGCAAGGAGGTCTCCGTGGGCTGTCAGCTGCCGGCAGGTAGCTGGGGGAGTCCTGAGGGAGCAGGGCTGCTCCAGCTGGGTAATACTTTTAAAGCTTGTTCAAGATGCAGCCGGGCAGGAAATAAGTACACCTTGTTCCCTCTGCAGACAGAGCCTGTGCCTTGTTTGTAAAGCAGAGCCCCTCTTCCACTGTAAAAGTGAGAAGGAAATGCATTTTCTGGCAAAACCGATCGCTCCCACAACTATTTCCAGGACTGAGGGATGCTGCTTAGATCGCCCCTGTCTCATGGGCTGTTTGAGGGAGGCTCAAGGGCACTGAGAGCCAGGCGACCTAAGCAAATCCCCCTGGGCCCGTCCTGGAGCCGCTGCCGCCCCGCTGGCACCCCTCGCCCAGCCCTTACCGCTCTGGTGACACAGATGAACCTGTCGAAGCTGATCAGCACGATGTTGAAGACGGAGGCGGTGCACACCAGGTAGTCCACCACCAGCCACAGCTTACACAAGCCCCGGCCGAGCCTCCACTCGCCCGTCAGCACGTAGGGGATGTAGAGAGGGATGCAGAAGCCGCCTGCGGACAGAGCTGGGCGGTGACACGGGCGGAGCGCGGCCCCCGCCCCGCGGCGCCCCGGCACTCACCCACCAGCAGGTCGGCGCCGGCCAGGTTCAGGAAGAAGAAGTTTCCCCGCGTGCGGAGGCTGCGGTCCACCACGAACGCCAGGATGACCAGGGCATTGCCCAGCACCGTGGCCAGCACCAGCAGCCCCATGAGCGCGGCCAGCAGCGCGGCCGTGCCGGCGGGGAAGGGCCCGCCCGCCGCACAGGCGCTGCCGGACAGGTTGAGCCACGGCCCGTCCCGGCCCATGGTGCCGGCGGAGAGCCCGCGTTGCCGCCCGCAG
>VZTJ01005213.1:494224-511718 GCA_013397795.1 Orthonyx spaldingii | reverse complement strand
GGTGCAGCCCTGCCCAGCCCTGCCCAGCCCTGCCCAGCCCTGCCCGGCCGCGGCTGGGACGGCGCCGGAGCGGCGAAACTTCCCGGAGCGCGGTGGCGGCGCTGGCGAGAGGGGAGCGCAGCACGGAGCGCCGGCCCGCGGTGAGGCCCGCGGCTCCGGGGCCGGGCGGGAGCGCCCCGGGCCCGCTGCCCGCCCCTCCCCAGCCCGGCCGTGACGCTCCCGGTGGCTCCCAGGCCGTTGGCAGCCGCTGGCGGGGCAGCCTCGGTTGGCGGCCCCGTTCCCGTGCCTCATTCCCCACACCGGACCTCAGCTCGTCCCCGTGAGGGCTCTCGGATGGGCTCTGCCCGCTCGCCCTCAGGGGATCCATCCTCTGCCTCCGCTGAGCTCTGCCTCCGGCCCCCTCAGCCTCTCTCTCCGGGACAGCGCTAACGAGGGCTCACTGCTCTGCCTGGGTACTAATTTCCACAAAATTTGCAGGAATGAGGTATTTCTGAGATGTCTCTTTTCAAAACTGGCGGTGGACCTGCACAGTGTTTGAAGTGCATCGTAGCAGTGGTGTCAGGGAGTCGGTTTTACCACAGAAGGCAGATGTGTTCCAAAAAACCAAACCCAGGAGCAGCAGGAAAGGGCCAGGGCTTCCCTCAGCCTCTGGCTGAGGCGGGCTGGGGAGCACGAGGGGGACACAGAGACCTCGAAAGAGCTGCTCGGGCTGCCGGGGTTTGTTGACTTTGAAGGGTAATTCAGAAAAGGAAATACAGCTTTACCTCTGCTCTCCTGATTTGGCCCACTGGATTTTCATCTGCCTTAAAATGCGTGGCCATTGAGGGATGGGCTTTGCCTCTCTTTCCATGAGAGTTCCGTGGAGGCTGCGAGCGTTTGGGATTTGCTGCCTTCGGTAGGGTCCCTTTATCACTAAAAGACAACAGAACTTGCTCAAAACCAATGCATAATCTTCCCTTAATTCAGCCAATGTTTCACATGTGGTAAACTCACCTTTTATAAGAGATTTGCATAAATCAGCAGTTTGAAATAACAAGTTTAGAAGCAATTACAGCAGCTTTCTAAAGAGAACTATTCCAATGGGCATCAGGTAAGACAACAAGAGCAGCTGAATAACTCCTCTATTATTTGTCTGGGGTGGAACGTGTGTTCTCAGGGTAACAGTGGAGCTGCCTTTTCCTCAGGGTGAAAGATCAAGCCTTTGTCAATGCTGAAATTACAAATTCCAGGCCTGTTAATCCCTGTAAATCAAGAGCTCCACTGAGGATATTTTGCAATTTACACTGCTTATGATACGGGCAGTCCAGAGACAGAAATGGCACCTGCATATCTAATGTGTGTGAGCAAAATACTCTTTTTACATGCCCTCGTATCATTATCTCCGTAAAGCAAACAAGTAAAGCCATGCAAAACAAAAGTGAAGGGAACAATGAAGCTTGCTACCAAAGGGGTTATTATTAACCCCTAGTTTGGGGACACATTTTCTCTGCCCTTTGAGCCCCATTGGCAGTTTTCCATTCACTTCACTTTGGACAAGATCAAGCTTGTGATATTTTTCTAATTTCTTACTGTGTTGCGGAATATAAAAGATAAAGAGTCAGCCAAGAGACTCAAAAGAGAAAAAATAAATATCTCAAGCACCGGGAAAACATGAGAGAATTTATTCTTTCATGAATAATTGCTGTATTCTTTAACTCCTCTAATGTAAAGTAATTTTACAGCAGCTTAGTGAGTTTGCAGCAGGTACACTTGTATTCTTTATGTGAAGTAGCTTTTGGAGTGTTTTACCTCCTGGCAGTTTTGAGATTCTCAGTAAGTCACATAATTACCTTAACTGCCTTTTAATGCTTTATTATTTTTATTATCTTTATTATGCTTAATTAATTATTATGCTTAATTTATTGCTTATTAATTAATTTATTTATGCTTTGTTATGCTTAATTTTATTATCTTTATTGTTGCTGCTTTGGCAAGGGATGATGTCTTAACAAAACTCTGTTCCTAAAAACATGAACTATCAGTCCATAACTCTGCATTTTGGGGACTTACTGTTGAAGACTGTGCCAGTGCTGTCCAGAGACCTTGCAGACAGTGGATCCAAACGTGGCATGCACTCTCAGAACAGCAGGATTTAAAATCCAGACTTCAAGCGTTTTCCTTTACCCTGAAAAAGGGTTCTTTTGCGTGTCCTGTGAGTTACTGTCTTTTTCTGAACACATATTTTGTTCTTTTATCTTTCGCTAATCCTCGGAGCAAGAAACATAAATTATTAGAGTTAGTAAAGAGGAATGACAATATCCCAAGAAAATAATGAAAGGTGTAGTGTTGTTTTCCAAGGCGTATCAATACTGATGTGTTCTGAAATTTTAACTTTTGTTTCCTGTGATTTCCTGATAATTGTTTTCACTTCCAAAGACATCCTTCAGTGATTTCTGAGAGCTTTCTGAATCATGCCACTTCCCATGACTCGAGCATATGTGGGTGAGTATATCCAGAGCAATGACAGAAAAACAGAATGATTTTCCCACACTGCAGACAGATAACATTTTTCCCAGAACAGGCCAAAATCAGCTTCCAAAAAGACTTGGGAAACCACATGGAGAGGGGGTACACTCCAGCTGGCTGCAGAGCCTGTTGGGCCAGAGGGTACAGAAGACTTTCTCAGCTGGTATCTTCTTTGCAGGACAGTTAAGTGAGGTAATAAATACATTTACATTGGGTCTTTGCCTGACTCTGAACCCAAAGCCAAATCGTTGTGCCTTTTTCCCAATAGTACATTGTACATAATGTTCTTCTTTTTGTTGTTCTTTACAGAGATACTTAGTTTTAGTCATCAGATGTCACATACAGGGCAGTTTTCTCAGTGTGCCACAAGCTCTCTGGTACCAAAGCTTTACTGAAGCTTTGCTCTGTAGTGAACTGAAGGGCAATTGTTGCACATTTCAAGAGTGGGATGTCATAGCTGGAACTTTCACTTAAAAGAAACTGTGCATTAGTAGTTCTGCAAATCTTTACAAAATATTTACTTGTTATTCGCCCCATTTTTAATATTTAAAGGTTGTTCTCAACTACCCTCTTGCTATGAGTGATTGGTATTTTGGCCAGAAAAAGAGGAATGATTTTTAGACTCCCCAGGAAAATAAAGCTTTATCACCTGGGAAATCAAATCCTAGTTAAATGAATGGGGAAAACTAAATTCTGCCATGAGCGTTTCCTATTAGCCTTGTACCTTTTACCAGCCAGGGTTTTGCTTGCATACTGATTCCCTTGATTTCTTTTTGATGTGTTGTAGAAATCTTCCTGCATACGATGCTGTTCACATTTTCTTCTTGTTCCCACACATGCAGAGAAAAGTCAACTGTTTGATCTGTGCCAGTGCAAGGGCGTCTGCTTCAGAGCACACGGTGTTACCTACCATTTCCTGAGGAGGCACTTGCTTCTCTTCAGCAGGGAAACATCCACTGGAGCTTGGTTCTGTGAATGATGTGGCTGTGGGACAGAGATCTTTGGTGTAGGTGCCAGCAGCAGCAGCTGGCTGCAGTTACCCCAGCCTGGTTTTAAAGCACTTGGAAGGGAAAGGCTCTAGCACAAAGAAAGCAGACTGCAACCCCTTCAGTTCTTGATGAGAGGCATCATCACTTGCTCAGACGTCAAGAAACTGATTTCCATCCTCTTCTAGTGTGATTTGCTGCTTAATGAAACCCTATTGTTCTCACATGTGAAAAAGAGGCAGAATCAGGGAGGTGAGTGGGGCCAGGCAGGGATGATTCGGGTCTGCTCTGTGTTGGGGAGGGGAGGCCAGGCCAGGCCAGGCCAGGCCAGGCCAGGCCAGGCCAGGCCATGATTGCCATGTCCCACTCCATGGGAATTCATCCAAACATCACGAGCCTGCGATCCCCTTCCATCTCTGGCTTTATTGTTTTAATAACAGTTTGTCAAGAAGTGAGGCTTGTGAGTTTGTTGAATACAGATGAGAGATTTGAAATATGATTTAACTAATGCACTTGGATAATTAGGCTGCAATAAATAGAAATAGTCATCCCATGTGCAATTGCCTTAAGGTTACATCAGAATTTTATTAGCATTGAGAAGTATGATAGCAAAATATAGGCACTACCAGTAGTTTTATTTCCTTTTGCTCCTTCTGGATTCATTCAGCAGTTTCACCTGTTGCTACTGGTACCCTTTATTAGCAGGGCAGCAGTTTGGCATTGGTGTGCTTCCCATCCTGGATACTTCATGCATCAGTATTTCACTTGGGCAATGTCATTTACATTGCCAGCATCAGGATGTCATCACAATTTTGTCTCTTGGCTGCAAGTACTTTACAGAGGACCACATGTTCTCTGGTTACACTCAGTGAGAGCTGGACAGACTTCCAAAAATATCTCTTAACAACGTGTTGGTGATGACAGCATTGCAAAAATCAGAGGTACCCAGACTGTGGCTTATTTCACATTTTTAGTTCCTCCTTCCTTAATCCTGGGAAAAGTTCATTTCCCCCTGGCTTGTCAGCTCTTTCATTTGCACTGATAATGTCCAGATACACAATCTTGCTAATCTGGCAATTCTAGCTGGAGTGATACTGAAGTTCTGGGCAAGCAGCGTTTCTGGCATTTGAATGCATTTGCACAACACCTTCTTTTCCACCAGTAGATGGCTTTCCCCAGGAATAAGCTGGAGGCATGGCTGCTTTCTGTGTCTCCTCCTAGTCCAGCATTCCCCAGGAATAAGCTGGAAGCACATCTGCTCTCTGTATCTCCCCTGGCCCCAGCCAGGAAGGTATTTCCATGGCAAGCTGATAATAAGCACAGATTCACAATGTTCTCCCCAGCATCTCTAAACAAGCATTTTATCTGTATCAGAAGTCACTGGGCATAGTGGATACATGTAAATTCTGACCATGAATTTATCCATTGAGGGTAATTGCACACAAACCTGCAACTCCATTCTCAAGAATTCGCTGTGCTGCAAATCCTTGGAGACTAGGAGGGTGTTCTGGGGAAATTTCATTATATGACTGCTTTGTTTTCATGCTCTTTTACCAGCAAAACTTCCTGTGGGAGACAGGATTTAAGTCATTGGGCCTGATCTGGTTTGGATATTCTTTTGTTAGCCCTTGGTTTTCAAAATCTCGGCCTTGATCATAACCAGAACCAGATGATGAATACTTGCATCAAAGGGAAACATAATTAGGGGTTTGCTGTTGGTAGCAGCCTGCTTCTAGCAGGACAATGCAAGATTAAATAATAAATGAACATCAATTCTGAAAACACTCGTTCATAAGGTACTAACTGAGATAGCTGGTGTGCTGGAGAACAGGATATCAGAAACATTTTCTGAAATTCAAAAGAGAGTATCAGAACCTGCCATTTGTGTTGGAAGGCAGTGCACAGACCTGGCCTGATGTCAGACCATTCAAAGCTGAAAAGGCAAAGTGTTTGATTTCACAGGTGAAATTTGGTTATATTGCAACGTGTCTTAGGCTCATGTTTCCTTCTGTGCTGTGGCAGAGGCAGAGTCATTTAGCCCTCTCTTCATCCATGTGTTCAGGATGGAATGAGGAGAAAACTGAGCTCGAATTCCCCACATCTCTAGAGAGGTGCTGCAGTGACACCTGCTTTGGGGTTTGATGAATAACCCCTGGCCTTTTCTTTATTCCCCAGGAGAATGCTCTAATTGCAGAATTCCAGCATATACATGATTCCTTGCAAAGGACATTTTGCTGTCTGAAACTGAGAAAACAAGGAATCAAAATCTGTTTCTTTGAGAGTTTCCTTTTGCCTAGTTTTTGTGGCTTCCTTCTCAGTGTGCTGCATGTCTGGGGACCTTTGCTTAAAATGCCACACACAATGTAACACCCAAAGCACCTCACTCTGTGTAGCAGTGGGAATATCACACGGGGAGAGGAACACCTGAGAGGCATCTAGGTGGACAGGAGGTATTACAACATAAATGTGGTTGTACGGGTTTCTAGGTATAAGCAGTCTCTTCTTGAGGGGAAAAATACAATTTTCTGAAAGGGAGGTATTTAACAGAGCTACAGAGCTGGTATCTATGGAAACTTAAAAACTCTCTGGAGAGAGAGTAGAGGAATGGCAGGATAATTAGCATTAAATACCTCTTCATGACAAACGTTTGAGTTGATGTGTCTCACAGGAGACTTGCAAACTTCAGAATTGTAAATGAAAGAAATGCTTGATCATAAGGATACTCTTCCACTGTCAGAATAGCTCAGGAGTCTGTAATTTATCAGTCCACAAAGGATCCTCTGAAGCCATGGGCTGGCTGAGTAGGAGGATGTCACCTAGAGAGGAGACAAAGCTCACATCAGAGGTGAGAGCCTGGGAAGCTCAGCACATGAAATGTATAATGAATAAATATATGGAGGCCCAGCTCACAGTGTGGCTGTGAACCAGAGACTGGCACAGGGTGACAAATGAAGAATGAGCTGTCAGATCGTGAACATTTCATTAACAGATGGCAACTGACAGCAGAATAATAGGGGACTTTAATGGGTAATAACATTTCTGCTAGCTACATCTGTAAAAATAAAAATGCCCTTTTCTTGCTTATACCAGGACCTGGTAATTATTGTCAGAGGGATTGTCTTGCTCTTAGATTTGTGCTGTATTTTATAGCCCCTGAACCAGCCTTCAGTGCCTGTTCAGGAATGGGAATTCCATCCCCTTTCTTCTTCCTTCAGCTGTTTAATATTAACATTTTCATGTAACTTGTGATTTCATTTATACTCCTTCCATGTTCCAAATCACCTCATCCTGTTTATAAAAAAAATTTAATGTTTTTCCCCTAAGCCTTTCACAAAAATTTTGACCTTTCAACCAAGAAATTCAAAGATTTCAATGTGTGTGTATTTATTATGCCTGACTCATAAAAAACCAGCTTCTGACATTGCTCTGCATTTTTGTAGCTTTCAAATCATCACCACAACAACCTGTGTATGCTGTCTATGAGAGTCAAAATCCAGATTTCAGTGGAATATTTGCTTGGTCCTGATCATGAAATATTGAAGAGGTGGTCAGAAGGAGAGAGTGATCTGGGGTTTATAGAAATCAATGAGACTCTTCTGCATTTTTTCACCCAGCTTCACTTCCCAGTCTAGATTTTAAGTGAATTACATGTTTTTTCGTTTGTTGCTCTGCAGGGCCATTGCTGTAAATTACCAGATTCTGCTGAGTTTATAAAGTAGGTGCCTCCCAGGGTTAATCAGGACACCAGTGTTTGGGGTCTGTGCTTCCCAAGGCTATCCAGAGTAGTCTTGCCTTTGAGCACTGCAACTCGAATTAGATGCCTGAGGTTACTGTAAATACTCACTCATCCATGTCTGTCTGATGGGATACAGAGTGTAGATTCATCAAATTAATCTTTCATCTTGCTTGTAAGAAGGATGATAAAAAAATCTGCTGTACTAAAATTTGATACTCATCCTTTGATCACGAGTTCAGTTTTATTATTTGTACAAAGAATATAATTGAAATGGAGTGGAAACACAGGTGCTGCACTTCTAGCTGTGTGGTGAACTTGCCATCTCATCATAGGGATTAATGAGTTTTCTTCCACCAGATCAACCTTCAGATCTTCTCTGATGCAGCAATACCTTTATTTATTCCATGGATAGAGTGAAGAATTTTTTTTTAAATTTCGAGGTGAAGAGGGTATAACATTTCTCAAATACTCAAAGGTGTTACCTCCTACATTGATCATGACTGGTCCATGCTGGTTTTTCTGAGAGGTGACACTGTGGTAAATAACAAATGATAGTGCAATTGCTAATGACAGATATTGGCATTTCTCTCTTCAGCATCTGTGCAGGTTTTCAAGGGCTCCTTACAGTTAGAATTAAGCTCTGATGCATCTGTTCAGGCTGTGACCACCCTTTTGAGTCCAGCCTTAATGGGAACACTTCAACAATAAGAGGTTATTGCCTAAGAAGAATTTGCTCTATAAGAAAAAGCTCCCATTGCCTTCCTATGAAATACATCATCATCTGTGGAAGCTGCCTGTGTGTCTCTTCAGCACCTTTTGGTTTGTTGGGTTTTGTTGGTTTCCCCCCCTTGGTTTCTCCTCTTTAGTCATCATGCAGAGGTTGTGGCTGCACAGGAACTTTTCACAGAAGCAGAGATGCACAGTGGATGGGATTCTTGGCAATCAGCAGGTCAGTGGTAGTAACACCAACCAGAAGGTGTCATCTTGAAATATATTTCTACATAGTCATCTGTGACATGAAACTAAGAAAAATATGGTTGTTTTGTTCCCTGTGGCCATGGTCTGCTTTAACTAGCTCTCACAAGTTGATATGCTGATAGCAGCTTCATTTTCTCATTCAAAATCTTGTGCAGACCTTGCTCCTAAGCCAGTGTCAGGAGGGATGCTCCCTGAACAGCCTGTGTTTTTCTCAGCTGCAGAGGCAGCAGAACAGTGCATTCATCACCACCCTGAGCAGTCTCCACTCCAGTTCCAGTTTGCTAACAAGACTACCTAAACCCAGCAGAGCTGCTGCCTGCTTTAAATGAACCAGCTGCCTTTTCCAGCTGCTGCTTCTATAGGCTGTGTGTCTCCATCTGTTTTGGTTGCAACAAAACCTTCATGTTTTGAAGGATCTAATTCTATTCCCAGATAACCTTATGAGACAGGATCCCACTTAAAACCCAATAAACTATGCAAAGAAATAATTGGGGCATGGTTTCTTGTTTCTGAACTGGTATCTGTACTTTTAAATTCTCAGTTATATTCAAAGTTCATGGCTCTGCAGTAACTGTTAAGGGTGTTAAGCCTGCAACAAGGGCCATGCTAAAGGGAGATGCTTTAGAAGAGAGAAATGGTGCCAGGCTAAGCCTTCTTACTTTAGAGTAAGTTATTATTATATTATGTTGTATTATATTATTATTATATTATATTTTGCTATTTGCATCCATGGCCTCAGAAAGCTTAAATGAATAACATAGTGAGTAAAGTATAAGAACATCCCATATATCTACAGTATTTAGGCTAACCTGATTTCCCTAGAAGTCAGTCCCTTTTCCAGTCACAGGTGAAATGTTTGTTGTGCTTTTCTTTCTAATACCTGGGAAAGGGGTTTTGTATCACTTGTGCTTTTTTGGGTGCAGCTATAGTCAGCTGTATTACTGATTCATGCTGTCTTTTCCTAGATTGAGTAAAGTTTCTCTGTGCATGTTTATATGCTTATATACAGACACACCTAAAATACATTCTCTGTCCTCTCCTAAAACTCCCTGCTTTTGCTTGGATTTCTGCCACTGTTTTGGTCTTTCAGCCCCCACTTGCATGCTTTATCCTTGAGTTCTGTCCTGGCTGTGCAAGTTTCTGGAGGACTTCTTGGTTCCCATGCAGCTCAATGTAAATGGCATTGAGGAGTGATTAACACTGAAAATAACCAGATTCCATCCTGGCCTTTTATGAAGAGCTACTGGTTTTTATCATTCCCAAGTATGTATCAATTCTGGCAAGGAGTTGTGACAAGTTGTTTTTACCAGGCTAATTGGACAAGTGATGAGTACAGTAACTCCTTTCAGTCTTCCCAGTACAGTATCTGGGACATTTCATTTTGACCTGTTATATGCCTTGAAAAGCCAGGCTGTGTGTTGGTATTAGCAGAGATCTATAAAGAATAATGTTTGATAAACTCAAGGAAATAGCTACAGATCAGGATGGATGAGGCATATAGAAAGCAAATGTATATAAATATGGGATATTCCAGTTTGGACCAGGTTTGTTTGATACAGTTATGGAAAAACCTCTTGATGTTATCTTCCTGTTATCAGTAGCAGAGCTCTGAACAAAAGCACTGTCTCTCCAAGCCACCTCTATCTTCTCAGAGGTGAAAGATCTGGCTCAGTACCAGTGTGAACTCCTGGACAGCAACACCTTTTTGTGATATGGGGAATTAGCACTGAGCCATTTTTTGGCAGCTTTTGAGAGGAGTCTGTCTGCTGCCTTGTCAAAAGCAGGATCTCTCACTGGGTACATTTGTTAGGAGCATATTGGTGCTATTCCTGAGAAGGCTTTTCAGGTCATCTGCTGTATTTCAGTGCCTGCTCACTCCTCCAGACTTCAGCAGGAAAGTAGGTGCTGGTGTGTCATGCAGGGTGCTGTGGCAGGGATGGCTGATGTACTGTTGCCACTGACAACATGGGAACCTCTGCGTTTTTGTACTTGGAATGGAGTTAATGAATGGAGGGAATCTGGGAGAAAAAAGTCAGCAACGAGCACATGCCAGGGGTGTGGTTACAAGTGCTGCAGAATGCTTGATACCAAGAGGAGGATGTTAGTAAAAGATGCTTTTATGTGAACAAGATTTGGAAAACTGGAGTTTCATCTGTCTGGCAGGAAGCTGCATATTTAGCGTGTTAAAGATGAGATAGGAGGTGGGCATGAATAAAGTCAGTCAGGCTTTATTCGTCAGCACCTCATGAACACACAGAAATTGCTTTCATCCCCTGGGAATGCCACACTGCCAGGCACTTCCCACCCAGCTGGGCACATCCATGCTTCCCTGGGACACCAGCTCCTGGAACAGGTGCTCAGTACACCACACCAATTCTGCCTGGGAGCTGTGGCAATTAGGCCACCCTCTGCTGCCTGTGCTTTAATGCAGCTTTAATTTCATGCTTGTTGCTTGCTTCCCCCAAGCTTTGTTCCAGCGACAGATGGGGCCACTGTCCTACCATGTATGGGGCTGAGCTTTCTACCTCAGGAACACTCTTTGCTTTTAAGCTGCCCTTTATTTCAAACAGCATGACAGGTATCCTGTTCAGAGAACAAGGATGTCAGAGGAGGGGGTCTAAAAGGATGTAGTAAAAGAAAAAGTAATAAAATATGATAATTAAGAGCTTTACTGATCTAATAATTATTATTAATATTGTTATTTTCATAGAACTTTAACAAAACAAGTAATTTTGTCTTATATTGGTATTAAAATGGAGTTGCCATTGTATGAGCAAGAGAAGAATTTTTGTTTAAAGTACATAGTGGGGACGTTGCCACTCATATTGGTGTTTCATTTTCCTGCTGTACCTCCAGAAGTTGTAACTAAAAGGGTACAGCAGTGTCAGTCACTGCCCAGCTTGTGGAGTCGTGGTGCTGACCTGGTTTCCTTGTGGTGCTGCTCAGGGTTCCCTGAGCACAGCCCCTGCTGGTTCCCTGCTGGGTCAGAGGGGCAGGAGTGCCTGGTGATCTGGGAAACCAGGTCCTCTGTGCGGATGAGGTTGTCCTGGACCCGCAGTGAGGGGTGAGGGTGGGCCCACCCTGGATCTGAGCCCTTTTTTGTTTGTGCATTCCCTGGGAGCATTTCCGCACAGTGCCGGGCAAGCTGAGAGCTGCCCTGGGCCTGTGGAGCTCCTGCTGTCCACACAGTGGCACCTACAGGATGGTATGTTTGAGGGGAACTTGCAAAATTACTGCCTTTGCACACTTTAGACATAGTTTAGACTATTTTCCACATTGGGGATTTGACTTACACACGCTGGATATTTTCTGTGTGTTTTTCCTGCGTTGGAAAGCAAGGAGGGAAGCTGGCAAGGGAGAGAGCTCATTAGCAGCAGACCTGTTTTAAGGAGAATCTTTGGTTAGTTTGTGAAGGAGCCTGACTGGACAGACAGAGCAATGGATTCTCATCAGCACACCCTGCTTTGCTTTGCTCCGCTCCCAACACAAAAGGTATATCTAAAAAAAGAGCATGGAAACAACATCAAGAACTTGGAATTTATTTAATTTTATTTAATTTCATTTTATTTTTAGCTGGCCAAGATCCATTTTCCATCTCAGTGGAATCTGTTCTGCATTATAGACGCTATTACAGAGTGGGGAGGTGTACAAAGGAAAGAAATGCAGTGTCTTCAAATACTTTAAGATTTATCATTTTTATTTTTAAATAAGTAGAGGTCTGGTTTTGAAGGGTAATATTTGCAGTTAATTAAAGGGCCACCAGAGAGGAAATTGGTTTGGATAAAACAAAAGGGTTTTTTCAAAAGAAAAATAATACTTTATTTTACACTACTTAATAATGAATTTATTTTATTTGGGTATAATTTAAAGATAGTATATATGGGTAGAAATGCGTCTTTTAATTGTCATTTTTGAATCAAAACATTTCACTAATAAATATATAAATAATAAATAACCAAAATATGTTTTTGAAGGGAAAAAAAGCTCCTTTTTTGATACAAGCTGTCCTGTTAATGAAATAGATGGCAGTTGTTGGGGATGGTTTGGTCACATATTCTATTGTTTTATACACCACTGACCTTAGCATGTACCCCAGTACCTGCTGTACTGGACAGAAAACCTGAAACATTTTTTTCCTGAAAGGCCTTCAACATGTTTTTAACATTCCCAAGTATCTTAAGAATTCTGTTAGAACAAGAATTGGCCTTATCATTTACATGTGTGTATAGTTACATGTTGTGTCATTACTGGAGTGTGTGGTAAGATTATTGTGATTATGCCCAAACTGCTAAGCAGATTGCAGAAAACCAAGTCAACACCCAGAAAAGCAAACCCACAAGCCCAGTGTACTCTGCATTCTTTCTTGTGGCTTCTCTTGCCCAGACTGAAGTGTCTGCGTGTGCTCTGGCTGGCACTGGAGGGAGCACACTGAGAGAGCTCCAACTTCCCAAGCTGCCATCTGCTGAGACATCCATAAACTGCTGACAAGTGTTTGTCAGAAATCACTTCAGGCTAATTCTTCTCTTCTCTGACACACTTTAGGAGCTAATTTTTAAGACCTAAATCCATCATTACTACACATTAGTTGTCAAGATAACAACACAGCTGTCCTCTGGAAAAAAGAACCTAAAGTACTTGAACTATCACAAAATTGTAGGAGAATTGCTTTTAAATGGCCGTGTTCAAAATGTGTACTGCGATGAAAGGAAGCATAGATCAAAACAACATATCCCATCTCCAACAGCTGCATTCTGTTGCATCATTAGTAAATTTAATTTTGTTTTGTTTACAGTGAATGAAGAGGTGCAAGGATCATGCAAAATCACAGTGCAAGTGATTTTCATTCTCTTCAATCATGCCTTCTTCCTGACATAATTGTGCCTAACAATTTGTTGTGTTCTGCATCTGGTGTTATCATGATTTCATCCTTACATTGCATCGCTGCATCTTAGCTGTTCTTTCAAAGACCTGGTCAGCAGCTCTAGAGGGCACAAAGTTAAGGGACCAGTAATGGCAGTGATGCCAGTGACAATTTTGACAGTAATCAGGTAAAACACAACATTCACTCTGTTGTACAGTGCTAAATGCCTGATACATGAATCTCACAGCATTAGTCATAAAGCTGGAGACTGTTTACAATTTCTGGTTTTGCCCAAAGTCTCTATTTATTCCCATCATTTCTTAATTTGAATTTTAACATCTGTTGGAAAAATCTGCCTGCCTATTGTTTATCTCCAAAAAAGAAAATATTTTGTTGTGGGATCTGTTCCTATTGTACCTCTGCAGTCAGTTGAGGAACACCTTGCATGAAGCTTGTTTTATTCTTCTGGGGCTCCTGACAACTTTGAGGCATCTCAAAAAGAGCTTCCTGGCTTTTTTAAGGCTTTTCTCCAGAGAGGTGAGTATCTGAAGAAGGGGCCTTCCCAATCCCAAGAGAACATGATCAACAGATCTTCTGTTGTAAATGAGTCTTAGTCAAGCACTCTGCATGAACTTGAATTTCCATTATTATGTAGATTTCTTCTGTAAATCAGTATCTACATTGAAAGTTCCCTCAGGTGAGAGCATGGCTGAGGTGCAGATATGTCTCAATATATGTAAAGTAATGAAAAGGAAAGGGAAAAAAGGAGGAAAAAAAGGAACCCCTCACCTGTATTAGATCAGTTCTCAGCTGCACCCACTTCTACTAAAGCATTTTCACAGAATCACAGAACAGGGAAGGTTGGAAGGGACCACTGGAGGGCATTAATCCAATGTCCCTGCTCAAAGCAGGCTTTCCTGGAATGTGACATTGTCTGCTCTTCAGTGGATCTCGAAACAGAACTGCAGTATCCTCTTCAATGACCAGAAGGGCTAAAATCTGTTTTACCACCTCCTTGATAAGAGGATACAAGGTTCAGTTTGTAAAGTCAGTCAGCTGAAACTTGCATTTCTGGAAATTAAGTGGTTGGCAGTACCAGGCATGTTTGTGGTTAAGAAAAACTCAATGGCCAGCAGGCAAAGCAGTAAGAATTTTGGAAGTAGTTAAAGTGAATTGCAAGAGAAGAGTGGTCTATAAACATGAAAATCCAAATAAGCAATTCTGTTATTGGAGTTTTTAAAATATAAGGTGGCTGTTAGAACAATCCTAAAAGGGAGCCAGGACCTCCTGAAGAAGCCAATATTGAGAAGATTCTGAAAAAATTTGAGAACAGGTTTTCAAAATTCAATTGCTTTCCTGGTTAGAATCAATTCATTTAGGTTTACAGTGGTTTAAGCTCATACTGCTACAAAAGAACACCTAAAGACTGAAGAGATACCTGTCGAAGAACATCAGTTATCTAATCCAATGTATAATGAGCCAACTAATTAACAGCAATCTACAGTTATGTGACACCATCCATCCCCTGCCATAAAAGTGGTTTGCAAATGAATTACTGAAACATATGCAGGAAAAAGTATTATCTGCATTTTATAGTGCAGAAATGGAGGCCTAGAAAGGCTACAGAGATTGCCATGGCAACAAAGAAAATGTGTGCCAACCCGAGCAAAGTACACAGGGATGTTTTACTGTCTCATGCAGCAGTCTCTTTCTGGATTTTTTTCTTTTGTGCATCCTTGTTTCTTTCCCATCACTGCTGGCTTGTCTCAGCTGCTTATTCCACACATTTCATAGACATTTTCTTATTTGCAAGCCTTATATTAACTAGCAATTTTTTTTTCATTGCATGTAATAAAATAATTTGATCTTTTGGTTTGATTTGTAATTTAAGGTTGCCTTGTAATGAGACATGGTTAAGAAGACACTATTGTAAGACCTCTTAAAGCAGAAATAGTCTGTACTCTCAAATGAGGTACATGTATGGCCACAAAAGAGAACTAGTACCAGCAGCAAATTAGAATGAAGCAATTTTTTTATTTTGGATAAGAACAGTGGCTAAAACACTCTACTGTTTTTCTTCAGGTTTTTAACTCAGGATCAAGTTTCCAGTTGGCGTGAACAGACATCACTCCAGCGAGATCAGTGGCACATCATGGTGTTCTGGGTGAGAGTGACCAAGTGAGTTTGTTGTCCTGCATCTACTGCTGTAGATGGGTGAGTGTGGCTTTTCATAAGCCCAGATAGGGAAGGCAGGGCTATCCTGGCCCTGTTGGCTGCATGCTCTTGGCTGTAGTAACTGGAGCCAGACCTGCAGCCCGAGAGCTGAGGCTGCTCTTACCCAGGGGGGTGTGTTACCACCAGGCTTTGAGCGAGCACAGCCTCACTGACACCTTCCTGGCACCTGCAGTGGAACCGCTGTGATTTGACTGCTCGTGATGTGTCTGGGACACCCAAACGAGCCAAACCCCACATGTGGGATCTGTTTTACCATTGTGTTTCTTCAGTTAAAATTACTGAAATACCAAAAGACAATTAATTATCTTTTAGTAGTAAGATACTAGTTTCTCTCTGCATTTCCTTAGGCTTATGTGGCTGCGCTTGCATTAATTTCTGTAAAGCAATTAGTGACCTTCTGTGATTTTCAAACTCTGTTTGCTGTGTCCAGTTTTGAAGTGAAGGCCTGTTTCAGATTTCAAAATACAGAGTTCTGCATGTGACACTCCTCACTGCTTTAATATTCCAAGGGAACAGCAGGTGAAAAATTCTGTCTGGGGCCTAAGATAGGGCTGGGGGTTTTAGAAACATCTCAGTGACTCATCTCATTCACAGGAGCAACAGCAGTGAGATTTCATTCAAAAGTGTGAGAGCTGAGAACAGAGTGCAAGGGCAGCTCCTTCTCTTCCTCCTCTCAAACTCAGGAGTGTCAATGTTCCACATAAAATATTGCCAGTCCTCTGCACTTCACACAGGCCTGGTCAGTCTTGCCCAAAAAACCCATAAGCTTGGGAAAAAGTGCAAAAAAGAGTAGCTGAGGTGAATGGAAAGCCTGCTGTGCAAAAGGAGACAGACTGTGACTTGCTAAATGAGGTTCAGGAAAGCACTGATTCGTGCTCAATAATATATTGGATGGATAAACATTGTAGGGAGAAAAATAACTGTTTGAACTCAAGACAATAACCAGTGGTCTGCACTCTGCATGCACATGCAAGCTGGAAAGTGGAAGGTTTCCAACAATAGGAGAACTGTGTTTTTATTTCAAATATGAGGGGAAGGAAACCAACTGCAGAGTTTTTTGACCAAATGGAGCTTGATATGTCCATGACACTTGCAGCAGCAATGACTGCCAGGGCTGTGTTTCTTTGAAGCAAAACAGCTGTTTTACAAGGATTGGGGATAATTAACTGAACAGTGTGTAAGTCATATGATGGAACACAATCTGCCCCCAGCTATTCTGTAAATAGAACAAATAGGGGTGAATGGGTTGTCCTGATCTCAGTGTTGTGCCAGTGTTTCACCTTGGTGTGAAAGAACTGCTCTTCCCATTGTCGGCCCTGAGGAATCCCTGATTTCATTGTACCTGTTTAGAGAAAAAAATAATCTAAACATCTAAATAGTATGGGAACCTCCATACCCATAACTTTATAGTTTTATAGTCACTCATCCACCAATACCCCCAAGTCTTTCTCTCCAGGAACAGTCTCGGTCCATTCTCTGCCCAGCGTGTACCTGTGCTCAGGAGTGTCCCGACCCGGGTCAAAACCTTGCACTTGGCCTCGTTCGACTGCCTGAGTTTCACCAAGAGCCCCCTTTAACCTGTGGAAATCCCCTGGATGGCATCCCTTCCCTCCACTTAATCAAATACTTAAAATGTGCCCATTTAAAAACATTACTACGTGGGAGCCGTGCGGGCAGTCCAAGGCAGCCCTCTCGTGGCCGCAGCCGCTGCGGAGCCGTCGCTTTGCCTTTCGTCCCTGTGGCCTCAGCTCGGAGCGCGGGACGGCCTGAGGGCAGGGCTGGGCATGGCACAGACCGCCTTGTACAGCTCGTACGGGTGCCTCTTGTGCACGAACCGGGCACGGCTGAAAGCAAAGCTCCAGGGAATTCCCTTCTCTTTGGCGTGGGCTGGGGCTTTAGTTCGTTTATTTGTTGTTGGTTTTTTTGTTTTGCTTGTTGGTTTTTTCCCTGTGTTTTTGAGGATGCTGATTATTGGTGCTTGTACACTTATACGGCTTGGCTGCGCCTCTGCGGGCGCTGTGCATCCGCTGTCGGCAGGGACGGCACCATTCCCGGCCGCCAGGCCGTGTGTGGGAGCGGGTCCCGCGGGCAGCGCCGCCCCGGGCCCGCCAGGAGCGCAGCGGCTCGGCTGCGCCTGAGGGAGCTGCCGCCCGCGGCGGAGCAGCCCCGCCCGGCACGGGGCCCGCGCCGCCC
>VZTJ01005213.1:350011-491420 GCA_013397795.1 Orthonyx spaldingii | reverse complement strand
TTGTTTTGTGTTTTTTTTTTTATCCCGTTCTTCTTTCTGCATTTTGCCTCCTCCCCTAAATTTGCTCTGTATTCCTTAGGTGTCTCTTCACATATTCTATTTTCCCCCCTTCTTTATCATCTGTCTCTTTTCCATCTCCCTTTCAGGCACTATATGCTGTTTGAAACCTCTCTACAAATAGGCTTTAGGACTGGACAAAAAAACTAAAATAGGAGAAATGACCTACACTGTCAGAAAGAAAGCTTAGCTGAAGGGTGATTGGCCAAAACCAAACAACCAAAAAGCCTCAGAATCTGAAGAGTGTCAGTCCTGCTTTTCAAATCCAGCTTTTAGCTGTTCAGTCCCTTTTGGGGAAGTAGAACATTGGTTATTATGCATTTTGAACTTAGGCACACAAAATAAAACTCTTCATGCAGGTAAGCAACAGGCAGGAAAGATGACTTTGTGTGTACCGAGCAGCTTACGGGACAGTAACATGAGTTTAGAGAGAGGTGATGCTTTGAGGTGACTTCTCAGATTGGTTACATTGGTGTTTCCAGTGCTGTTGATGGCTCTCCTGTGGATGATGTGGATGATTTAACACTTCCTTTGCTTCCAAAGGTTCTTCTACCAGTGCATCTGGAGGACCTGGGATGAGGAGGAGGAGGATGAGTTTGATTACTTTGTGCGTTGTGTTGAGCCTCGACTGAGACTGTGAGTGCAACACCTTTGCTGTTCTTAGGGCAGAACCACTGGAATGTGTGGTGTGGGAATAGTGACTCACAATTAGGTGTAAAAAGCCCCTGTGGATTTGTAAACCAAAGGAAGTTTGTTCTAACAGCATTCACTGTCTGCTGGTCAGAACTTTGTATGGAAAGAGAGCACAACTGAGGCTGCCACTTGATTTCTGAGCCCTCGGTTTTTCCCTGTAATCCTTGACGTTCCGTCAGATGGTGCCCCAAACCCAGCAATAGTCACCCTCACACTGGAATGAGTTGTAATCCTAGTAAAAGCTGGCATGGGATGCTCCATTCTTTAGCTCTGGGTGTAAAATTAAAACCAGAAGGGAGCTGAATGTAAACAAAAATTTGTAAATTGGTCATTCTGCAGGAGGAATGTGTGTGAATATTTCTCAGTTTTTCTAATAAAGGCTTAACTATTACCTTCTAAATTTTTACTCTTTTTTAATGGTTGTGCTTATGCCTTTGTTTTAGGGTGAGTTTCTGATAGTCATATACAATCTTTCAAGGTGGATGGGCAGCTATTTAGAAAGTAAAATGCTTGTGTCTGTTCAGATTTTCTGGTTTTGCTGCTTTCAAATAAAATGGAGCAGTTTTGATGTAGACTGCAGAGAACCTTGACTCAAGTGCTGATGCAGAACTCCTCAGGTTCTCTCCAGTCTCGAGTTTGGTCTTTGAGGATTGTGGATGTGCCACGTGCTGACCCCTTGCTCTGAACTGCAGGCACTATGACGTCCTGGAACACCGGGTGCCTTCTGGGCTGGTAGCTGATTACCAGAACTTGTTGTCTCAATGTGAGGAGCTTTATGAGAAGTTTCTGAATGTGAGGAACAGCATACCAAGCAATGATTCGGACTCAGAAGCAGGAAACGTTTCCATGGTGGAAGGACTAAAACTGTATGACCAGGTGGAGCACTTAAAACAAAAGCTAAAAGTAATTGAGAATCCTCTGCTGAGGTAATTGGTGGGTTCGTGCAGGGAGGAGGCTCCTAAGGGGAAAGCCCTCACTCAGAGGAGGTGTTTGCTGAGGGAGGAGCTGTTGGCTGTGTCACTCTTGTTGCAGGTACGTGTTTGGTTATGAAAAATACGGCAACCTCCAGGCTAAAGGACGGAGACCAACGGGGGCCAAGGTCACTCACGTTGTGCCCTGGATCATGACAGCAAGTCTGCTCCAGCTGTTGGAAAGGGACAAACTCTACCCAGAATTTTGTGGAGACCTAGAAATACAGGTGCAGTAACAGGAATTGTGTAATAGTTTTTCCTCTCAAGGAACAATGTGGAAGAATAAGTTAATTTACTGCATTTGCAAGATACTACAGTGGTGGGATTTTTTTGTCAGTTCAAAAAAACCCACCACTGTAATTTAAACAATAAGTGGCAAAACTGGATGATACAAATAATTTCTTTTAACTCATTTGAGCCTGTTGAGTACTCTATACAGGCAGTTTACTTCCTGTGTGTAGGAAATGAGATGAACTTGTAATAATTCTACAGTGAAACATGGTGAGGCATAATACTTGAATCTAGTTTTGAAATGCCCATGTCTCTTGATGCTGCTGATAATGATCTAGAGTTTGAAGGAAGAAATGTCTTTTTCTTGCTTTGGTACTGTGTAGGAAATACATTTATTTTAGGAGCAGTTATGTTTAGTTTTAGTGAATTCAGACAAAACTTGCTACTTCAGCAGTTAAGAACAGAAGGCTGAATTCCTTGGACCCAAATGAAATGGTTTGCTGTATTCTGATCATGTTCATGAATTAAAGATTGCCAAAATGGAGCCATGGGGAAGGTCCTTGATTAACTTTTAGGCTATAAATCTGATTTTCTGACTTGGCAACTGAAAAAATGCTCTTATTATGCTTCCCCTGGAATTTGCTGAGAAGCAATAAATGTGTAGTTTTTCTGTACTATTTGTCACCCTTCAGTATGGAATCCCTCAGTAATGTTTGAGAAGGATATCAGCCTGCCCTCTTTATCAAGGAAGAGGACCATGTGGACACTGTTTACCACTGTGGTATTTGAACTCTCTTTGGGGTAACTTGTACTGGGAGGAAACACAAGAGTGTTCACACCAGCTCTGATCTACTTGCTGAATTGTTTGGTTTTTGTTTTCTTTACCTTCTGTCATCTATTTCTTCATGGCAAATTCATGGCAAATCACTTAGGCACAGTTGAAATGTTGGCCTGGAACCAAGGCTGTAGTGAAGTTTGCTTTGGGGTGCGTGTGCTCCTCAATCTGTGTGTCCCCAGTTTCCTCCTGGGGGAACGGGCATGACACAAACAGCAAAGGCACATGTTGAGGCTGGTTTTGTCCACAGAGGGCTACAATTCTTGAATTCGAAGTAGAAATTTTGTATTATTGGTGTCATTAAAAGGCTTTCTTTTAAGCAAAAGCAGCAACATTGAACTGAAAAGCAAGCTCTAAGGGTATATGTGCATCCATTTTTACAGCATTCTTTGAGAGCTGATTGTAATTTTTTTGTGTTTTGCAGTTTCACGGTGATCCACTGGCAGCTGTGAATGCCTGTTATGAAGGAGACAGGGTCATCATCTGTCCTGGCCATTATGTTGTCGATGGCGTGTTCTGCATTGCTGACTCCATTGAGCTAGAAGGTAGAAGGTTTGCTAGTCTAAAGGTCCTTAAATAAGTAAATGGAATGTCTTAAACTAGCTCTGTGTAAGGATTTACTCTGCAGAGTTTGCCAGGAGCATTTGCTTTTTTCTTCAAAGTATTCCTGTTTCTGCTGTAGAGCTGTGCCTAGTGCAGGGTGGAGTGAGCTGTTTCATTAGCCATAGTGCAGATGAACTGCAGATTTTGCTGATTAATAGCAAATTCATCATTTGTTCCTATTTGCATAAATGGTGATTATGTAGGTAACAGAGAGGAATCAACAGAAACCTAAGGGAATTGATGGTTGTAACAGTGGAAACAGAGAAGTAATTCTGAGAGACTTTACTAACTTAAAAGTACTTGAGAAATGTCTTTGTTCTTCTTTGCATGTCTGAATGTGCCTCAGAGGCAGCCTCTGAGCCCACTGCTGGTGCAGCCCGGTGAGTGCAGGGGGAAGAGCCAGGAGCTGCTGTCAGGATTTGCTGATGGCACTGGGAGTGTGTCAGTGATGGGGAGCAGGGGCTGCCAGCCTGACTCTGCAGTGTGTGAAGCACGTGGGTGGAGGAGGCAACTTTTGGTTAACACATTTTTTCTGTAGAAACAGACACAACAGATGTGATTTTAGGATTTTTCTTGCAAACTATTTGTGTTTCAAATACTTCTGCTTTGCCTAGGATATGTTGCTGTCTCTCCCTCGTCATTCTTGATTTCTCAGTGTATTCTCTGCTTTAGGCAGGCACACTGTTGCAGTGTTATAGTCTGTCACTGGGGCTTCTGCAGCTGTTCAGATACTTATTTAGTTGCATTTTTATCTTGTCAAAGCTTCTTAATGAGAAGGCTGAGAGTTTAATTTCCTGCTGTTCTGGACTTTATTTTTCTCGCCCTTCTTGTTTTGATTGTCATTTTCTTTCTTGCCCATCCCCTGTGTGTGTTTGATTTATACAGATACACATTGTGATAACCAGTGCATCTGCAGGACAAGGGACCTTGATAAAGTGCTTTATCTCAGGAGTGATATTGTTCTAAAATTGTGTGTGGTGCTATTTATTGCTTTTCTAGCTTTGAGGAAACTGAAATACAAACGGTGCAGTAGCACACATTAACGGATGAGCTGCTCTATTTTAAGGAGCAGGGCATATAAATATGTATTTTTAGTACAAACCACACTCTGAATAACAAGTACTTGTCAGGTATTTAATCTTCTTATATGGACTCCTCTTAGATAAGGTATTACAGCAAAAGGAGCAGCCAGGAACGTTTGAAGTAGGAGCATTAAGCCAAACTTTGCTGGCACTAATCTGAGCAGCTGGCTGCTTTGGTGGCTTCTTTGGGATGGAGGGGTGACTCATGAAAGATATATCACTTTGGTTAGTACAGCTTTGATTTTTTTTCCCAGCCACTGTGCAAGTCAGTACTAAGGTTGAAAGTATGAAGATTAGTAAGTCAGGGATAAATAAAAACTTAGAGGAACTAAATAAGGTTAAAGCAGTAGCAGTTGCAGGAAGTCATGATAAAGATAACTTCCATGCCTGACCAAAGAACTTCCCTTCTGCTTGTGCCACAGTTGTGAGCTGGCTGGGAAGCTGCAGCATCAGCCCCTGTGTCTGTGGTCAGTGTCAGTGGGTGACTCCCTGGAGCCCCTCAGGCTCAGGCAGGGGCACAGCCCTGCAGGGGAGTGAACACCACTGGGCAGCAGGTGAACCTTCCTTCCTTCTCCCAGAGCTGCTGCTTCAGAGGTGAAGGGTAAAGCAAGCTAAAGGCAAAGTTAGAAAAACTGCAGGCACTCTACAGGGCAATCATTCCTAAAACTCCTGCTTTGGATAATAGCCTCTTTCTGTAGTGGTGAGAAGTTAAACTACATCTGACTTTGCTGTCCTTTGGTGCTCTCTTTTTGCATGCTGGAACTGCCCCGTGCCACCTCCTCTCCAGGGGTGACTATAAACCAGTAGCACTGGGAAAACATTTCTAGGTAATATCATGTGTTGAAGTATCAATCACTTAAGTTTGCATTAAATTGCCTGTCTTTAAAACTTCCTGCCAACTCTTGTTCCAAGGTTTGTTGTTTTTTTTTGCGGGGGGTGGAGGTTTGTAGTTTTCTTTTGGTTTGTTTTTAACCTTTCTACTTGCATGTGGCACTACTTATTTATTTATGTACTTGGTTAAAATCTGGCATCCTGCTTGGGCACTTCTTATCTGTGTGTGCTTTCAGAAAATGATAGGACTCGTGCTGCTTTGATGGATGTTGCATTATTGCTTCCCTTATCATGATTCTTGTCAGTGACAAGCAATAAAAGCTTTACATGCTCATAAATTTTCCTGTAAGTGCTTAAATGCTGACAACTGTGGATGGCTTAGTAAATCAATGTTGGCATGTGCTTGTGAAAGCTTCTTTTTAAACTGAATTAATCTGGAAGCCTGTGCAACACAGGAACACTGAATTCCCTCCCAAATTCTGTGTAAATAGGGAGGTTGAGTGGTGCATGCTAACAATATCAAGCCCTTTGCACTTTTTTTCCTTGTGTTATGGTGTTCCTGTGTTTTCCCTCTGTGTTCTTTGGAACCTCTGCCTGCTCTAGTGAACTTCTGTCCTTTGAGAGCAGACTGGAGGTACCTGTGTGTCATCAGTTCCTGCACCCGCCCTGCTCTGTTGTAACGTTTGGGAGTGAGAACTTTGGCCTTGGAAATGTGAGCTCAGTTACCCATTTGTTCAATTTTGTCAAATAACTTTGCATTTTGTTCTGTGCCATTCAAGTAAGGTAACATTTGAGTTTGGTTTGGAGTGCCTGTACCTTGGCACAGAGGGGATGAAAGGTGTAGCCTGGCCACTTGATGAAAATCCTATTCAAGGTATTAAAACATTAAGCTTTAAATTTCTGTCATTAATTTGAGTGTCTGTTATGTACTGAGTGCCTCACTGTCACCAGATATTCTCCAAACTTGCATCTTTCACCTCTGCTCTTAGGTTATGGCCTGCCAGATGATGTCGTGATAGAAAAAAAAGGGAAAGGGGACAACTTCTTTGACTGTTCAGGAGCCAATATAAAGATCTCCAATTTGAAGTTAGTGCAGCATGATGCTGTGGAGGGGATTTTAAGTAAGTGTGAAAGCATCTTGACCTTTTTGTGACTCTTTCCTAATTTAGTGTTAGAATTAAAGCTGGGACCCAGTGTTGCAGGTTCCTAGTTTTAAGAAGATATTGTAGAGAGGAGCCCTACTGGTATAAACAGCAAGTCTTGTCTCTCTTTTTTTACCTTGCTCATAACGTGGACATCAAAATAACTTCTATTCTTTGTACTTCCAAGCTGTTCTGGCTCTTATGCTTTATTCTTAGACTGGGATAAGATCATTTGATTTGATCATTGTTCTGCTGGGAAGGCAGTCTGACTCTGAGTGCTGCACAGCCTGTGTCAGGCTGCCTGGAAAAGGAGGCAATTCCTCTTTCCACAGAAGAGCCCCCATGGCAATATTCAGCTGCAGCTGACCCCAGCCAGTGCTCTGCTGAGGAACAGCACATGCTGTAGGAGTGCTGTAAAACTTTGTTTTCAGCACCTTCAAACTGGCACTCAACTAAGTCTGAATTGTATCCAATGAGTTTATTGGTGTGGCCTTGTCTTTGCAGAAGATGCTAATTAATATTTTGCCTCAACAGACATTTGGGTTTTATATGTGTTAAAATGTTTACTAACACTTGTATGCATGTATTTAATATCTTTTGAATCCAGAAGTCTCATCGGAATGTAGTGAAAAGAATTATTGCTGTCATAACAAAAGAAAAAAGCCAAAAATCCTCTAAGACAAATCTTCAACCAGTGGTGCCTTGTAGCAGTGTCCCTGCTTAGACCAGAAAAACAGCAGGAGTTCAAACCACACATGAGCAAATGAGTGAATTGAACCTGAAGTGGATAAAATTAAAATGGAGTTTTATCAGCCTGCAAAAGTGCTCCAAGGCTGTCTGTCTGTAGGAGAGGTTTGTCCTTGCAGAAGTGGTTCACCCAACAGTCATTGTTTCTGTGTATGCAGATGTCCATCATGGGAAAACCACGCTGGAGAATTGTGTGTTACAGTGTGAAACCACAGGAATAACAGTGAGGACATCAGCTGAGCTGCTGATGAAAAACTCAGATCTCTATGGCGCCAAGGTACACGCTCATTCTTAACTTTGGCTTCTTTCCTCACTGAAAATGAAGGTTTCTCTTTGGAAATAGTGCAGTCAGTCACAGGGTGACTTCTGTCTCTCTAGAGAGAACCTTTACAAATTCATTTTGGACAGCTACATGTTACTGAATCAAGATTGATCCCAGGGGTCTCGTAGTCTCTTATCATATCTAGTGAAATGTCTCAGGCTGATTTGTGTGTGATGATAGCAAAGTGATGCAGTAACAGGGGGCATCTGTGAAACAGTCATTGCTGCATAGCTGGACTGATTCCTGTCCTGCAGTACTTTTAGAGTGATTTTCTGCTTTCTCCTACCATAACTAGTTTTCTCATTTCCATTTGTTTCACAAGTGAAATGCCCTTTGTGGACACCTTTGATTCTTACAGAGGGATGATAAACACAAAAATGGACTCTGATTTCAATATTTTGAAGAATGATGGGGATGAGGGATTGAGAGGGCTGACCAAAGAGCAAACAAGTAATGCAAAGCTGTGCAGCTGCTCTTCAGCAGGCCTCCATGGACTGCTGCCAGTACTACTGTGGGGCCTCAGCCTTGAGCAATGCTGCTCAAGCTGGGTAACAAAGCTGTGAAGCTGGAGGGGTGACACAGGTTTGCACAGTGCAAAGTGGTAGATGAGCACAAAGATGGGCCATGGAGTGGTCAAGTTCAATTGTAAATGTGCCTGAATTACTTGTGAACTGCTGCCAACTGTATCTTGTAGGGTGCTGGGGTGGAAATCTACCCAGGAAGTGCCTGCACCCTGCTGTACAACGGGATTCACCACTGCAAGGAGGGAGTACTGGTCAAGGTCAGTCCCAGCCACAAGGTCCTTGTTTGCCAAAAGCTTATCACTGCTACAACTGGTGCCAATAGGTTTGGGTTGGCTGCAAAGCCAGCTGTGCTGTGCTGGAACTCTTACACCCCACACGTGATGGGACTTGCTTGCCTTGGGCTGGCCACCAAAGCAGTCACCTGATTTTATTTCTTATCTGCCAGAAGGAGAAAATGCCTTTTGCAGTGTCACTTGTGTAGGCAAATAATTGTGCTGTAGCCAATACAGAGAACTGATTCTACCTAAAACTGGAAGATTTTTGTATCCCTTTAGCTGGACGTGACGTGTTGGATTTCTGTTCTGTTCTGCAGAACTTCTTAGATGAGGATTATGGTGCTCCCAAGATTACCATGGTTAATAACATGATCCATAATAATGAAGGATATGGTGTGGTCCTCGTTAGACCAGCGATGCCCTCTGAAATGGAGGATGCTTCAGCACAGAAAAATAAAGGTATTTTTCTTTTCCTAGAAGAAACTCCTAAAACTAGTAAGTCTCGTATACCCACGTTTTTGGATTGCATAATTCATAACTTGTGTTTGAAATTTGTGGCTGTCATGAAGTACTTAACTAAAGAGTGAGTGGGATGAGGTGACAATGTTAAGATTGAAGAAAATTAATTGCAGGATTTTTTAATGATGTGGCTGTTTTGCATGACTGTTGGTGATGTTCTGACTGTTTCCTGCCTTAGGGAATACACAACCTCCCCAGGCAGGTGATGAGGCAGCCTGTGCAGAGGGCTCCAGGCAAGCACAACCTGGATGTGTAACTGATGAGTTGGAGCTTTGTAAACGAGCTGAGACTTCTGAACAAACTGAAAGCAACTCTGAAATTGCAAATTTACTCAGGGCTGCTTCTGCAAAGCAGTGCCAGACACACAAGAAAAGACTGAGCCAACTGGAGCTTACAGAGACTGATGACAACTTAATGTCACAGGAAATGTTTGTCTCTGTTGAGGGCAATCAGTTCAAATGGAATGGGAAAGGAAATTTTGGTATCTTTCTTTTCTAACTGTCCTGGCTTTTGCTGGCATCAGGAGGATTTGTAGTTATTGGTCAGATCACGTGCCAGGAGTTGTGCTGTGGTGTTATGCTTTGATTTCCCAAGTGTAATCCATATTAAAGGAGTGGAGCTAAAAACTCACTTGGTTCTTTTGTCTCATTTTTTCCAAACCTTAAATCTCCTGGATGAGCTGCCTTTGTGCTGCACACATAGCACTTCTTTCCCTTGCACTTCATTTTAAGCCTGGCTTATCTCTCAGCAATGTCTTAATCTCTGTTTTTAAAATCAGCTTTATTACCAAATGCCAGAATGGGTCAGGTTGGGAGGGCCCACAGTGGTCATCTGGCCCCACCTCCCTGCTCAAGCAGGGCCATCCCAGAGCTCATGGCACAGGATTGTGTCCAGGTGGTTCTGGAATATCCCCAGGGAGGGAGACTCCACGTCCTCCCGGGGCAGCCTGGTCAGTGCTGGGTCACTGCACAGGGAAGAAATTCTTCCTCGTGTTCAGGTGGAACTTCTGGGCATCAGCTCCTGCCCGTTCCTCCTGTGCCATTGCTGGGCCCCACGGAGCAGAGCCTGGGCCCTGCTCTGACACCTCCCCTGGGACACTGACAGACAGTTTCTCTGTATAAGAGAAACAACACCTAGATGTTTTACAAGTGAATTTAGTGCTGTCTGATATGCTTGACTGACAGCTCTAAGGACAGAATGCTCCATTTCATGTCCCAGAACAGGCACAGCATAGAGTAACAATGTGCCAGAACTGTTAAAAATGCAGAGTGAAAATTCAGTCTCTTGCTGTATTCATGGTGGTGCCACGTGTTCCATCTGTTGTGCCACGGCAGGCAGGAAAGCACACATCTCTCCTGTGACACAGTGACTTTATTAAGGCAGAGATCTGTAAAGCATGTACAGTATGATTACATAAACCATTCATACAGTCGAGGTCTAAGATTTCTGCAGAACACTTACTGCAGCTGGTTGCTATAGGAACAGGCAAAGGAGGCTGGTTTAAATTTGTTACTTCACTGTGCGTGTGGCTTTCTGTTTTCTTGTGTTTTGCTTGAGATGGGAAACATGCCAATGTGATGTCTCTGCACAAACAGTTTAAAGCTCGTGTAAGCCAGTGTCCTGGGAAGCACAGCACTTTTCCCGTGTGTGGATCACTTGTTTGTGGGAGTGCTCTGCCAGAGTCCTCTCAGTTTCCTCAGTCATTTTTGTGTGTGAGACTGTATTGCCAGAAGCACTGGTACTGCATTTGTGCTCCTACCCTCCTGGAACACATGTAGTAGTTGTTTAAAAAAAAAAACCAAACCAAAACCTGCACTAAATCAAAGTGAACATACCAGGAAAAGTGGGTGGACATAAAAAGTGCCTGTAAATCTCGACAGTTTCATATATCAAGACACAGTTAGGGCTTTCAAATTAGGGCACAGAGCAGAAAGCCACAGCAGCTTCATTGACTGGAATAGTACTGCCAGAGAGGAGGCAGTGAGCAAAGGGTAGGGCAAGTGGAGAAAAAGGATGATCATGAGTGAAGGATAATTGCACTTCTATGTTCAGCCTTCTTCCTTGGGAAATACTCAGCTGCCAAGGAACACCAGCCCCCAGTAAGAGGAGGAACTTCACAAGTGACTTTGCAAAGCTGCTCTGGGCTTTCCACCACAGCAGTGGTGATTTTGGGCAGGTCAATTGGCCAGGCTTGGGGGCCTGAACAGCTCCTACAGAATATGGAGGGCACAATGAGTGCAGGTGTCCCTGTGCGTGGATGAGCTTGGCACAAGCTGGAACCAAACACACCCCTGTGGTTCAGGGACCTCATGGCTCTGTTTGGGAAAGGTTTTATTGGGAACAGCAAAACTGGCCCAGCCAAACCTTCTTTATTCTATGTGGTTCTGCTCCTCGCCTGCTGGAAGTGAGCGTATTAGAAAAACCCTGCCAGACACTGCCAAAAATGATAATTCATTTAGCTATCTCAGCTGCAGCCAGTGCAATGCAAAGTAGTTTACTGTTGTGTAATTAAAAACTACATTTATTGCACATCAAGTCACACCCCATGTTTCTGATGTGCTTTCTGATTTTCTGGGGAAAGTTTCAATTTCTTGCCATCTCTAACAAGTCCCTCCTGTACATGCAGTAGGGAGCAGATGCTGCAGAAGCCTTGAGGTCTGTATGGTCTTACCTTAATTTTCTCCTTCATTTATTCATAGTATTTAATCATAGTACATTAGATTGATTTAAAATTATTATAGCTATCTGGTTAGAGGAAAATTTCATAATGGTAATACAGAATGTTAACCCAAAGAAGATCATTCTGCAGTATTTGTGCTCCAGCAGATGTTTCTCTTCGATAAATGCTGCAATCAGGACAAAGAGTAGGGAGTTACATGGCTTTCATGCTGAAATGTGCATGGAAAGCTTTTCCATTTTATTAAAAAAAAAAAAAAAAGGTATGTGGGTTTAAAAAAAAATCCAGCTTTACCCTGTTATTCAGAAGACTGGCAGGTGAAAGCTGCCTCCTGATGAAATTACTCATTCAGAAAAAGAACAGGAGTAATTTTCTTCTTCAATAGAAAATCTAACATGTGCCTAAAATTCATCTTGTGATTATGGTAAATTTGCAATACTTACATGAACACTGCCTTTGTTCAGGAGATAGGGCGCATAAATCTGTAGGAGCTGGCAGAGAGTGGCTCAGAAAGAGAGCTGCCCCAGCCATGGCCATCAGAGCAAGCCTGGCAGAGGCTCCTGAGCAGCAGTGCCATAGCTCCATGCACTGCTCTGGAGGAACACACACAGCAATTCCCCCAACAGGACCCAACTTTGTGTGCAGGACCCAATCCACCTAACACACCCACTGATCTGTGCCTTTGGGTGTCGCTTACCATCTCTAATTCAGATCATCCACTTGGCTTTATCTTGGTGGGTTTTTTTGAACAAGCTGGCCAGATAGAAAATGTTCATATTTTCTGTCAAATTGCTGAGAAAAGTTCTGTACACAATCTTGAGGCATTACTGTTACTCTTTAGCCATACTGCCAGTACACCAATTATTCCTTCTTTGTCCCCTGGACAGTTTGTAGTTTTGAGCAAGTATTTTGCTTCTTCTCATACATTTATTTGGGCTTTCTAGCAGACTCCTGTGAAGAATTCTGTCACAGGCCTTTTGTGAGCCTGAACAGTTCCTGCCAGCTGGTTTTTGTGTGGTTGCTCTGATAAAGTTCACGGGCCTGATGCTGGCCTGCAGGGAGCATGGCTCATCCCTGCTGCTTGTGCCTGTCAGAAAATTGTCATTGTAACTTTGGGGTTTGTTATTAAACCATTCTATTGGAAACTAGTCAAGTTTGACAAAGTGTTTCCTTCCAGTTCAACATGAGCAGGTACTATATTACTGGTGTATGGCTGTCCTGGTTGTGGTCATATTGATATGAGTACAGATACATTTAACCATGGCACTTATTTTGATGCATTATCAACTCTGTACCAATCAAATTAAATACCTGTGTTTCTGCAGAATTTGTCATCAAAGATTCTTTTCCTTAAGAAAGTAGTGGTTGCAAAGCAATTTTTAAGACATAATTTTGTTTAGTTCTAAAAGCTAATAGACTTCCTTAGATAATGGATTCTAGAAAGGAGATATTCTCTCATTATATACTGAAGTATATCAAGAATGAAATTATTTGGGAGTGAAAACCTTTCCCAAAACTGGGCCAAATCTTCGTGTAGAAATTGGATTACAGATAAATAAGTGCATTTCTTAAGGAAGGACTGACAAATATTCCACTGCTTAGTTTCTCTTGAATAGCCCTTCTGTTTTGTTTCAGGAATTCCTGAGTATTTCTGTCTGGGATCATTAAGAATCAAAACATGCTCCTTTTCCCCTAGCCTTGGATTCATTCATGCCTTTCATACTTGTATCCAGGAATGTCTCTGGAGGGTTTAAATAGCTGCAGCCTAAGCTCTGTGAGTCACTGGAGGAGAAATGGAGACGAGCAAATAATACTTGAAAAAACTTGAGTAGCAAGGATTTTTAAACTGCATAAATTTCACAGGCATTGATTGCTGTGCTTTCAGCAGCTACTGAGATGCTCATCAACCTGTTCTGTAAGGACTAATCATGATGGAGCAAGGTTGTTATTTATTTCACTTACAGTATTGTAGGAAGCATTCCTTTGCATCCATCTGGTTTCTACAGGGACAGTTTATCTCCTACAAAACCTGTTGGTTTTTATACAGTAAGTTGTACAAATTCTATACATCTGCCTCTTTGTGCTGGAAATCTTTTCCTTGACTATGACTTTTTGTCAAAACAGAATAAAAACCCTTTTTCAAAATTAAGAAATGTATTTTTGAAAGACCTGTGTTTTAATAATGTATGTGTACTCACACTTTGTGTGGGTTTTTTTTCCTTAGAATGTAGTGAAAAATGTCATGCTCTAATATGAGAGTTTGTCATGTTCTCATTCTCATTCTCATATTACACATCTCTTTCATTTTATATATTTGAATATGTTTGGAAACAAAATTAAGATTGAACAGTAGTTAAGAAATTTCAAATTTATTGCTCTGTGTACAGGTAAATTTTTCAGTAGATACAACTGTGGTCATTTTTAGACAGAAGGACACCCAAGGATTACTTCTTGTTGTAGTTTGAACCACAATTCAAGGAGACAGCACATATGAAATGCATGAGAGAGAGTAAAAACTTGGGTCTTTTAGCACTGAAGTATATTTTTAGGTGCTAATTTTTATTATATTGTCAAACAGCACAATGCATTAAATGATGACAGTGATACTGATGATGCCACTGGTAAGGTTTAATATGAGGTTTTTCTTTCTTTCACTGGATACTTAAAGCCTCTTTCTGTGGACAGTTAATCTGCATTAGCTGTGTTTAAGAAAAGAGGATCAGTCAAAGAACTGTCCCTTTTAATTGTAATCAATTTTGGAAAGCCTAGAGCACCATATGGGGGAGGGCTCCTTCATAGTTTGAGCTGTAGATGTACAAAGGAAACAGAGGCTAGCACCAAAAAATCAGAGAGAACAGACCTTTTCTGCAGAAGGATATAAAGTAAACATGATTTAGAATGAAGAGCCTTGGGTTAAAGCTCTGATATCCAGGCATAACGGATGACCAGGAGATTTCTTGGAGGGCTAACAGTGCCCAGTGTCTCTTGCATACTTTGGTCCCTCAGGACAGTGCCAGTGGCAAACATTCACATGCCTGGAGCTGCTGTGGTTTGGTTCCAGCCCCTGAGAGCACCTGCACTCCTGTCTGTGTGGGCTCTGTAAGGTGCCAGTGATGGCACAGGAGCAATTGGTGCCACTGTAACACCACAGACAGCAGGTTACAGTGCCACTGGCACAAATTCCTCCTCAGCCTCCTACTGCCTTGGACTCTTGGAAGATACTTTGCCTTTCCTTGGCAGAGAAACACCCATGCATCGTTATCATGCTGGTTTATGCTGACAAGTGGATCTGTGCTCCTTCAAGGTGTGCTGTGTGAAAGAGAGAAAATGCTTTGATTCTCTCTCCTCTGTGCCAAAGTGCTGATTCCTGGGCTCCACTGCACCTCCAGTTCCTGGCCCAGCACCAGCACCTCTCACAGTTACAAACACTTTGGAAGCTGCTGTTTCCAGCTGAGAACTGTAAGAATGCAGGTAAGGTAGCAACTCAGTGCCAGGAATGTCCGGGGTGAAATGATTTTGCACACACTTTCTTCTCTGTTCCTTGTGAAACCACCTCAGTCCTGGCAAACAGAAATTCAGTCTGACCCACTGGTTATAAGTTTTTTTTTTAATATAACACACTCCAATTCAGCAGGTGATTTCTATTTGTCTTACGTATTTTTGTGTCCAGGCTACTCTATTATTACCTTTTACTAACAGTATTTTTCTTTCTGCTGCACATAACCATGAGCTTCTGTTAAAGGTACTACAACCATTTTCTTCAGTTAGCAAAGGACATAATTGTCTCCAGGAAGATTTAAGCTTGTTCTTTAAAGCTTAAGTGTTCTGCTAAGCTGCTGTCTGCCTGATAGCAATCAGGAATGGATATTCATTCCATCGATTCGCCACCTTCAGAAGGATGAGCTTTCTCTCGTTTCAGAGGAAGACTATTCATGAAGCAATTTAATAAAAGATATAGATAAAGAGCAAAACCATAAAGCTGGGATTTCTTCAGTTACTTCGGTAAAGCAGCCAACATTACATTCTGTCCATTTTAACTGATCTAAAACACCCCCTTCTGTACTGGTGTAAAAAATGCACATACCACTCACTCAAGAATCTTTGGAGAGCCCCCTCAGCTGTAGCAATGCTGCTCTTCTTCACTTAAGCTCTGAAAAAACAGGATTTATTTGTGTTAAAGTGTTTGCCAAACCCATGCACTATCACATTGAAACTTGCCCACTTGGTTAAATGCTATATTTAGGTTATATTTCCACAATTCTAGCTCTGCATTTTTTATGATTTTTTTTTGGCATTGTATACATTTAATTGCTCCTTTCAGTAAAAACCAACCCAGGCTCTTCTCGTTGTCTTTGATGGGACCCCTCTTGTACATCAGGACATTCAGCTGGAAATACTACCCACATGCACTGGGCACATGGAAAGCTTTGCTAGAATTTTTCAGAACCACAAAGCACCATTTTAAAAAGGCACTGATGTCTGACAGTCCATGTCTTGATTGTCAAGTGCTTAAGGTTTCAGTTGCCTGTGGCTAGTGTTGTCTCTGTACCAACAGACACAGCTTAGCTGCTTTTACGTGTGGTTTTCTGCACTTTGAACAGCTGAACACTCCAGCAGCAGGACAGAGCAGAGTGAAGATGCAGCGAAAGTTCCGTATGTATTTGAAACAAATCACAAAGCAAACATCTTTAGAAAGCATGCTTGGGTTTGAAATTAAATGTTCCCAAAATACCAGCACAGTCTTCAGGCTTTCTAATTGCTGCCAAAGTGCAATCTGTCACAATAGACATATTACAGTATGTGTTAGAAATATATTGAGAGAAAGATGAGAAGCTGAAACAGTATTAGAGAATTGTTCTTCTGTACTAATGACAATTCCCCTTTCCATAGTGTTTCACTCTGCATGTATGCAATGCAGCCCCACTGGTGTAAGGTGAATAATTCTTACTGTGCAGGTGAGTGAGGCAGCAGCTCCTTAGAGAGGGGCCCTGTGCCAAGGCTGTGCTGTTTGAGCAGGGGAACAACGCACGCAGGTGATTTCTCCCAGCCAGGCTGAGGTGACGCGGCCCCGGCGCTGCAGGCAGGGTTTGCACGCTGGGGAGCCGGGGGAAATCCCGCAGCATTCCTCACGCCTGGGCTCTGCAGGCACCGAGTCCTGCTCACAGCAGAGCTTCCAACAGAGCAGCGCTGCCGCAGGGAGCGGACTGAGCGGAGCTCCTGTGTCCCAGCTGCGAGGGAACACTGGGGATGCTCCACCCTCCCAGGGCACGGAGCGCTTCCATCCCAGTCCTGAGGAGAGGATTCATGGCAACACCCGTGCCACCCCAGCGCCTGCATGGAGCTCCTGTATCCCTATCCCAATCCTGAGGAGAGGATTCATGGCAACACCTGTGCCGCCCCAGCCCCTGCATGGAGCTCCTGTATCCCAATCCCAGTCCTGAGGACACCCCTGTGCCGCCCCAGCCCCTCCCAGGGCAAGGAGCCCCTGTATCCCAGTCCTGAGGAGAGGATTCATGGGAACACCCGTGCCGCCCCAGCCCCTGCATGGAGCTCCTGTATCCCAATCCCAGTCCCGAGGACACCCCTGTGCCGCCCCAGCCCCGGTATGGAGCTGCTGTATCCCAATCCCAATCCCAATCCCAGTCCCGAGGACGCCCCTGTGCCGCCCCGGGCCTTGCCGCGGGCCGTTGGAGCCCGCAGGTCCCAGAAGGGTCCCGGGCCCCGGCCCGAGCCAGGATCGCTGCTCGGGATCTCACCCTCCAGCCCTGCGGTGCCCAAGGTAGGCCCTGGAGGTGTCGGGAAGTCCGGATAATCCCGTCTAAGGAAGGAAGGAAGGAAGCGAGTGCGGGAGCAATGTGGGAGCTCAGGGGCGAGCAGCCCCGCAGGCTCCTCCCCTCAGCTGCTGAGGCCCTGCCGGTGGCTGCCCCACGGCAAAAAGCAAAGCTGCCTCGTTTTCCATTTCTATTTTTTATATATTTTTTTTTTTCTCTATTAAATGGTTGTCTCAGAGGCCACCCGAGGGCACTCCAGTAGCACTGGTACTTCAACTGGTGTCTAGAGTTAGCAGATTTTATCTGCACGAACAAATCCCTAAATTACCAGAGGTTTTTGTTGTGTTTTTCAACAAATGTAAATAACCACAGCATTCTGGGAGAGAAATGCATCCTCTGGTATAAAGCTGTCTTAGCTGAAAGGTCTGCATTGGGGATTATGGGAGCAGCAGCATTTACTTTTGGGTTTAAATAAGGTAATTAAGAAGGATGTGTGTGTGATACTGTGGTTGGCAGGCACAGAAACGAGTTGGAAAGTAAGGATTTTTATTTTTTGTCTATAGAATTTTGTAATCAGCTTTGACCACTCTTACTGGTGAACCCTACATTTTGTGTAGCCATTAAGCTTCTCTTCTGAGGTGCATTTGAAACATTCAAATAAATTCAGGAGCAGCATGTTTTGGTTGGAAAGGGTATTGTTTCCCATGGCTTTTGGACACCGGTTTGCTACATTTCCAGAAAAGGAAGAAGTATTTGAAGAAGCGACTCTAATGTGGTGCAGTGCTGGTGACACAGCTCAGAGGTTACCTGAAGATGCACAAATCCCCTCACCAGCAGTTTCCTCTTCTTCCCATAACACTTTAAGTTGGAGAGTTGTTCCAAAGCCTGCTGCCGTTAGTGAAAGTACATTAAACACAGCAGCCAGGGAGCTACACCTGCAGTGCAAATATAAAAATGCAAAAGTCTCTGCAAAACACTTTACAGATCAAGTTGATAGGCTGAGAAAAATGCAATGATTCCTGAAAGGTCTGACCATTTATTTTTTCACCTTTTCAGATAGTTTTCTATATTAGGGAATTTCCAGTTGAGACTGTGAGTTTTTTTCAGTATCCAAGTGTAAACTTCTATGTCTTTTATAGCTCAATATTACATAAATGTGCTGCTGGTACAGTTAAAAATAATTCTAATAAATACTGCTATTAGAGTTATTCAATGAAATGAACTCACAACATTGCTAATTTTCCTACCTGGCATAAACCTGCAATTCAGGTTAAGTGTATTCCCAGAGCTGAATACTGTATTCTAGTATCTACTATTTTCTTGCTTATTTGTTTGGTAAGTAATACCCTTTTATTGCTAAATTATGTTTCTATTTTTATAAACAGCTTTACCATGGAAAACTGTGGGTCCGACGTGCAACAAATATCTCCCATAAGACATCTATAAATACATTTTTGTGATTCGTTTAGTGAATAATTATTTGGCAAGCGTCAGGATTTCTGTGTGGAGCTGAGGTTTGAGCTCTGGAACCACTAGAAGGCACTCTGGTATAAAACTTCCCTTCAGCTGCCTACAAACCGCGCTCTAAGTAAGGACAAAACACAAACACGACTGGCTTTAAGCGATTTCTCTCTAAAGAGAGTTGTGCTCGCTCTGATTTGAGGTGATGACCTGCCGAATTTCGTTTCTCCAGCTGCACCAGGGCTTACGCTCACACGTACTGGAAGAACACGTGTGCAGGATAACAATAATAAGAACAACAATAATCCTGTGTGTGGATTTAATGCTGCTGCTTCATCAGGCAGCGCCTCCAAGCAGGAGGGGCTTGGTTGTCTCACGTTCAGGGGTCTCTGCAGGTGTGTACCAAACCCACGAGTTTGTGTTTGTATTTGTGTACCAACGCCAAGGTGGGGATTTTCCACCCACCACCCGCTCTGGGAGTGCTGAGACTCCAGCGCCGTGGGTCGGGGTGGAACCACGCTCGTGCAGGGCTGGGATTCACAGCTGAACACAGAAGTCTACAAAAATGGGAATGCGTTGCTACAGTGACACTAAACTGTTTTGTGTGGAGAGTGGTGGCACTTGGAAATTGCCTCTGTTTAGTCAGGTGATGAGATGCTTCCAGTTTAGTGTGTAGTTAGGAAAACGGTAGTTTTGAAGTTAAACCACCATTAAAATAGGTGATGTAATACACAACATAACTTGTTCTCTTCTCTTGACTTCGTATGTAGTACTAACTTTCTAATTTCATACATTTCACTATTGCTTATCGGACTAAAACACCCCAGACTTCTGGAATTCAATATTGGAATGATTTCAGTCTCAACATTTTTGAAATGATGTATAATAACTTTGATACTCGCCATTAGTCACTGAATAGATATGCAGGACTGTATACCCTGATCAGAAAAGGCAGTCCTACTGGGAGAAATCACCTAACTAGTGAAATTCAGTATATGTCAGCATGAAAATTAGTAGTCTTTATAGCTAAACATTGAATATCAAATTCCAAGACAACAGAAATGTTTTAATCTCATTTAAATTTCAGAATTTTCAACTTTCAGAAAATGAGCTCTTCATACAAGTACACTGATATTATTAAAATTTGTGCCTGAATGTCTTCATCTCTCTGGCCCATAGTTACAAGGACACTGAAGTGTGATGTTTGATAAGGAATATTCATAGTGTGTAAATTTCAAAATGTTTTGACTTTGAGGAACAAATCTCCCTACTGTAACTATATAAAATAATTTATATAAATACCATCCCTGTCAGGTAGTAATTTGCATAAATATCCTTTGAATCTTGCTGTGTCTGATTTTGTGTGGAAAGCTCCAGCCAAAGGTTCTGGTAAAACACTTGGGCTTACTCTGGGAACAAAATTAATCCAGATCCTGACTCTTACTATGGTTTTGCACAATCCCCTGATATCTTTAGCAAAGCCTAATCTTTCCTATCTCCTGTAAGGATCATACCACAAGTGTTTCTTCTGTTGTTTTTTGAGTGTTTTTCTGACACCAGAAAAAAACCCCAACCACTCTTAAAAAAATCAAACTGTTATTGCAATTAAAGTCTTAGGAAGGAATATAACAATCCTTCAGTTTTGAAGACAAAGCTCGAGTTACTGTGATTAAGGTAAAAATCTTTTTATAGATTAGTGGGTTCTTAAATTTTGTAATGGGTGCTGATATATGATGAGTAACTGGAAGTAGGAATACTTTATTCCTACTCCCAGAAGTAGGAATGCTTCTATTAATTTTCTGTGAATTAATGATCATACACATTTTTCTACTTTTTCTTGTGTTAGGCCAGAGGGTTTTTTTTTCAAACTCTTTTATCTTTAGAGGGATATTGCATGATCTTCAGCATAATACAGCAATGACAGAGATCTAGTAATTTTTATTCAGACCAGCTGACTGTCATGAACAATCTGCAATGTGAATGCATACAAAAAAGTGATATTTGGCTCTGTCATGGTAGAGCAGCTATTCCACACCCATTTGGACACTATTCTCTGAATGCTTCAAATAATTTTTCTTCAAGGTAATTCACGTGTAGGTTTGCAGGGCTGCATTGCTCTTTCACTTGAATCAGATAATTTTTATTTCCATGTTTTCATTTAGAAGTATATTGAATGCACTCATACTACAGCAAGCATATTGGAATTCCTTAGGGAGCCATTTAAAACTTTTAGCAGGCTGGTGATCACAAAGCCCATCCCGTGAGGCAGTGGTGGCTGTAGTAAGTGTTTGGGTACTGGTAGCAAGTGTTAGACCACAGAGAAGAGAGACATGAAATGGCAGCACAAGTGAAGCCACCAGCACAGCTCACTCTTGGTCTGTAGTGCACTGCCAGAGATTTTAGGTTTTGATCTTTTCTGAGCACAGGCTGCTGATGGTGCCAGACCTCATGGTGGCCAGGTGCAAGCCCTGTTTCTATTCTCTTCTGTCATGGCTCTTATTTTTTAAGCTAATGATTATTTTTATTTTTAAAAGCTGTCTACAGAGCAGGATAACCACGTTCTCTTCTTCTTTGTCCACACTGTTTTTTCCCTGCTAAGAGATCAAGCCTTGCAGAAGAAGAATAGGCACATGAAGCATCCCATTGACCTTTACACCAAACTAAACTCCCTCATACACTTAATCTCTTGTATTGATGGACAGTCATGGTTGCAAGCAGAAGATGCCCATCATTTCTTGTGTTTCCTGGCAGAGAGAATGAATCATATTGCTGGGATAATGAACCATTTAATGACTTGTGTGTTGATTTATCAGACGGTGTTGGAGAGGCCAGTTTAGGAATACAAAGCCATAAGTCACAGTGTGGCTGCATATGGCCCTTCGAGGCTGCTTGGCTCCCTTACTGTGAATCGCTGTGTTAATCAAGCCATCGTTAGGGTGTGAGAGCAGTGAAGTGCCTCCTTTTCATTCTGGTGTGGCATTTGTTCAAAATAAGAATTCATTTTTTTTCAGGTTTTGAAATAGTTGATGTGATAAAATCGGCATTTTTGCCTTTCATAGTGAGGAAGTTTCATCCTGGGCTAAAGAAATGTATTAATAGTGGGCACAGGGATAGGCTGTACAACGCAATAATTGATCTGGGAAACTGGCACTACACTGAGTTGGCTCCTCAGTTCAGACTGGTTGTGTTTTGTGCCCTAGCTGCTGTACTTTAATGAGAAACACATGCATTTAACTAGGAAAGATGATACCCATGCCCACTGTAAGTAAGAAATTACTGCATGGAGTTCCTCATTAAGATGAGAGTTTTCATGGCTTTTCTTTTTAGAGGGGTATGTATTTTATTTCTTCATTTTAAAGATAATTTTGAGCTGATCTCTGGCAAAAGCTGAGAGAAATGTAGCCTGGAGCACTGCTTTTGCTTACTGACTGTTGCAATGTGGCTTAAACTGCCTTAACCTCCTTGCACAGGACACAGAGCAGCTTCTTGAACTTTTCTAGTTAGCCCACGTTTCTCTAAGTGTGGCATCTACCTGTGGTGCTAGAGTGTCCCCGTCGAGAAGCCACTGTTGTGAATAGAGTGGAAATGTTCCCTGCCTGCCCTTCAGACTTGGCTGTGCTGTCTCAAGCCTTCTTCAGCTCGTGGTAACTTGGAGTCTGAGCCTAAGCGAGTCTTGCCACTCTTGCTGCTTTACCACCTCCTTTCTGTATTAGTCAGTGCTGGATATTCCTGGTTTTACATCATTCATTGAGCTTAGCACTATTTATATCCTATAGAGACCGTTTTTAATATTTTGTACTCTCATTCTGAATTCTAAACCTGTTTTACACCATGGCTGTGGTCCCTAACTTTGTATCAGGTGCATCTTTGGCTAAGAGAAGTCTTTATTCCGTCATCCAGGTGATTCCCAAAATTACTGACAGACATTGGTGACATCTTCCTGGTGTGTTCAGGACAGGTAATAATTGATAACTGTTCTCTGAGTGAGATTGTTCAACCGTTTTGTCTCTGATCATGCAGTAGTTTCATGTTCATCTCATTTCCAGGCTTGCTTTGGTCTGTCACATGAAATACTATCAAAAAACCTCCTACAGACAAGTTACAGGAAACCTGATATCCAGACTCTTGTGCACTGTTACAGAGGAAAACTAAGTTTAACTCAGTTTGTTTTGGAAAAAAAAAAAAAAATCAATGTTGGCTGCTATATAATTGTGTTTTATCTTCAGGAGCTTATTGATTGCAGTGGGGTGTTTTGTTTGTTTCACCACTGGTGCTGATGCTTTTTTTGTTCTGTTTTGGTTTTTGTTTTGAGTTTTTGTTGTGCTCAAATTAAGCTGTTTAATGATTTCCCCAAGTTCCCTTTTGGAAGATCAGTTCCTTATTTCCCATTTTTTTCAGTGTTCTGGCACTACCTTTGTCTTCCTTGGATTCTCAGATCTTACAATTAGATTTCTTGGCAAATGAAATATTTTAGGATGAAATCCATTTGGCCTAACTCATTTAAAAACATGAAACTAGTCCATGTGCTGTAACCATGTCCATTCTTACTGACTTTTTCTCTGAAGGCTTCTGTGATATGAAATAAATGCTTCAGCTGAGTTTTTGAAAACATTGATCAAATTCTGTTCAGACAAAATTTCTACATCACAGCTGTTTCACTCTGCAGAACATTTTGCAAAAACATGTTACCTCTTGGCCTGTCTGCAGAACACTTCAGCACTTCTGAGTAACCTCTTATGCTTGCCAAGGGAAGCAATTCCATGTATTTCCTTTTGTCCTTGCACTCTTTGCCTGTTGGTAAGGAGAAATGTGCTATGGGGTTCAAAGGCCCTCCCATGCCTCCAATCCTGAGGTGTTTTCCTGAGTTTTGTCAGCTGGCAGGCTGTATCTTTCCCAGAATTTTGTCTAATTATCTCACTGATATGAGCAAATTATGCTTAGGAAATAATATCAGTCATGATGAGACCCCTTTATCTGAAAAGAAGGGAGTGCTGTAGGATCCAAAATGAGTGCAGGATTTTATTTTTTTTTTTTAATTTTGGTTGAAGTAAGAAGGACTCTTTTAAACTTTTTTTTTTTTTTAAATCTAAAAGAACTTGAAGAGTCATTGCTATGGTCCAGTGAGTTTACTGTCATAGTTTTGGTGTTTCTCAGAAGATTTTTCTGCACTACAGGTCACAGTGAACTTGGGAAAAACAGAATAAGCTCAAAGGATGTAAACATAGAATATGTTCGTGCTTTGATATTCACAACACTTTGTTAAATATTAGCTTTGATGATTGAAAAATAGCTTTTTGTGCAGAGATAGTACAAACATCTCAATTTTCAGCAATTCTGTGCACTTGAACTAACTTCAAAATACACCAGAAAATGATAAATGTTCCGTAGTACAAGGACTGCAGGATCTATGGTCTGGAGTGTGCACACAGTTGGATGAAATGATCAAGTCAGGCCTGAAAATCTGTTACTTTTCTGCCATGCAGTGTGTAATTATTTACATGCATATTAGGTTGTTTTCTCCTCTTTCCCAGGATGTACTGTTCTTTCAGTGCCAGTTTTTACTGCCTTTTTTCTCCCCTTGTAACATGTGAAAATAGCTGTGAATCAGATAAAACAGCAAGGAAAACCACATAAAGGCCTGTTCTTAAATAAATGGAAATGACAGAGTAAGAGAGAGATTATTTTCCTGTCCTGATTTGGGAGCCTCTAGAGATCAGTATAAGTGAACATTTGAGATGCACTAAACACACAGACCCGTGCCTAAGCTGTAGAACAAAATCAATAGGCAGCAGATGAAAATTACTGTGTTTGTTTCCATTAAAATAACTGCTGGTGGTTTCAGAGTGTCAGTGATGGCTGTTATTATCTGGCAGGTAAACCTTCTTCAGAAAAGGGGCTTTCAAAGAAATTTTCTAAGAGTGAGAAGTGTTTACTTGCATTTATCTCTGGGTGTGATTATGTTGATTATCAATAATTAGTTTCTGCACCATTCCAGCGTGTTCTGCAAATGCTTAAATCTACTTATTGATTCACCAAATGCAGTCAGGCTAATGCACAATGCTGCCAGATCTGTGCAGGGAGATTCCTCAGCTGAATTTTGTTCTTTGGTATTCACACAAGTCCTGCCTTGTGTAATCTCGTGGTTTTTTGAATAACTAATGGTTTATGTTTTCTTTGTGCTTCATTGATTGTTTTAGTTTCCCTATCCAGTTCTTGAACTGAGAGTTAGGGGATGGCCACAGCTAATTTACTAACTCAGCAACCTTTATCCAGGTATTGTACTGCTATAAATGAAGTGTAATGGTCTCAAGCAAGAGTTACTTCAAGTAGAAGCTGAAAAATAATTTGTCAAAATTAACAAGTGATAGTAATTTGGAGTAAGCCAAAAGTGATAAGCTTTGTTTGTGTGAAGTTACTGCTTTAATTCAGCTGATTCCCAGTTTTCACTCATCACCAATATTTCCTAGATTTTTGAGGGAGCATTCTAAGTAAAGTGTGTTTGTTAAAGGTGAATCTTGGGTGTTTGTGTGTTACCTTTGTCAACATTTCAGTTCATTGTGCTGTATTATTTTCAGCAGATTTGCATTGTTTGAAAACTCCATGCTATGAATTTTCATTTAACTCCTACTGACAAAGAATGTGGGGTTTGGTTATTTTTTCTTCTGTGTCTGTGCTAAATTTGTGCTATTTACCAGAACCTCTGAGATGTGCTCGTTGTGCTCAAAGGAAAGGAATTTTGTCACCACCATGGGCCCAAGAGTCTAGACTAGAGTATATACATAGAAAATTGCCTTTGGCTATACATTAAAAACAAACAAACAAACAAAACCAACCCAATAAACAAAACATCCCACCCCAACAGCAATGAAAAAGGAGGAACAACTGCCAGAATGAATTCTGTGAAAGGAAAAGTCACTGAAATTAGTAGCACAGAACTGCCTTCTAGTTACATGGATCTTAGAACTATGACTGCAATAGCAGTTTAAATTGAAGGGATTTTAAGTTGAAGGGATAAGTAGCAGTGATGAGTGATATTTTCCAGAAGGAGAATAGAAATTGATACTCGCTTTTCCTAAGTTTCAGTAAGCTCCTGGATTTCCCACTCAATATGCAAAAGAAAACAACGCCCAGCAGTGCTCAGAGTTGCTGTTTACTGCACGGCATGTGCAAGGTGTAGCACCTTCCATGTCACCTGATAAAAGCTGTGAGTATTTCATTCCATTAGAGGGGCAGTGTGGCACTTTCCCCCAAAACTCTCTTTCTTTTCAGCTGCTTTGGTGGCAGAGAACAGACTGCTGGGACTGCAGATGGACTCAGCACCAGTGCCTGCACACGCAGTAGCACAAGGCACGAGCATATGTGTGCTTTGCTGTTCCTTGCTCACTGTAAATAGTGTAGTAGAGTAAAAGAACATAATCCATCAGATATGGTTGCTGATTACTGTTTAGCCTGCTTGGCACAACCACACTGCACTAGATTTCTTGTCTGAGGGCAGATTAGAGGTATTAATAACAACCTGATTGCAGAGGATTTGTAGCAAGCAGCTTTGAAATCAAATGATGTAAAGGGCACTGCCTATGACAAACTGTAGATGTGCTGTGAATCCCAACACGTGGCTCATAAAAAAGCTGTTGAAATTCTAAACTGGGCAGACTCCCACACAGACAAGAGCTTGCAGCATCCAATCAGTTTCAGAGGTAATGCACAAATATATGTTATTCTTCAGGTTGAAGGGCTGGCTCTATTACAAACCGTAAGGGTTTTCAGATGCAGTGTTTTACAAGGTTTCTGTAATGAAATGGCTCATTTTAATCTTAACCAAGGAACTGCCAGCCTTTAGAACAACACAATGTTCCCAAAAAGTGCTCAACAGCCTAATGAGAACAGCTTCTGTTTGAGCAGTGCTGATGTCATGTTCAAAGGAGTATTCACAGTGTCTTGATTTATAAAGCTCAAACTTTCCAAGCTACAAGTGATAAATGAGACTCACTTGCCTCTCTTCATTGTGTAAATGCATCTGAAAGTTTAACCTACATCTGTAGCAGGTTAAACATTTTGAGGATTAAGAGGTTATGGACAATCTCTGGTATGGCCTAAAATGTATTTGGGAACACGTGAGCTGTTTGAAATAAATGTGGTACAGAAAGAATGACAACAGCTTTTGATTTGAGGATCTAATGTAAGATGTGCTGTTTTGAGATGTTTGCTTTCAATGGAGTACCTCAGAAATTAAAATACTTTTGGAGGGGTTAGATCAGGTTTAGTATTTCTATCTCAGGTCAAAACCCTTTTAGCCTTAGTTTGTGCACCTTGCCTTAATGAATGAAAATTCAGAAGTGCCCTTGAAAATGCTTGTTTTAACTGCTATAAATACAAGGAGAACAGCCTATTATTTAACTGAACCTTGTTTTTGTGCAGCTAGTGCTTCTTTTTTTCAGATCCTGAAAATGTATTGCTTCTGTCAGTGTTGGGATACATGCTGTGCATAGATCCTGTGGGTTTTCTGGCTTTTTTTCTGCCCTGCTGTCTCAGTTCATCTCAGAATGACAGAGCACACAATTCACTAAACCAGCATGATTATTTGAAAAGAACATGTTTAAAAAGGCAGTAGCAATCCTGTGAAACTCAGGGAGAAAGTTCTATTCAATGGGATAATGTTAAAGAATAATTTTTGTGTCAAATTTTAGAAATAAATGCCATTATTCTACTAAAGGTTTATTCTTTCTGACGTTTAGTTTTCTATGACACATCCAAGAGGTCAAATTCTCACTAGAGCCAATTGGACTTGTGCATGTGGAGTAAATATTCATTATTTAACTGCCATGCCATGTGTCAGATCATTTTTGCTCATTAGTGTTATGTATTCGGAAGGGAACCCTCACAAAACCCCAAAACAACACATGAGCAAATCCCCTCTGAATGTTATTTGTTCATGGGTACCATAATGAGGTTGTTGAAAGCTGAGACATCAATGGCACAGATTTCTGATCAGAAATCCTCAGGGGAAGTCAGCCCTCCTGTAACGTGGGTGTTGAAAGAATATTGGCTCACACTTAAGGGCAGCCTTGGCCCCTTGTGAATTAAATGGAAATCAATTGCCAATGATTGCAGAAAGAACCCTGATTATGGATCACTGAACTGTCTCTAATTAATTTAAGAGACTGGCAGGCTCTGGATTGCAGAGCTGCCTCTCTCAGCTGGCAGCAGAAAGTAAATGCAGTTTGGTAGCTGATGTTTGAAAGCTCAGAACAGCTTTAGGTGTTTAAGCAATACCTGTTGTGATTTTTTGTTTGTCTGCTTTGTCTTTGGCCTGCACAAATTTCAAATTGTTTTCAATTTCAAACTGTTTCTGGCTGTAAAGGCTGTGCAAGTGCAGCTGGGAAGATGCAGAATGGGTTACTGTACCCTTAGTTCCAAGCAGGAATGCCAATATTAAATTTAATACTTTGCTATAGGTCAAATGAACGAATAGCCCCGAAATGTGCTTTTCTGTTTCTAAATTAATGCATGTGCATAAAATGGGACTGTGGAGCAGATCTGTCTGTGGGGGCAGGGGCAGCTGTGGGACACCTAAGCTCTCAGGAGCTGGTCATAATGACTTCTGCAGTGTTTCTGGTCATTTCCACGAGTAATATTGTTTTGTTGATATCAGAAGACTACAGGTTCCATCAGGAGTTATGGGAATCTGTGATGTGTGAGCCAAAAGTCCTGTGTAAGACTTAGGAAAAGTTTAATAACTATATTCTGTTTCTACAAAACATGACATTGATTTTCAGGTGAGATCAGAAACCTGACGCTCAGCATTCGTGGTATCATCTTCTGTTTTGAATTATTTTGGAAGTTGGGAATAGTAGTTCCCTTTAGGCAGTTGGTTTGGGTTTTTTTTCCTTATGTAGCCAGTTGGATCAGTAGCTGAAGGTCCAGGGGTTGGTGTTTTCTGCATCGTACAAACAATTTAATCCAGTTCCTTTCATTTTTACCTCCACCAGTGATTTTCATCTCTTCTCCTTCCCTCTTACTGCCTGAATGGCAGTAAGTCCCCTGTTAGCGTTTTGCACAATGAGAATTCTGCAGATCTCATTTTGGTGAGGTGCTTCTTAAAGCAAATAGTGACACTTCTCCTGGTGGTGTGCAAAGGTGTCAGCTGCAGGGAAAAAAGTGAGAAGCAGGATCCTCACAGCAGCATTAAACATCTTAAATTACAAACCTGTAAATTCTGTACAAAAAAAATATTATTCCCTGAGTGTATGTTATAACTTAGTTTCAAACTGCAGAGTTCTTGCCGAAATTGGTTTGTGTTGTGAATAATGCCTGGGAAGATGCTTGTTGTTCTGATCAGCTCTGTGCTCCTTCTGAAGGGAAAACCCATTCTGTTCGTAAGAAAATGCTGGCTGGAAAGCTGAATGTTAAACCACAGTGTCAACAGTATTTAAAAAGGAAAAATCTGATGAAAAAATATTGTCAAAGACTCACCCTGCTTTGCTGTAGTGGAGATACAGCAGTTCTGTGTTCATGGGAAAATATTGCAAGCAAATAGAATAGTATAAAAAGCACCAATTTAGTCAAAACTTAACAGAGGTATTTGTGACAATGAAAAATTCATGGAATAATCCTTTTACTTTGCAGCTGGAAAAATCAGTGAAAATTTGCCTCACCTGAATGTTAGAAAATGCTTTAATTTGAAAATTAAACTTCCAAAATGATCTTAATGGGTCATGAACTACGAACTTCTTTTGGAGTTAAAAGTGCTGGCCTAGTGTGAGAGGACCCAGCTGTTGATGTGTGATTTTAAACGCAGAGATGTTAACGTTGGCCTTTCATTCTTTCATGTCCTGTGCTATCTACAATCATTAGAATGCTGGTGGCTTCTCCTTGGGGCTTCTCCTTATCTCCCACAGCGGTGCAGGGAAATGGTTTCAGCTGGAATAAATGGGTTGCATGAGAGGGAGAGGGGCTGAGTTCATATCCTGGTTCTCTTCCCTCTCCCATCTTTCTTTAAATGAATTATTTTCATTCCAAGTCTCACTAAGTTGACTCTGCTCATTAGGTGATGATGATGATGATGATCAGTAGCTTAAACATGGGCCAGGCACCTGAGAACTTTTGAGACTTCCTAATTATTTAACCATTTGTAGTTGAAAAAGTGTAGATCAGCAGTAGATAGCACATTTGGTGTAAAATCCTGATTCAGCAGAACTTTAAGAAAGCTGGGAAGTTGAAAAAAGCATTGCAAGCTTTAGCACCTGCTGCCCGTGACACTTGTGAGAGGTTTTACTTGCTGTGAAGTTTCAGAAGCAATTCCTTTGATTTTCGTCCTGCCTGCCTGTGGCACTGCAGGCTTGGGCTGGGAAGGAATGACTGCATTCCATCAAATGTCAGTTAGATGTGTCAGGCCTGAAAACAAATTAAAAAGTGGTGAAGTGGTCGTGAATAAAATCATAATCTTTCATGTATTTGGCCTTGTGAACAAATAACATCCCAAGTACTATTTGAAATGCGTAGTGAAATATTTGCTATATGAATTCTTTAGACATGAAATAAATATTTCAAATCCAATAAAACTAGGGAAAAGATTTTTTTTAAAAAGTGTAAATTGTTTATGCACCTTTTAAATACAGTTGATGGGTGAACAGGGAATATAACTTTCATGTAATTCAATTCTTTAAATGCCTGTTCCTTGAAAATACCCAACATAATGTAGATTAAGGCAAAGCCAATAAATGTTTTTAACTTTTCCAGATATCTAAGGATTTTTATGTCTTCTGAAACATTAACATCACCACTGGATAAATGGGCTAGGTGTTCCTTTATGTTAAGAAAAAACTACATTATTAAAAGGGACAGACAAATGGTGGAAAATGTGCTCAGTCACCATTTTCTGTATGTTAAAGTGCTGTTGTGGCTTCAACACAAGTACTGGTACCGAATTAAATGCCTGTGAAATACTGTGTTACCCAGCAGGGTAGTGTGATGTGGTAATGGAGCTGTTCTTGGTGAATGTGAATTAGCAATGGCTGGATGTGCCAGTGGATACTAGTAAGCAAATAACTTCCTTTTTCATCATTGGTTTGCTTCTGCCCTTGAAAATATGTGAGCCTTAAGGACTGAAAAGTACTGACGGAAAGAGGTATGAACACCCAGGGAGCTAAGGGTAACATTGCAGCCTGATGTAAAAATTTAATGAGCTTTCTTTTGACACTGCGATTTGTTTTAGCAAATTTTTCTACTGAGCAAGGCCAGGAGCCATATGTAAATGAGCTTTTCTTGAGCTTGTGCTTGCCAGACAGCTGCAGGGAGAGTTAGGGTGATGAAATGATGCTGCACACAATGGGGTTAATGAAGATTACAAGTTACTTCCTTCAGGGGAGTGTACTCTGTTCATTTTTTGCTTTTGTTTTAAGCAAGCTTATCCTGAAAGTCAGAAGTTTTAAGTGTTTAAAATGTTGTGAAACCTGAGTGGAGTCTGAGGCAAAGCACCACCAATTAGCGGGTGGCTAATTAGCTATTGTGATCTCATGTGAGTGGTTGTACTTCTGTGTGTGTGTAGTTTTCACTTCAGAAGAGCAATGGGGCTTCTCTCTAGGCCTGTGCGTACCTTTGCAATAGTTAAATACAAAACTTAGAAAAGACAATACCAAAAATCCTTGAACTGTTATTTGGATGTGGAAAAAATTCTGCAAATACAGTGATTTGAGTATTTAGGTTAATAAACAGCTGTAGGAAAAAAAAACCCCAAAAATCTTCTGATATGTTTATTTACTCAGGAAAGGAGCAGACAGACCTGAGAAAAGCCTGTTTTAGTCTAGAGGTAAGTTGCCAGAAGCTGGTACACTTCATGTACTTCCTATCAGAGAAGACTTAAAAAGCTGTTACCTCATGAAAATGAAAATTCATAGATGCTTCTCTCTCATGCAGTGAAGTTAGGTTTTGAAAAGAGCCAAAGGCAGAAATCTTCAGTGCTTTATAGAAATTTTAAAGGAAAAGCAGGAGGCAGTGGCATTTGTGTTTTTGCCACACTGGGAGAACTGTGCCCATTCTCTTGCTCTGCCCCTCTGCTGGGGCCTTGCTGGTAAAAGAAATTTGTCCGATTTACCCAGCAGTGGATTTGTGCTGGGCTTCAGTGTGGACACTCGAGGCATCCCCAGTGTTACCACAGGTTTGGGGCAAAGCACTGACAGGAACCTCACCAAGTTCAAGAAAGGGAAGTGCAAAATGCTGCACATGGGGCCGAGCAGCTCCATTTATTGGCACAGCTTGGGAGCTGACCAGCTGGGAAGCAACTCTGCCAAAAGTTACCTGGACGTCCTGGTGGGCAAAGAATTGAACAGGAGTCAGCAATACACCCTTGCAAGAAAAAAGAGTCAACAGCATCTTGGGCTGCATTTGGAAGAGCTGTCAGCAGGTTGAAGGAGGTGATAATTTGGATGTCTAAGCAAGGTTTTATTCTTAAGACTCCTTACTTTCAATCTGTCTTTTACTGCAGCATGTTTCATTTGCAAATCTGTGCTTTTCTGCTGTCTTGAGTCACATGTACTGTGCTCTGCCCTCCCAGCCTGTGTTTTTCTTTTCATTCTTCCCTTACTTATCTGCTTTTCTGCTCCATTTCATACTTTACCTTGTTCATCCTTATCATAACTCAGATTTAGCTAATGGCAGCAAAAGTATTCTGACCCTTTCTTTGACCTAGGTCATCCAATAGGTTGTTATTGCTCCGTTCAGAGAAGGAAAGAGAGGTTGAGTATTTCTCATACAGTTCAGTTTACTCATAAAAACCCCTGGAAAAGCAGGTGTCTTAGAGCACAGCAGGAATCAAACTGGTTATAATGTCAAGTCCCCACTCAGGGAAAAATGTACCTTTTTCTTGGGTGCTAGAAGTGCTTGTTCAAGTTGCCTCTTTTTCTTCTTTGCAAATTGTTTGTTGCCTCTTCAGCAGAAAGGCACACTTCCCCAAACACTGTCTGCTGAAACTCCACTGTTAGCTGTGGATGTATCTTTGTGTGCTAATTCATGTCTGTGTTGCGAGTTTAGAGTTACTCTTCGTTTAAAAAAGTATATTTTATATTATAATTTCTAGAAGTTGGAATATTTTCAGGGAATAGTCTATGATGCATAAATATTTAGTCATTCTCCCATCCATTTCTGGAAATCTTTCTGTGAGTGTGAGGGAAAGAAACTTCTAACTGGCACATACAACTATTTCAGAATGTCAATTGACTGTTATTATGCCAGACTAGGCAGAAAAGATAAGAAATTTTGTTTACTGGGACTGTTACCTCTTAGTATATTTGTACAAAGATGATGTATTTGGTATTACGAAATGTAAAATTTAGTCCCAAGAAATCTTCTGCTTTATCAAATTGAAGTTTATTGCTATCTTCTAGTTTGACAGAAAACAATAATATGTTTTATAATATGTACTTGTAATCCTTTGATTGAAAGAAACCTTTATTCCAAACTCATGCTTTGTAGTGTCGTGTGAAGATGATTTTGGTTAGAGTGCATTAGTGTTTTGTGCTCTTGGTTTCTGTTGTTTTCCTATTGCATTGAAGACTGTTTTGTGATAAATACTCTTGATGGATGCCAAGATTTGAGAGGGGTGTTCAAATGGGGACCTAAGGCTTTTTTGTAGACAGAATAATAAATACAGTCCCATGTTTATCTAATCCAGCTGCATGACTGATGTGAGTGAACTTGGAAAGGATTCTATGCTAGTATTAGTTTCTGTGGTGTAATGAACATGCATGAAATTTCATCATCACATCTTCTTACCTTTTTAATACTTGTATAAAAATCATAGAATAGTTCCTGCTCAGAGCAGCAGAGACTATTACCTTACCTCATCTTCCACAAGGGTTTGGTGCATTTAACATTGCATTTGTCAAAAAATAATATCATGCACACATCCTTTAATTACTGTGAGGACCAGCTCTGTATTTTTTGATGAACTTGTCATGCTTATGAAGAACTCCCACTTTTGGAAAAGATTAATGTTTTTTTGTACATGAGAAACTGAGGAATGTGGACGTGCTGCTGTGCACTGTTTATAGTCACATAGGAAGTCTGGTGCAGACAGAATTTGGAATTTAATCGCAGCCTTGTGCCTTGGTGACTGTATTATCATTTCTCTGACTTTACTGGGGGGGAAATTGACTTAACTGCCTCTACTATTCCTGTCTTGCACTCCATTTCTTGATATAATTCTTGTCAGTTGTACATAGTTTAATGTAGTTCCCTTCACACGTAAGCAGTTTGTGCTATCATAGAATTGATGCCATCAGTAAATATAAGTATTCACGTAGATAATCGGTTTCTGCACTTTGCAAAAGTGAGATAGGCACTTTTTCTATGAGTCAAGAGGATCTGATTAGTTGTTGGACATCCTATAGGCCTTGTAGGGCTGCTTTCTTGTCCTATACATTGTGTCTGGCAAGAGTTGAATATCAGTAACCTGTGCACTGTAAGAGACTTCCCCACCTTTCCTGTTGACTTGAAGTTACACTCTATTTCTACCAGTTGATTCTAGAAAGCAGAAAGATTTAGTGTTGACTATTGTGTATTGTATAGAAATTTTCCTTTTAGACTGTACACTGTGTAATGGTAAGGAAGAAAACCATAGATTCTTCTTTGATATATAAGAGGAAAAGATGATAAATATTATTATACATAGTTTAATTTAAAATGACATTGTAAGCATAATGCATCTATTTAATTTTATTTCTAATTCTCTTAATCATTCACCCCATATTTACAAAAAACACTTCTCATTTAGGTTACCATTTAAAAATTACAATATTCTGTAGAAAACATCTAGGAAATGACCTTTCTTCACTTGAAATGCTCTAAAATTAACTTTTCATAGACTGTAAGTAGCACTCCAGAGACAGGGTCTTTAATGTACTGCTTATTGCTTCCAAAGTTCTCTTAATTGCCTAAATTAATAATGACTTTTTTTTTTCCTTTGGTTCTTGTAAGGGGCAAATGAATTTGAATCACTCTCTAAAGAATTGAATCACTGGCCATCTCCTGATTACTTTTTACATTCGTTATGAAATTTAAAGAAGGGAACAAGAACAGCAAGGTCACCTTCAGAGTGTTTGCTGTTTGTGAGAAAAGCAAAGGGAAGTGACACCAACTCCACCGTTCTTAGGAAAGAACAGAGACTGCAAAACCAGGGGATTTTGTCAGCTCTGAATGGCACAAGTGTCTGCAAAGGCAGTGTGGTAGCTTCTGTCTTGCTTAATGAAAAAGATGTTTTTATTCACTTTAAAATATTGCTGCAATAGCACTGTTGTAAAAACAGAGGCCAATACAAAAAGATTTCTGACCTGACCTGAAAACTAGAGGAAAGGGTAAGCCTGTTTTGTGGGACCTGTTTATGTCTTTTAGGAATGTTAAAATAAAGCAGATATAAAATATTCCCTAGTTTATTTTTTTTCCTTGCTGTAAGCTTTATTCATTAATATGAAAATCTGCATTATGGCATGTACATGGGTTTTCTGTACTCCATCTGGCAGCTCAGAAGAGAGACAGAAAATTAGTCAGGAACTTTATTAATCACTTGGGGATCAGCTGAGTATGTAATTAGCCCAGAACAGCATTTTAAAATGTTGCCTATAAGGTATGGTAAATCAATTCCAGCTCAATAAATCAGGCTTGTTTGCAAACTTGAACTTCCAAAAGTAGCACATTCAGAATGCTAATATACCAGCAATTTGATAAAAAACTTTACTGCTGGGTATCCGTGTCTTGGCTCCTCAGTGGCAGCACTCAAATTAAAAAGGGAAATGTGGGGAATGAAAAGATGGAGAAATTGCATTTTGGGCAGCCTCAAGGGCTGCCTGTGAGGAACGGGGGCATTCAGGGTCGTGCTTCTGACTGGGGCTCTCGTGGTACACGGATGTGCCTTTTCTGACAGTACCTGTTAATGATGGAAAAAGTATGAAAATGTCTCCTGTCCTGTTTTAATTATGGCTACGGGAGTAATAACAGTGAAACAAAGGGAGCAGGTGGAAGCCAAGTAAATAACTACGGTCATTTCATGTAATGGTTGCTTTAAGAGTTTTTCCCCTTAACTGTATTATAGCTGCTACTTTAATATTAATGTTAAATACTATTCTTAAACAAACCAGATGTATCCTTTAATTATTAATTCAAGGAACATTAAGTAAGGTAGGAAGACTGAGTAGAATCTGGTGCCTGTTTCAATTCTTAAAATTTCCTGTGTAAAGAAACTTAAAATGAGTCTAAGTTGTTTGTTTGTTTGTTTGTTTGTTTTGGGGTTTTTAAAAATATAAATGTATAGTATACTGTGAAAGTGATGGCTTCAGTCTGAATTTGTTTTGAGGGGAATTCAGTTTCATTTTATGTGGGGTTGTCCCTGGAAGGATGCATGACTTGACATTTTAATGCTAGTGTTCTTCTCATAATATGTTCTCTGTTTTGTTTTTTAAAGCCAGGCTGGCAGTTTCAGCAATCCCAATGCAGTGGATTTTCACTAGGCAGGGATGCAGTAGTTTGGTCTGTAAACTTCTAATTTCCTGTTAGGAGCCATTTCCTAGCCCTACTTTCTACTGATCCATGGCAGGAATACTACATGGAATTACGGCAAACAGCTGCTGTGGGAGTGCTCAAGGTACTCCAGCTTTGCAGCCAAGAGAAGCCTGAGTTTTGCAAAGACTTAGTGAGTTTAGTAATATTACAACATTGTTATGTATAAAGTAGAGAGTTACCTTTTAATTGCTTGAATTTTAACATGGTGGGTTTCAGGCTGAAATGCCTGGGTAACTGGAAGTGAAAATTCTGTGTTAGCATGGCAGAGTATATATCAAATGCCCTCCCAAACTCCCTCTCTTAATGTTTGGGATTTCTACAAGTAGAAGAGAAATCTTATTCTTAAAGATGATACAAACATTAAGATACAGTTGGGTCTTCCGTGAGTTTTCAGTGCTGTGCATGGTTTTTTGTGCTTTTGATCTACATGTATATATTGGGCTCTCTCTATGCAAACTATGAGCTGATGAAAAGGTTTTATTATACACAGAAGGAAAATTCTAGGAAACAACTGAAATTTTTCTGTGCCACTGTCATATAAAACTGAGGAGATTGACAAATACTGCATATTTCAATGGCAGGAGGCACAGCACAGTAGGTCAGAGACAATTTCAGTTCCCTTCTTCCGATGATTTGGTCTCACCAGGCCGTAGTTCAAATGGCTGTCTGCGATTGGAGAGTGTAGAGGCCCTTTGAAAAGTGCCTCTTTTTCTCTCATCATGACCAAATCTGAATTCATTTTAATGTGAGGAGACATTTCCCAGAGCAAGACTTTTGATATGCTTTAGAAGATTAATCTCACTTTCAATAGAAATATGTCTGTTATCTTATAGAAACATGCTGCCACAGCTGGGACTCTTTGTAATACTTCAGTTTGTTTAATTGCTTAGTGTTGCTTTTATAATTACGACCTGTTAATTTATTAGATATTGATCGTGGGGATGGACCCTGAAAAAGGCTTGCAGTCCCCTGCAGTTCTGAATCACAGGATGGTTTGGGTTGGAAGGGAACTTAAAGCTCATCCAGTTCCAGCTCCTGCCATGGACAGGGACACCTTCCACTATCCCAGGTTGCTCCAAGCCCCATCCAACCTGGCCTTGGACACTTCCAGGGATCCAGGGGCAGCCACAGCTGCTCTGGGAACCTGTGCCAGGGCCTCACCATCCTCACGGGGAAGAGTTTCTTCTTAAAATCTAAATCTACCATCTTTCAATTTAAGACCATCACCCTCTGTCCCATCAGTAAATGTTCATAGATAATGTTCAAATGTTCATTGTTATTGCAAAAGCAATAGAGAGCAGTGGAAAACTGCTTGGTGTGGAGTGCTGCAGTTTGACTCGTAGAACATGTGTAGTTTTATACTGCTCAGTAGGCAGCAGATAGTTCAGAGCTTCATTGCTTTTGATGGTATTTGGCAACCTTTTATAAAAAGAGATCAGATCACCAGCAATTATAACATGAGGTGTTAGAAATCTCTTCATATAAAAGTTAAGTTGTGCAACGATTTAACTGGAAACATTTGGGTCCAAAAGATATTCACAATCTTAAGAACACATTAAAGAGATCTTCAGATATTGTGGTCATGTACTTCTGGGTTAACGCTTTAGTTTCCTGAACGTCTGTCAGAAAAATACCACCTGCTGGAATGACCAAGGAGATCTCAGGGAGAAAAAATGTCTGAAGATCTCGAAAGGCCGCTCTCTGTACTCCTGTAGACTGTACACTGATACTAAAGTTGACAGTAATTGTTTCTGCGCTTTCTGTGCATCTCACATATACAAATGGCCATTTACCAGGAGCTCTGGAACTGATTTCAGTCAATAACAGCTTGGGATCAAGACCTGAACTGGAACATAGTGCCTCTTTCAGTTTTTAAAAAACAATAGCTGTGGTAGAAGGGATTTTTTTAAACATTGCATTTAAAACCCAACAGCATACAGGCAGTATCAACAAAGCCACTACTTGGGGACTTTTCCTTTTTAACAAGCTTTCTTCAAAATTACAGTAATTGACACATCCATTGATTTTAACAATCTTTTCTGCATTCTACAGTATTGCACAGATCCTAAAAGATACTGAAAAGGTTCCTCGAGGAAGAAGGTTTTCATCAGCCCTGTTGAAAGAACTGGTTTTCCACATCCACTTTTTTCCCTCTTTTGCTACAATTGCTCTGGATTGTGTGAGCTTGTGGTATAGCTGGAAAGGAAATTACAGGGGAATGTGAAGAAACCCTTCTGGCATGGCATCTGTGACACAATATCCTTTACTCATCTCTGCAGCTCTGAGGAATTTAGCAAGCAGCTGAACTTCCCCAGGGTTTGAAATATAAGTTAGTGGGTCAAAACTGCAAAGGTTTTAAGGAGGACAATAATTTTCAGATAAATATGTGTGGGGTGTTTCTACATACCACCATCCTTGTTTTCTTATGACATTTTCCTGTGATGTGTGTTTGGTGTTGGATGTACTGTTATAGAGGTAGGAAAATTAACTGGTTTTATTATCTTGTAAGATGCAAAACACCTCATATTAGAAGGAAACATTGGACCTGCTGGAACAAGAGCCTTTTGGGTCTATTGAGCACATTGTAGGGTTTAGCAAATGGGATGTGTAGCACAGTTGCTGCTTGTGGAACCACACAATAATCACAAACCATTTTGTGGTTCATTAGCAGTTAGAGACCATTTTTGAAGGGATGTGTGCAATACACAATATTTGCTCAGAAGCCTACCAAACAAAAAAAGGAAATCTGATTAAAGTACTATCAGAGGAAGCCCTGGGATGTTCTGTTATAACTTGAAATCTCATTAGACTACAGCAAGTTGAAGGCAGGGCAAATTTTATGCTTCAGCAACTTATAAGGGTCTCTTTGACATTTGCAACCATAAATAATTAGTTCATGGCGATGATACTTCAGCTTCTCTTGCAGCACAGTATTTTGAAGCAGAACAATCTGTTGGATGCAGATAAGCATTTACTGAAAGTCATTATAAGGTAATAGGAAATTGTTCAGAGACCTCCACTAAAGCTGAAGAATAAACCCAGGAGCAAAACTTATACCCTAATGGTCCAATTGCACTCACAACTTACACTTCATTATTATTTAAGAATTTATAACTAAGAAAGATTATATGAAGGTGTGTTTCACTGCTGGATTACACAGCTGAAGTAAGAGGTGTATGAATTGAGGAGTACGTTGTTTTTCCATGGCATGGCAAGTGACATTATCTCCTGCTCACTTTGGAAGCATGTTTGCTCAGGTTATTTACATTTATTTAAGTTAGTGACAAATGAAATAAATGTTACTGATATTCTTATTTCTGTTGGCACAAGACAAGAAATTGCCTTGCTTTGTTGAAATGTTGATAAGGTTATTTGTGGAGCTATTGGGCTGTTTGCTAGCTAAATACCAGTGGTGTTGTTTTTCCTGTTTTAAAACTGAAGTGGTGGTGGTCATAGAGCAAATGGACTTATTCACTGAAGTGCAGTGGATGCAAAAGGAAAAGAACTTCCAAAGAGCTGATAAATGGTGTAAAATCAGAAAACTTTTCTGGTAAAAAGTAGGTGATATAAAGATAAAAACCTTTATCTGTTGCTTAGGAGAAAATGATGCCTTTCAGAAGGAGGGGAGACATGAAATGAAGTTAATACTAGGAATAAAAATATATTGAAAAGGGATCTAAGTGAGATCTGGGAAAATATTCAGAAAGACAAATTTGAAGAAAAAAGAGCATTGTTATATCTGTGTGCATAATGCAAAGTGGTAGAAATAGTTAGCAGTTGAAAGGTCAAATTTCAAGAATCCTATACTAAAAAATACAAAAGAAAAGCATTAGAGAAATGTCTGTGTTTCCCCTCATATAGAATTATGGCTGACTTAACAGAAATACTTGCAAAATAGAAAAATTACCAAGCTGAAGACAAGTATTTCTAGCATTCAATTTAGAAGTTATGCTTATTTGTTATTATCATATGTTCTTCTCCAGCCTATCTAAGCCCAGTAGAAAATGGTGAGCATTTATAGGATGTTTTAGATAATCCAAACAACAGTGAAGGATTAGATTGTTATTGAAACAGGTCAAGTGATGCTTTTAAAAATGTTAACAACTAATGATCTGTTTATGAGCATTTAATTAATGTAGGCTGAATCCTAAAGTTTTCTTTGTGGCTGTATTTGACAATTATCAGGGAAAACTTTACTGTAAGATTAATGTTATTTTTAAGATGATATATTGACAGGCATTATTGTAAACCACGAAGGCAGCTGAGATATAATTTGTAGAATTCATTTGCACTGATTAATCATAATTTCTCTTCCTCCCCATAATTTTTCTTATTAAAAACCCAACTTTTCATGACCAGTTTTGTTTGACCCACCAATGTATAAACACAAAAGACAACATAATACTGCTCAATATTACTCCATTAACCTTCTAGAGCTGGTGTTCACTAGGTCCAAGATTATATTAGCAAACAAAGTTCATTACAGACTAATGCAGTTTTGTGTAATACTCCCTCTAACATATCCTTAATTTATGGCATTAATCATCAATGACAAAGATTTTAACCTTTTATGGCCTCCCTAAAATTAATGAAAATTAAGCTTCACAGCATGTCTAATGACTTAGGTTGCTGCCATTGATGACCAGCCTGCCAAACAAATGACTGTGACTTTATGTTCCTTTTGTGAGGTAAGTTCTGCAAGAATTAGGAAAGTAATATATTTCCTACCTTAATCAATGGTAAATTCTTCAAATGGAGTTCTCCACGGGAACGAAATGCTGGAATTTTCAATCACATCTCTGAAGTAAAACCTTGTTCATTGTCTTTTGTTCTCCAAAGGGATGCCGTTAAATAGCGCGGTCTCAAAATTGAGTTACTTCATTTGCTTACCTGACTTTAAAGGACAAAATGAAATAACTATAGCGAAGTCAAAAAATACTTTTCATTTTCATATCCTACTAGATTTATTAGCAGGCTCTCTGGGTGTGATTATACTTATCCCAATGTCATAAATGTTTTGTTGTGGTTTCCACAATACTGTTATTAAATACCTCATTAAAAAAAGTTCACTCTTTTTACATAAAAGTGGCCTATCCTTTAGTGGGTGGGAAATTTCAGATACTGTTTGACTATTTACAATAATAAAAATTGAGAAAAGTTTGTGTGTGTGTGTGTGTGTGTGTGTGGAGGGTGATGGAGATGATCCCGTATATACTAGAAATAAACTCATGAAAATATGAGTGTTCCTAGAGGGGCAGAGTTATTTAAAAGGCAGATGGGATGGAAAAACTGTTTGTGACACTTTTGAGCAGCAGTAAGTGATGTGTTTGAAACTGCTTAAATTTCAATTTTGTTTTGTTCTGTAATTAAAATACTTTATTTCTGTGCTCTCTGGAGAGCAGAATGTCAGAAATTCATTGTTCATTCTGACTGAAAAGTCAATTCTTTTTACATATCTGTCTTCTATTTATATTTATTTACTTACTTATACATGTGTTCTTTCTCAGTGTCATTGGCAGAACCTGCACACTGCATGTCTGACTGAATAGGGGTGGCCTCCCAACCCCTGCTACCTCATTATCTGGGAAGCAGCCACTGTTGCTTCTTCATCCTTCTTAAAATGCAAACATGGGCCAGGATAAAGCATGAGTCTGGAGATACAAAACCGAATGCTGTGTTAGGTAATAGCTTAACTAAAAATAATTGGCTTGCAGGAGGAAATACTCTTTTCCTGCTGGTCTGAGAGGCTTCCTGTGGTATGTCACTGGCCCCTAATTTGAAATGAGATGTTATAGTAGGAGTCACAATCCAGTCTGTGTGCACAGGGCAGGACTGGCACTGCCTGGGACATATTCAAGAGACTTTGTGCTAGAAATGTCACAAATGATCAATATGCTTATCTTGAAAATTACTTAGCTGATGCTCCCTGATTCACTCTTTGTGGGTTTTGTGCAGTCCTGACCAGCATGTGGACACAGGCTGTGTCCTGGAAGGTAGAACAAGGATAAGCACGTCTGCTTTTCTGCAAATACAAATGAAATAGATGGATATGGGACTTGGAACTGACACTGCCTCACTTTGAAATCTCTGTGTAGGTTTAGCTTGGGCTGGCAGCAGGGGTGCAACTCTAATGAGAGCACTTTTTAGAATGTTATTTTCTGTAAAAACCCCTCCATGTAATGTGTACTCCTATAGTTGGGTACTTAGGCCTTGCACTAATCATCGTTTCATTATGTGCCCCTTTTTGGAGTTGCTATCTGTAAATTTCTGGGGTTCCTGAGAAAGAAAATGTCTTGGTAGGTAACCCTGAGCATATTTGTAGGTGTGTGACTGTGTGGGATAACCTTGAAATGGCTGAACAATTTTCCTTAGGTCTGTGAGTGAAATCTACGCTTTTTGTGAAGATTATTTCTGTGCTTCCACCAGTATTAAGCCTTTATACACTAACACTGTGTGTGGATTGAGTGAGAAAGGTTTGAAGGAAACTTTTAATGCTCAATGTGTCTTCTGTGAATGGACTCATGGAAAATAACTCAGCCTGTTGAAACAAGCAGAACTGTTTTACAGAGGAAAGGACTATGGAATCTAGCACTTGAAAAATGGGATGCTGTGCTTAGTTGATTCTTCCACCCACACCCTGCCCCCCATCAAATGCTGATTTACCTATCTTTGCCCAGTTTAGCTTTGCCATTGAATTTGCACTGTTCATCTTGCCTGCAAAAGTGACAGAGTCTGTTTGACTTGTTTATAGTGCATCAGGATTAATGCCTTGGGGCCCAAGGCATCCTTTGTGACAAAGCAGTGCCAGGAAAGTAAACTGTGGGAACTTCTTTTCCAGAATAAATTCATGATCAGTGCAAATGTTCTATTTCTCACAGTAGTTGAGTTGGTCAATTAATTGCATGTAGAGGTCATTCCTACCAAATGCTGAATGTATGAAGTACATTCTTTGACAGAAGCAAGGTCACCTGCTCCATATGTTTGCTTTCATTGTTAATAATGTGCACATTTTTTCTGAACCTTAAGCTAAATTAACATAATCGTGTGTGACAGGTAGTTTTCTGAGTGATAGGGAAGCGTTTAGGGAGTAGATTTTTAATAAAATGAGGGATCATATATAAGTTGAAAATTGCAGCCTGGTAAATAGGTTTGTACTGGTGAGGAGAGCTCACAAGACAAGTCAGCTGAGGGAACAAATTAATAATTAAGGTATTGAGATGTGAGAATATATTAAAAAAATAGTTTAGAGCCCTGGAGGAAATGAGAACAGCTATTTTGGGTTTGTGTTGTTTTTCTTAAGGGAGAATAATTCACAAGTAGAGGTCAGCTATCATTAGAGAAAATGCACAACTAATCTGGTTGGCTTTTTAACTTTTCAGTATCAGTCCATAAGGACATGGGATGGGATTTGCAAGTGTCTGTAATACACCTGTTACTGAAATTACTGGGGTTCTGTCACTGAAAGTATCCGAAAAACCATCTTACTCCAGGAAGTGTCAGCATGCAGTGGTGTCAGATCTGGCTAAAAAATGTTCAGGCATCTAAAGTAACCTAACTGAAAACAAAAAGAAAGTTTTTTTCCAAAGTCTGGTGATCCATACAATTGAATACAACATGGAAGCAATCACACCATGCCCTACCTTAACTTCAGTGAGGGTGTCATAAGCTGGCAGAACACCCATGTGGCTTTTGCCCTCCTGGGAAGAACAAAGTGTTTCCTAATTCTCACGTTTGCTTTTTAGCTGCCAGTAAGAGGCTGGAAAGTCTCATGGTTTTTTTGCTCATCTCCCACAAACTTGTCTAAGGGAAGGCACAATTGCCCTATGTTTATTCATCAGAAATCAGTGCATATTTTTAGTATTAAATAACAATTTACCACTGAGGAAATGACAAAAAGCCATGTTTGCCAGCTGTTCTATGTGCTGACGGATGTGCTTTGTCAGTGCCTGGCTGAAAGAACAACTGTGTTACGTGGTCATTGAGCTGTTTGCTGGACTGCATGTAAACCAGCATGACAGCTTTCATAAACACAGCAGAGAAATATGGCAGCGTATTTGTCAAAGGTGTCCCAGGTAAATATAGCAGACAGGCTGGTACTTTTCATTTGGCAATCTGGAGGCCACTTCGTGATAATTCATGAAGAAAAAAAATTCACACATAAGTTACAGTAGCTCAGACATGAAGAGGAAAATGCTGGTTTATTTGAAGTATCCCAATACTTTAGATGTCGGCCACTCCTTTTCTGAGAGAGAGAAAGTTTACAGTGATAATTTATTTTTGATTCAGAGTTCTGCAGTGTATCTTAGAGTTGGAGGGAAAAGAAAATTTCACTTATCTGCTGGCTCTGGTTTAGCTGTGGGAATGAGACACAAATTTCATCATTTGATACCAGTTTGGCTGTACAAATATATATTTGTGTATAGATATATGTGATTATAGATTTCAGTGGTATTTCTAAAGCTTGGAATATCAATGGTATGTCTTGTAGTCATGCAGTGATGACAGCATGTTCTGTTTTTATAGCATAGGCTGATATTTTATTTATGTTTTATGCACAATAATATAGCCAACATAATTAGACAGTAATTTGTGACTTCCAATGTAAACATTTTAGGAGCTATGTAGTCAGAAGCAATTGCTAATTAGAGAGCTGTTAGCTAAACATATATAATTGGGAACAGACTGACAGGCTATTCCAAACAGCAGGCTATTTATAACTCCATGCTGTTCTTAAATTATATTTTGTTTAATGGACTTTGGACAGTGCATAAAAGGAGGGTTTTGTGACTTGATCTGCACTTTAATTTCTTTAAATAAAATGAAACCTTGCAAATGTGAATGCCACACAGGCTAGCTGTGATAATTAAAAGCTATTATTAACTAGATGACTTTCTGGCTGAGCCATTTTCTAATTTCTTTAGGAGTGTGGACTCCCTGAAGAGAGTTATAAATTCAAGTATTACTTAATTATGCTTTTAACAATAAAGGGCACTTTAATCAGCAACCTCTCAAAAGCCCTTCTCCTGTAGTCATTTATTCAAACAATGAAAAAGTCAAGAGACACTTATATTATAAAGCCTTCTAAAAGCACAATGTACCTATTCACAGGCCCTAATTTATGTTATATTGGTTCCTATCGATGCTTACCCTCCAATATCAAAAGAAAGGTATTATTTTAGCTGCTTTTGGCCAGCAGAAATGATTTTAATACAAAGATTTTTGTCCTTTTAAAAGAGAAACTTTGAAGATATCTGGGCATCGTGGTCATGCTCATGGATGGGAGTGAGTATATGAACTCTGATGATTGTCCACTAAAGGATGGGTTATGTTTCAGAAACTGGGAAAACTAAATATATCCTGAAGACAATTCTAACATTGAATGGGAGGTTTTATCTTGACGTTGGAGGGAGAAGTCTGATCGTTTCTGTTTAGGACAGTTGTCTTTGGAAGCTGGGAGAAGGACTTAGGGTGCTGGAAGGGGTGTGTGGGCCTGGTGCTGGTGTGTGCTGGGAATTCACACCCCACGTGCAGGCTCAGCCCGGGCACCAGCAGGGGTACTGAGGATGAGGTCTTTAAAAGTTGGAAGGAATTCTCCATGTACAGAGGAAACCCCCTTGTACAGGGAAGAGCACTTTGCAAGAGAGAATTCCTGTCCCAGAGCCATGTGCAGTGCTGCTCTTCCAAGGCAGGGCTGCTGCAGGACAGAACTGCCTGCACTGTAGCAAACAAATGACTTTCAGGGCTGATGCTCGCTGCCCTTTGGGGTTCTCTGTGCTCATTTTGAAAATACACACATGCACTGAGTAACACTGCCCTTGCTTAATTCTCCTCTGGCTGGTAAGTTTAAACAACTTAAACTGTGATAAGAAATGGCTGTAACAAATATAGCTGTCACTACTCAGCTGTGGCTTTCAGTATCCATCTTTCTGGCATTTGTTGTCTTTTCTTGTTCTCCATGTGCTGTTTAAGCCCTTGATACACAATGTCTGTCTTTTTTTTTTTTTCTTCTAGAAAAATTAAGGGAACCAAGTGGAGAAAAGAACTGGCCACACAAACCCCAATTAAGGAATGTTGTTGAAGAAATGAAGTGAGAGAGGAAGGCCTTCCTTGTAAGTGTGACTTCATATATTTAAATTAATCTCCTTGATATTTTTATTCAAACTGAATCTATATTTTAGCCTGTTAAATGGACATGAATCCTGTTTAACAGTACACAACAAATAAATTGTTTGGATTTATATCACTGTTGTTCAGAGAAACTGTTGGAACCAGAAGGTCTAAGGGTCTTTGTAGTCCTGAACTGGTCAAAATGTTAATTAACATTTATTCTACTGTAAGAGCTAAATGTTTATCTTCAGTGTCCTCATTATATATCTGTGAGTATGGCTTTGCCCTCAGAACATGAACTTTCTCTTTTGTGGTTTTATAAATAGTGATTTTGGTTCCTAGGCAAAAAATACCACTTTTGTTTTTTGAACATTGGCTACTGAGTTCATAGTCTAGGATTTTATCTGTGCCTTGTATTATACTCATCCCTGAAAGTGAAGAAGAGCAGGCATGATATATTTGTAACTGGTCATCTTTAAACTGATATTAAATACTAGGGACTTATAGAAAGGCTGCTGTATGTTTCTGTATGTATCTTCTCTTTTTTTGTTTTCCCTTCTCATTAAAGAGAATCAGGATTTCTAAATGAATCTCCTGCCAAGCCTTTTACAATCCCTGGGAATTTATGAAAGCTGAGAATTAAGTATTAATGAATAGGCACCCTTATAAGAGCACTAAGTCATAAAGAAACATTTCCACTGAGGTATTTCAGCTATGGGGCATTTTGCATAAATCTAAAAGTCATGTCAACAACAATGAAAAGCAACAAAACTTTACTATTACTCATGCTGTAAAGAATTGTGTGGCATATCTTGCCTTTGAGGGCACTATAGATAGCTAGAAGTGCTCTTATTAGGCTTAAAAGAGCTCCTAAATCATGGCAAATATACAGAGGTGAAACTGAAGTAATATTGACAGAATAGCTCAGACCAAATGAGATCAAGAGAAAAGAGTATTATCTTTAGGTTTCACATTTTTTGCTTCAATGAATAAATGTGCTCTGCAGACATGGAAAATAAAATTCATATAAAATTAAGACTTAATGGTGAAACAGAGTAGGTTTAATTCAGTTTAAATTGCTTTCTATTTGAGTTAGTTTCTTTCAAAAGTCAAATAATGGTAAAGTCTTTTTTCCTTACATTCATCATAATTGTTGGCTACATTGCATGTGCAATGCAGCTGTGTTGGTGTGCCCAGTAAGAAATGAACCATCCTGATGCAGCAGCCAAGGGCAGGAACAGCAGATTGAAGCCACGGTGCTGTCAGATCTCTCACACCGTTGGCGTGGTGTGATTGCGCGTCGAGGTGATTGTGCAGGTACAATGTGAAGAGCACGGCACAGTTCTTGTGGCAATGTCACCTCTGCCAGCAGCTGCCAAGACTATTTATGTGTAAAGTGGAACTGTAGTCAAGGAGCAGCATTCCTTTAGTTTTGGCTCTTCTGAAAAAAGAGCGCTCGTTCCAGGAAAATGTAAACCCCAGAGAGATGTGTTTGCATTTATGTGTGGTTTGGCTAAAACTGAAGGCTGAACCTACCAATTAACCTTCATGTGTTAAGCATTCTAGAACTAAAAATGAAATTCTGCCCCCCACTCAGAGAACATGCATAAACCAGATGTAAAGCATTATTCAGTACCTGCTAAAGCGAGGGCGAGGTCGATCAAGCTGCAGGAAGACATGAGAGAGCTCACAAACCACAGCAGCACTGCAGAACGAGGTAACATTTTAAGGCCCCTGTTTGTTGTCTGGCTAAAACTGCAGGAAGCATAAAAATGCTTCATTGAGAACATGTCAGTCAAGTGGTGCCCTGAGAGGTGTCATGTGAGACTGGTTTGTAATTCTGGGTCCTACATCTCTGTGCAGTCTCACCTCGGTGACTGTGCAGGATAAAAAGTTATAGATGATGTACAAAGAGATTCTCTTAATCAGAAAGATCCTTTTAATTTGTGATTCTATGAAAAAATGACTGGTAAATTTATGAGGCTGCTTTTAACAAGCTGCATACTGATGTTAATTTTCAATCTATGGTGCATAAATTGGAAATGGGAAGAAGCTGAGATTTCATAACATTTTATTGAACATTTTCTCTTGCATTTGTTAAGTTGCTTTCTGTCTTTTGGATACTTTAAGTGATTTTGACCATAACTGTAGCTTTCCTCACCAAAGTTACACAGATTTTTGAACGTAACATTTGAGTACAAAATGTTCTCATATTGAATAAGTGGCTTCCAATTAAAAGTCTAGGAAAAGAAAATAAGGGGGAAAGTTGACTCTCCTTCCTCTCTGTTTTGACTATTTATTTTCTCTTTGATGGTCTCAAGTCTCTCATTAAAGGCCTATGGATTATTGGAGGTTTGCTTTTTTCTATGACTTATCCAAAGGTTGGGTGATTCATTTTAAGGTATCTTGTTTTCTATAATGATTAAACACCACCTTGGACATGATAGTTTGTAATTCACCATGTCTAATTAAGGAAGTTTTAATGTGCTAACAAACACTATGGCTAAATCATCAACAGAATTGTTTTTAAGAGGCAATTTCCATTTCTTAGACTGTGTTAGTGTTCTGACATTTCTGTGCTACATTGCATTACATTTCTGTAAACCTTATTAACTTTTTCACAAGCAATTAATTATGAAAGCAGTGGGAATAATAAGACTTGATTTTCAATTCATGGTTGGACTCTTATCTAAAAAGGCAAATCAGCAAATGCTGATTAAAGTTTTTCCTGTGGTTGGGATGTTCATAACGCTCTCTCTGGTGTATAATGAGAGCTGGGTTCATATTGCAGCCTTTAATAAAACTTCTAAGAATGTAAGTCCACGGACTCAGCTGTCAGGAGCACAGGTGAGCAGGTGGGCATGAGGAAGAAATGCTCTCAGGATTTCTGGTGGGTGGTTTTACGTGGTCTCAGGCTAAAGACACATCGAGGGACATGCAAAAGGCAGCAAGCAGGAACTGCACTGAGCAGTTTTCTGCTGTGTGAGGTACTGAAGTTCCTGTTCTAAATGAGGATACACACAGTTTTCAAATTAGACTTCTCTCATAAGTTCCTGAAAGAGATCTCTTCTGGGGTCAGTGGGTATGGCCACTAAACTGGGAAATTTTCCACAGAACCTCCTGCAAAACCTCAGTTTCAATATCTTGAATTTGTGATGAGTAAATGATCTCCAGTCTTTAAAAGTGGATCCAAATGGATCCATTTGAACTAGGAAGGCACTTCTGGCCATCTGAACAATGACTGGATTATTAAAAAAGAGTACAAAAAGCACAAGTTCAATTCTGCAGCTGAATAAGGATATGGTAAATGAAGGGCTGTGATTGCTGACAAAAGGGCAGCTTTGCTATGCGGGTCTGGAGTCAGCTGGCAACATCTGTTCTTTCTTCAGATATTTATTTCTTTTTTTGAATCACCTGTCTTTATTCTTGATTTTTGATACATGATTTATCTTCATCTCTCCGTTAAGATTTCCCGCTTCACCCATTAAACATAATTTTGTGGATGTATTCTTGGAATTCTACCTGAGATTAAGCATTGTAATTAGTCATGAGTTCATTAATAAATCTGAACAAGCCAATTATGATGCATCTGTGAAACAGTGATTAGTTCTAGAAATACAATTATTAGAAACAAAATAGATTAAACATTTTACATTTTTTTGTTGTTGTTGTTCTATGTGCTTATTTCTATTATTGGACAAGTTTATAGCTTATTTTCAGTTGCAGCCTGCTTATTATTTTGAGCCTGCTCCAGGTGGACTTAGGAGAATTCCTCTGAAGTATCTTTGTTGCTTGTTTATTGTAGCATTTGTGCATGCTAGAAGAGCACGCTGAAGTGACAATTGGTACCAAAATTTTAGCTGATGAAAGCTGTTTTAAAAATTCAGATCACTTTTCTTATCCTGAAAAATTGTTAAAAATGGAACTTACATATTTCCAGGTAATATAAATGAGTCAATGATTGTCAGTCCTATTTTGTAGAACTATTTTCTGCTGTTGGGAAAATTTAAGTGTTTGCAGGTGCTTTGAAATAGATTTTGGCAAATATTGCAAACAAGTGTGTGACATTATATATTCTGGTAAACAGGAATTAGTCTCAAGACATTTCTAATACCTGTGTGCTATTTCATCAAATTTATCCAGGAGTTATTTTTAGTCAAGAAGGCACCCTCTCTACTTGCAATGGGTTAATGCATGTTAAGATTTTGTAAATTTGGCTTTAGAACCATCAGAAATATGCAAAAAAAAAATCTAGGATAAATGCAATTTTATTTTCCTCAAACGCCAAGCAATCAAAGGCTGAACTAAGGAGTTTCTTGAATTATTAAGGGACCCGTGTTTATAACTAAGGACTCTCCGTGTGTAGTTTGATGCCAGAAGAGTTTGATATTGGGAGACCTTAAATCAGTTCTATACTTTATAATTCATGAAAGTAAGAGAAGATCATAGTCAGGGGAGAGATGTGTCTGACTTGGGAGGATGATGAGAACGGTTCCTGCACAGGGCAGACGAATGTTTAGAAAGGCAGAAGCCACAGACTCAGGGTAGCTCTTGGAGCACAAAATGTCAGTGGGTGCCCCTAAAGATCTACCCAGTAACTTTGTCACCGTGGGAATCTTCAGATCTTTGGATAGTCCAGTGTTCAAGAGCTGGGTTTTTGTGCTGTTACTGTTATGATTCCTTTCCAGTTGCTACTGGGATTTGACGGTTTATGCTAAATAGCGATGTGAGGGTGTTCCATGTGAGACTTGGACCGGAATACTGGAGCTGAGAAGAGACAAGGGGGGGGTGGGGTAGTGACTACTGAAATAAAATCTAAAGACAGTTGAATAAAAGAGGCTATTATGCAAAATAAGGTGATATTCAATTTGATTCTTACATGGACGACCTACGTATGTTCATTTGACATTTTTAAAACAGCATAAGAAGTTGTTGAGGAGTTTTTGACAAACGTGCATAGATGAAGTACTGCTAAGTCAGGCATGCAGTGAAATTCTGTAACAATAATTAAAATGTGGTGTTAGATCTTACCACTATTTTATTCTGTCTAGTATAAAACATGGTATAGGGATGTTGCAAAATGACTGTATTTCCAAAAAATTTTAGTAATTAATGTTACAAGGGGGATATTTTGTGGTTTTTGGAAGGAAAACTTGCTTTTAATTAATTACAAAAAAAAAAGATGAAAGGATCAGAGGTCAAAATGGGCAATGAAAGGCACTTAAAATCACCCTTCTCTTGGCCTCCTCTGCTCCTCATAGACATTTTGGTATTTGGCAGATAAGAAATTCAACTAAAAAATAATTATAATAATTTTAATTTAATTTAACATCATAGAAATAATTTTATTGGCCAGAATGGGAATTCCATAGAGAAGGTCAAGAATTTGTTTTAAAAATAATTCTTATTCCTCAAAATACTTATTGAATATGAAAAAACAATTTTGAAGGATAATGTCTTTTTCTATAATCTCAAAAGCTTTCTATATACATAGCTATTTCTCTTTATTAGCATATAAACATATTTTTGTATTTTGTTCAGTTTTTAATGAAAGTGAGGGGATATAACTGCAACGTGAGCTACTGTAAACCACAGTTTGATTCAAACAAGTAGATCTGATTCAAAAATTTCCTGGGGATTTCAGTTCAAGTAACACAGCAGAGTCACTCACGGGGTTTTGCTGCCTCTTCCAGCCCTTCTCTTCTGTCTCCAGCGGAATTTGTTCTTGGAGTTTGTCTTGCTAAAAGTTTGCAAGTTTGATATTAAAAGTGCCTCAGAAAGTTTTTGGAGCAATCTGCCATGCCTTTGGTTTAACAGGCTTAGCTAATTGGAATGTTTATGCAAAAGGCACAGTTAGCCCCTACTTAAAATTTCTTGACATTAAGCTGTGCCTCCTTGGAAAGGAAGTGTGCTTTGGATTCCTTTACCACCTGCTGGTGTGAGGATTTATTTGAATAACTAAGCTGTCCAGATTTTTAGTGGGATTTTTGAGTCCTAAATTCTGCCATGTAATGAAGAATAATTTACTAAATCCACAAAAATCTTTTGGATGCCTTCACATAACTCAGGCTTTAGAGTTTCTAGTTTCTCTCTTGAATCTTAATATTCTTTCAGTCTGGTGTGCAGTGCTGAATATTCTGTGGAACTGAATCCTTTAAATGAGTGCTGAACTTGCTTGAGGTGCACTCAGACTGAATGAGTTCCATTGGTTGTGTGATTCCCTGCTGTAGTGGTCTCCAAACCTTTTGATCATCAGCAGAAATGTTTTTGAGTGTTCACCCCCAATATATGTATTTTTATTTGGACTCTTTGTTGCATCCAATTGCTCAGGATCTTTTTTAGTGTTGAGTGTTTTCAGGCATGGGGATTCCAAACCTCTCCGGACTTCTGTTCCAGGGCTTGATTGTTCTTATGGTGCAGAATTTTTCCATTCTATCTAATCAGAATTTTGTGTGTGTTTCTTCTTGTTGCACCCTTCTGAGCCTGGCTGTGCCTGCTCTATAAAATACCCTGACTGCCTCAGGTAATTGAAAACTGCAGTTGGATGCCCTGAGCCTTCCCTTTGTCAGTCTGTGCAAATCCTGTTCCTCCAGCCCTTCCTCAGAGAGTTTTGGTGACTCTCTGCTCGAGGGTGCCTTTCTTCCAACGGGGCACTCCAAACCAGACCCACTACTCACGGCACGGTTTGGAAGTGCTGAATGTGGGGGAATAATCTGGTGCAACCTGCTGGCTGTGCTCCAGTGAGTGTGAGATCACTGCTTCGTTTCTGCTGTGTTTGAAGGTGCTCCAAGTAGAGAAGGATGAAGTGTTGGAGCACTTCCCACTTGTATAAAACCTGTGCTTGACTGAGCTTCTAAACATGCTGCTGACTGTAAACCTCGGAGCTCTTCAATACTGAAGATTAATCCCCTGCATGTTAATGTGAAGCTTGTCAATGCTTTATTCATACAAGCTGCAGGCCTTCCTTTTTTAGTGTGACTGCAACTGAACTGAGCAACACTTTTACTATTTTAAAATCCTAGGATCTGTATTGATTTGCATGATACGTTTTAAACTAGGAGAATACTGTTTGATTAAAAACATGAACGGGACAAAACACTTAGTACTTTGTCTCTTCAGAGACTTCATTTGGCCTCTTGTTAGGAAAGGAAAACCAACGTTGATCTGGCATATTTAATATCAATATCATTGTATGAAAAAGAAATCCTTTGTCAGACCAAAAGGATAAAGGCTTTTTGTATTTGAAGTGAACGTTAGGTGATATAAGATGCTGGGTGGATAAAATAATAGGAGGACAGCAAGTTCTGAAGAACAAATGGGTAGAGAGAGAAAATGTGGTTCCAGGGAAGCAGCTGCATTCTGCTTCAGCATGATCATGCAGAAATAAAGTGTTAGTCTCTGTGTCTTCCACAGGAGTAAGGTTGGAGCCTGTAAAAATACAGACACATGTTTATTGTCCTTACATTTAATATAGGCAAATATTTGATACAGGTAATCAGCATAGACACACGATTATCTATACTCTTAGTTTTTTACTGTGTTTATAGGAAATAATAAAACCATGATTCCAATTGGAAGACTGCTTCCAGTCAGGTAAAAATGAAATTTTGAGCAATTCTTGTTAATACATATTGTGGCAAATGAATAGGAGATTCATAGTATCCATATGAAATAAATATTTTATTTGCTGTTCTTCTGTGAGCAGTTCATGACACATAACTTTTTCAAACAATGTCATTATGTCTGATCCTGTGCTATAGTTAGTGGAAATTGCAGCTGAAGGAATCAGTGAGGTCCTGGCAGAATTCACTGAGAAACTTGACTCTAGTAAATTAAATACTTTTGATTGAAATTAAGATACCACATGTGAGGAGAAGGAGGGAAAAAGCATGCTTGCCCATGCTTCTAATTATAGCAATCCTGACCAAGTGATTGACGTGTGAATTCTGCAGTCTGAGTATTTTTCCACATTCAGGTAACACAGAGCTCTTGGTGAACCTCGCCATTTGCCCTTCCATTGCTACCCTTTTGTGTTATGAGTTGTGCTCACTTTTCTCGTGCTTGTGGCAGGCACTCATATGGCATTATTTTGAGTGTGCTCTAAAATTCTGCTTTAATCTTCATGGTCTGTTCTCATGGTCAGTGGTGGAACAACACTCGCTGTGTCCACCTGCTCAGTTCTTACCTTCCCCTCTGTCAGTGCTGCTCCCTGGCACTGCACAGCCCCCTGTCCTCTCGTGCTGCTCTCAGGTCACTCAGGTCCAATGTGCAGAATCTTTATGAAGAGCTGTTACATTGTGCTGAAAACTGAGAGGATAGGAAGAAAGGCTCAGGCATTTCTAACTAGGCTTCAACAAATTGCAGGTTTGTACTCTAAGGCATTAAAGCTGAGAAATTGAAAAACAGAGGAAACTAACTGATAAAATCAAACTTAACATGGCAACAGAAATTGTAGCTAGGAAGAATATTTTAATTATACTTCTCTACTGCTGTAACTTTGTTTTTAAGTACTGCATTTTAACTTCTATTTCTTGCATGATTAATCCCATTCCTGATTAATTTGAAACACTATGTCTGTGCTACTCCCACGTAGCACTCCTGGAGGGATGATGTGCTTCAAGGGCAAATGTTAACTGAATGTGTTGCATTATCTCTTCTTGGCATAGCAAACAAAAGAGAAGAACAAATCATTTATTTCCAACTTCAGAAAGCAGCTTTAGGGGATCACAGTGGCAATGCTTTGAATTCAACTGAATGATTGTGGTAGCTGGTAGCTTTTCCTTAGTTTTATCAGTAGATAGGAATGATGACACACTTCATCAGTAGACTTGGAAAAGAAAACTTCTATGGAATCCATTCAAGTGGAGACAGCAGCCCTGTTTATCCATGCAACATTGTCATCTTCTGTCCCCTCTCCACTACTCGTTCTAGAAAATGAATATATTGCTGGATTAACTAAACAGTTATAGATACTTCTAGACTTTGATGGCCTAAACTAATCTGACAATAGAGATGCACTTACATATCTGAATGAGATTTTTAGAGAGCTTAGCAGTGCTACAGGAATGACATATAAGGCATTAAATTATTCTGCTGCTTTATGTTCTGGGAGTGTGTCTGGTGACTGATAGCAGAGAGGGGTATAGAGGTTCTCTGCAAGAGAAAAGAGGGAAAATGTGGAAGGCAGTTGGCTCTTAAAATAGATCAGGAGACAAGTGAAATGCCATTTGGATCCAATTATTACTGCATGCTAAGATGTGCTTTGCTCTGTGTGTATAGATGTCTGTCTGTCTCTATCTCTGGTGGCTGTGAATCCATGGGGGTGGATTTTCCAGTAACATTTCACAGAGGAGTGCCTTAAAAAGATCTGCATGCAGGAGAACAGATACAAGCATGGTCTCCAGATTTTGTTGTAAAAAAGTTTCCTTCTTTTTCTAACTGTTAAATAAATGACTGTTGGTTTGGGTTTTTTTTTTTTTTTGCTGTCTTGTTGTGGTGTATTTCCATGCAAACCTTTAGATAAAGTGTTTGTTTGAATATTTAAAGCCAAAAAATGCATCTATTGTACCACATCCACTGTATAGGATCTGCTGTCTGTAGTCAAATTTGCCTTAGGCTCAAGCACAATTCTGATAAATGCCTTATAACTGCTTCGAGCTGGATCTAGCTGGGCTGTCTAATTTAGCTGCTATGTAATTTAGCTGATAGTTATCTTACTGGGAATGGCTCTTAATGGAAAAACAGAATTATCTTTCCCTCCTATCGTCTTTAAATTTGCCATTTCATTCAGAGAAATAATGTTTCGTTCTAGTTTAGGGAAAAAAGTTTTCATCTGAAAATATTTCTTCCTGTAAACACGTACAAGCACATGCCCCTGATTTTCAGCTTTGTACTTAGCTGACTTTGAGTTGCATGAGCATTGTCACAGTTAGGATGAGCTGTTGGGCCCTTTTCATGGAAAGTAGATTTTGAACTAATGAAAACAATCTGGAAACAGAGTCTGGAAACTTTAGGCAAATAAAGATTCCAGTTGTGCAAAACCAAATCATACCAGCACTGACAATTTGCAGTCGTTCAGTTCCTGTTCACATACAGCCCTACACATTAAGATGGGCTCTAAAAGATGCTGGCTTACTGATTTAACTAAATACAATGTAGGTCATGATTTCCACAAGCCCATTAGAGAACTCCAAAAAAAAAGAAAAAAAAAAAAATTTGGAAGATTTTACAAAATGGAAGAGCTGGAGTAGGATGTATTTTCCCAGGGAGATGTATTTGCCAAGTTAACACATTTTGAGTCTCACTGCATCATCCATTGGTCATTCAATGTCAGAGTGAAAGGCTCATGTGATTCTTTGCTATAGTTGAAGATTTTAAGCATTGTCAGCCTGTCAAAAAGAGAGGTGGTCCTTGGGTTTTTAGGGGTGCAACTAATATACAATCAATCAAGTGATTCTGCCTGCTTTTACCCTGTTGATGCCATGCTGCCTTTGGCAGTGCTTCAGAGCAGTACCAGCTGTGTTCTGCCCTGTCCATATTCCTTTTGTACACCTAGATGAGTCTCCACTCTGGGTGTGTACTCAGTTTGTATTATTTAGTGCAGTTTGGGTGTTTTAACAGTGCAAATTAAAACCAAGATGTTTGCCCTGCATCAGCAGTGAGCATTAGGTTCACAGCAATGCATTCTGTTCACGAGTTAATTTAAGTTCATTACATCACTGCTGTGAGGTTGCTTCAGTGTTATGTCGGTCAGCTAAGCAAAAAATGTAACTCTATCAGCTGACTTAATTATAAAGGAATATTTATGTGCAAACAAGATACTGCCTGTCTTCGGTCTTATTGATTTATCACAGGACACAGAAGCAATTTATAAGGGATTCATTATTGTGAATTCATTTATTTACAAAAGCTATTGTTTATTATTGGCTGTGGTTAGTGGTCGGTGCTTCTGTCATTTTCTTTATTATTTTTCTATGCATTTGTTAATTTTTTCCCTTGAATGCAATGTTTAGCATTCAAATATAAATGCCTTACAAATTGGAGAGGTGCTTCTTGATAGTTGCATCCTCCTCTGCTCTGTTAAATTTACAGCTTCACACCCTTGCATTATTGACTGCTGCTGTGAGAGACGATTCACACAGGGAAGGAGCGGGCTCTTCCTTTGTACCTCAGTTTAAAATGAGATATCTTATTTATCTTCCTAGCAGGGAGAGCTGCAGCTTCTTCAGGTATATGGGCAAATTGATCACGTCCAGTAATCGAAGAGAGCTATTGACTTATGCTGCAGTTCTTGTTCCATTCTAAATTACAGATGGCACATTTTGTAGCTGAATCCTCATCTTATAACAAAAAAAGAGAAAAGATGAAGAACATTTGTGCTCAGGAGCCCTTTTGGTTCTCTTTGACAAATGGTTCAATTGGTCATTTTTAACAATGGCAGCATGCATGAAAAAGTGAAGTATTTTAAGATCACTTCTGGTGAATGATATAAGTAATGGCTATTGAGCTATCAGTCAATCAAGGTGGAATTGTTGGAAGTCACTGAAGCAGTATCTCCAGGACGGTCTTCTCTCTCCTACTATTTTAATGTGTGTTGTGAAAAATGGAATTTTTGGAACAAATGATTGATTGAACTGGCTCAGTTTTGGTTAGGAGAGCCATGTTTTTCCCTTGCCCCCTTATGTCAGCTAAGGAATCTCAGGCAGTTTCCCCAGCAGAGGACACTGTGCTTCTGCTGTTTGCTTTGTAGGGTTTTATTTGCCAAGGACCCACGGAAATAAATCAAGATATGATTTTGTGCTTGGTATTCTGTATGGACACCATGACTGACATTGCAATTACAGGTTTTTGCATTGTTTATGCTTCTCCAAAGGTGCATCTGAGTGCTCTGAACCACTGGCTGAAAAGATCTGTGCGAGGTTTTATTACAGTATGTAATTGTATTTACCCGGTAAGGCTTCCAAGCGTATTTGTGCTTTTCATAGCTCAAACACTGTTTGTTTTATTCGTAATTAAGTAACTGATTAAATGAATCCCCAAATCGTTTTTGTAAAGAATGTGATTTAGCACAGTTTTTGAGCATCCATGTGAAAGAAATAGACGATGCTCTACTTTATATTTCTTTTCTTGGTGTTCAAGGGCACGGTTTGTTCTCCCCCTTCCTTCATTATTTACATAAAACACATTTCCTCCAAAGCAAAACTGTACCAGCCTAGACGTTCTTACTGCCTCCCTTGATCTATGAAATCCTACAGACATGCATGTATCCCACCAGTACATCTTGTTAGAGGACACTTGGCTTACAGAATACTGAGAACTGAGCCCGTTGTGAAACAATGTAGGTTATTTTTTTCTCAGTGATGTGAATTAATCTTGCTGAATTGGTTTAATGGGAGGTTAGATATTTTCCACTAGCTGAGTGTCAATATATTACCTTGGAGCTTTCATAAAGGAAGTGATGATGGTGTTATTTCAAGGACGTCCTAAAAAGAGGTAGGAGGGTCTGTTGAGTAGAATTGTTGAAACATAGCAGATGGGATGGGGAGAAATAGTTCACTGAAGAATGCTGCTTGTCAATTGTGTCTTTCTGTGCAATGTTTCTAACACTTGCCAAGAGGCAATTAAGATTTCATAATAACAAATATTTGGAACTGCTTGTTGTAGTCACAATGCAATTTAAGATGGCCAATTACACACAATCAAAAGGAATATATGATGAGGTGTCAATTTGCAAGACAAATATAGAACTAGAAATTGTTTTAATGAAGTGCCTTGAAATGTTTTTGCAAATTAGATCCATAGAATGTAGGTTTCTAATTAAAAATTTTTCATTAAAAAAAAAAAACTAAGGCATTTATTTATGCAGTGTATGGCTGGCTATTATTTCTAAATCCTCTTTGGTCATTCAGTGTATACTTGTGAACTTCAAAATGATTTAGTAGTGAAGACAGATGTCACTTATGGCCCCCAGTAAATACACAGAGAAAAAAAGTTCTGAAATGAATTACCCAAGGGAGTTTCTACAGCAGGTCAATAACAGAATGGGAGAACTTCAGATTCCACTTCTGAAATCAAGGAAGAGTTGAAGTATCCTTCAAGTTTTCAAAGTTTGTCAGTTTTATTTATTTTTATTTGGTTTTATCTCTTCCTCAAATAAATTCAGAATACTGAATTTGCATACAAGCTTTGTGTTGCTGGAACTTTTGAGTGATCATGATTTATGCACATTTTAGTGCACATTGTAGGCAGATGTGTTATATGGGATCTAAGGAAGGAATTATGCACACAGGTACCAAGGAGGAGAGCAAATAGAAAACTTCAAGTAATGATTGTCCGGTCACATCTGGAGTGCAAGATTATGTACGTGCTTTGTGTTCAACCAGTTTCTAAGGACTACTACACCACTTTTAAGTAGATACCTACTATGTTAGGAATTAGATAAAATTTGACTTCTGACAATATCCATCCAAGTAGAAATAATTTTGATTTCTCAATCTTGACATTTAATAAATTCTGTTTATTCCATTATTATTGGGGATGTGTTAACTGCATATAGATTATTGCCTACATAATGCTGTTCTTGAAATTTTTTAGTGTAGTAATCACTCACATGAGTAAATTATTGCTGATGCTACTAAGGAAAAGATCTGATTTTTCCAGCTACTGCTTTTTGTAGTAAATTATTTTTGAAAGGTGGTCCCTCAGATCTGAGATGTAACTGTGATTTACCTTAATTTGAATTCCATCTTGGGAGTAAAAGATTTGTATTCGGTGCAGTTATTCTCTGTGTTTTGGTTGATTGGTTTTAGATTAGCCATTTAATGAGAATGGAGAGTGTTTGGAGAACAGTAATGTTGCTGTCAGTTTAGAAAGTCTGCACAGGGGTGCAATGAAACCAGTTTAAGAGTTCTTTTAACAGGAATAGTGTTACTGCAAGCACATTTTCTTCAGATTAAAAACAATGAGTTGAGCATCGAGTAAAATCATGCCATTATGGTCACCAAGCAATTGGTGCATTGCTCTTCATCAAAACTCCTTAAAAAACCAAAAAAGCCCCCAAAGGAAACCAAAACCCAACCTCCCAAAAATCCCAAACCAGAAAACCAGCCCAGTTAAACAAGAAAACCTTTAACTTAAACTTACCTTTAACAAGATAACTTGAAAAGGTTTGACTGGTGTTTGTGAGGAAATCCTAGAACTGATGTAACAAAACTGTGGTGAAGTGAAAGTGCTTTTTTTCTTTTTTCCCCTCAAGTCCAGATCTCCCTTATGGTGTGAGAAGGTCACGAAAGGCTGTCTGCGTGGAGATCTCTTCTGTGCTTTGATTTTCATTTCTCTTTGTTAAATATAAGTTATAGTTAATCATGGCAGAAAGAAATGCCATGACTGCCTAAATAATCACACATAGATATTTAAATAAGTTTTGACATAGTTTTCTATTTCTTTAAAAGTTTGACATTCTTAGCATATTTAGAAACCTGACCCATACATTTAACTCTTCCTACCTTGCAGCTAAAGAATATGTGAAAATGGATCTTTTGGATGGTGTCAGTCAGTGTTTCTTGCTGCTGTTGTTTTTACACCAGTAGGATTTCTGTAAATGGACTTTAAATCCTCACCAACAGAGGAAGGCAGATTTAAGTGTCCAGGCTTGCATATTTGCATGTGCTTTCCAATGCAGACAGCATAAATAATTTACCTGTGATGGGTTCAACGGAATCCAACAATCAGAGATCCTTTTATTTGCAGGACCGTGGGGAGTCCCCTGGTGATGTTATAAAGATAAAAACTGCCAGTGCCATTTGCTGGTTGCTGTAGCTGCTGTCTCTGCTGGCCTGCAGGTTGCCATGCACACATTGATGATCCAATACCGAGAGCTGGGTACTGGTCACAGCCCAGAGCCACTGAGCTCTCGCTCTCTTGAGGTTTATGATATCCTGTGGCTGAGAACTGAGTTGTCATTTCCCTTTACTAACTCATTAGTCAGAGCAATGTTGTCCCAAAGGAAAGACTGTGGCAGGTTGTACTGTGCAGATTTTCCAAAGCTAAACACAAGTTCTGTGCAGCTGAGCTATTTCTGCCAGAACATTTATTTTCACCTTTTCTTAAAATTGCTTACAAATTGTGATCAGCTAAATAAAATAAAAAGAAAGTTAAATAAATAAGCAGATAAAGCTTTCCTGATGACAAAAACTAAGTTTAAAAGTAGTTTGTGAATTAAGTGAATTGCATCAAGTAAATAAAATGTATTCTACCCATTTAGTATAGATGTTCTGTCACCAAGATAAATGGAGTAGCTGTTACAAGTATCTGTGTGGCTGAAATGCATAACAACATAATTACTTTGCCAGCAAAATGCTAACCTGCTTTAATCATTCTGTTCACACAATAATGTAAAGTGATTTAGTGGGTAGAATGAATCCACTTACAAATTGTTTTATGGTCATAATGAAGTCCCTTTGTAGAATGTAAATTGATGATGATAATTTTATGGGCAAATGATTTTTCAATTAAAATGTCTTTTCACAGACAGAATGGGAATGTTACAAAGTGTTCCAAATAAGAGTATGTCAGGGTGAAGGCATATAGGATTATCTAATATCAACCAGAGCCTCAGCTGAAAGAACTGCTGTGTTAAAAATGTGATTTATTTTTGTTAAGTTTTTAATTTCTTTTCGTTACATGTGCAAAGTACTCTTATTTGGTCCCATTGGCATAATAACCACAGCATAAGAATTTACCACATAAACAGCAACAACTCACATTTCTCTTGTTCTGTTTAACTCTGTTATATGCTAATAACTTGGGCTTTAATAATTATTCTCAGCTAACTGTACCATTTTGTGTGTTGAAGTAGTTGCAATGTCTATAAGGATCAGAATAAACCACTGCAGTACAGTCATCTTGAATTTTAAAATTGTGATGAGGAAATGAACTATACTGCCCAGTCTAACTAGATGAACTCCTATTCAGCATAGTAGGGCATTCTTTGATTATTGCTATATTGTTATTATATTCTAAAGTGTTTATATAGAACCTGTGCAATTTTATTATGTAAAAATCACTTCAGCTTTTGATAGCTTGTGCTACTGCATATAAAAGTGGTGGTAGATCAGCCTAAGAAACAGTTGAACAGTGACTCTTTTGAAGAGTTATTAACTCAAAAGTCTTTACAACATTATGAAATGCTCTTTTATGTTTTCCATAATATCCAAGTGAGACCCCACCTGCAGAGCTGCCCCAGCCCTGTCCCAGCACAGGAGGGACCTGCAGCTGCTGGAGCCAGGCCAGAGGAGGCTCCAGGATGAGCAGAGGGATGGAGCAGCTCTGCTGGGAGGAACGGCTGGGAGAGCTGGGATTGTTCAGCCTGGAGAGGAGAAGGTTTGGGATGACTCAATTGCAGCCTTCCAGCACCTGAAGGGAGCCTAAAGAAAGATGGAGAGGGACAATTGACAAGCGATGGAGTGACAGGACAAGGGGGAACGGCTTCACACGGGCAGGGAGGAGGTTTAGGTGAGGTGTTAGGAATAAATCCTTCCCTGTGAGGGTGGGCAGCCCCTGGCACAGGTTCCCAGAGAAACTGTGGCTGCCCCATCCCTGGAAGTGTCCAAGGCCAGGTTGGATGGGGCTTGGAGCAACCTGGGATAGTGCAGGGTGCACATGAGGGAGGATCAGAACAAAATGACCTTTGAAGTTCCTTCCAACCCAAACCTTTCTGTGACTCTGAAAATCGAAACAGAATTTCTATGGTTTTGTCCTGTCTCATAGTTTTGCCCTGTTCCATAGCTGAGTTCTTTGTGGGAGATATTTTGTAGTATTTTAAGAATCATATATACAATTTTTTACTAAGCTGCTTTGCAGCATTTAACACACCATGTTAATGACTGTAAAGTTTGCAGTTTCCTGAGCAAACTGATACAGTAGCTTGCCCTTGATTGTAAAGACAAGCAGGGAAGCACAAATATCACTGTAAGAGGCAATGTACAGTTGTGTTAGAAATATAATTAGCACCAAACAATTCTGTTTATTGTAGTTTAGAAATTTTTGATGAGCAGCATAAATATTTAGTGGTCGCAGAGATAAACGTGTCGTGGTTTAGCCCCAGCCACCAACCAAGCCCCAGCAAAAGCAAGCACAGTATGTGAACAGAATTGTACCTTGGGGTGCAGTATAATGAAAGATAAAAACACAGGTAGATGTGTGATGTGTTGTTCAGTCTAAAATGGCATCCTGAATGAAGGCTTCAAATTTTGAAACCTGTTGTAAAGGAGGTACCAGAAAAACGGGGCAGGTGAAGTCGTGTGTGTAATGGAGGTGATTTATGTAGTAAAATCTGTCCAAGGGTTAACAGTCTCTTAATTCTTGTCTTCTACAGACTTTTTTCTTGCAGGCTTTTCTCACTCCGTTTCTCCTCTGCGTGAGCTTTGAGGAAGTTACAACCACCCTTTGAGCATCTCAGTTCAGCCTTCTGTTTCAAGCTCCACATGTAATGTTGAAGCTTTCCAAACTCCCACACATAATCTGATTGTTTCTACACATCTCAACAGTAATCTCCTCTCAGGCCATTTGTTGCTGTCCTTTTTCTGTCATCACTTCCTTACAGAATGCTGCTGTTAACAGCATCTTCCTGCCTCCACTGCTCTGGTTGTCACATCCCTTATTAAAAACAAACTTCTTGTCCTTGCTTTTCAAGATTGCTGCTGCTCCTTTTCTAATCTGATCTGTAATGCAAGATTCTGTCTTGCACTTTCCTTTTAAAGGGATTAAGACAGATTGGTTAATGCTTTAATTCTGTCTCTAGTCCTTTCACATTGTGCAATGTTCCTTCTAAGATGAGGAGTCCCTCACCTTCAGGGACAGCGTGTGCTTTCCCTGCATCCTGCTTGCAGCGAGGGGTGGGAGAAGCTGCATTTTTATTACTCTGGGCTAAAACCTGTGCTATTTTATTATCTTATCTCTGCCACCCATTATTTTGGTGAGCTTTTGATTCATATGCCTGTCCTATTCTAAAATTTAAATATTACAATGTTCGTAGTGAATGCTTCTGGAGACTTCTTCCATTTTTTTTATTCTGTTTGGTTTCATCATCATAAAAACCACTTGACTGGCGCCAGTGACTCTCAATTAACTTGACTGAGTCACATCAGACAGATCTTTTTGTGTTTTGCACAAAGTGAAAAACCCCAAACCTCTGTTTGTTACTCCTACCAATTATCCATCATATGCCAAAAATGTGAAAATTCTGAGAATGCATGTCAGAGTAGATTTTCAAGATAGTCACACTTTACTGGTCTCTTGGTTTTAGCGAAGAGCAGCTCCTATTGTTAAAACCATATTATACTATTTGTAGAGGTGAAAAAAGGTTATTTTTCTTCCTTTCAGTAAGGACTTTTAAAAGAAACTGACAAAGTGAAAGCAACCCTCTCTTTTTCTGTTGTCTTTTATTAGAGCATTTAAATGTTGAGTCCATGGCTGTGCCCTCATCGTGTATCTCTGATGTCCATTGATACTTCTTGCTTTCTTGCTTATATTGAATATAATAATCTACTATTAGAAAAGAGAGCAGTCTTGGGACGCTAAATCATTTCAGTTCATAAACTTTATTTTACGACTCTGTGTGGCCTGATTTTTGGAGAAAAAAAGCAAAATGCTTCATCCAAGATGATCTCAAATTTAGATTTTTAATAAATAGGGATTCTTAGCTGCACTATTAAACTAATGACTTACAGACCTTCAAAACTTTTAAACACTGTTTTGGGCTTAATTAATTTTCTTTCTTTCCTTCTGATAAATGAGCATAACTTAGTAAATACACTCACTCTGCTGCTATTTCTGCCCTTTTTGATTTTAACTAAAAATGATTTGTCTTCATTTCTGCATCAGCAGCCAAGGGATCTCTTTGATAGTATCTCTCTCATAAACATTTTTCCAATAGGGATTGTAGCTGAAACCCTAACAAGAATAGCAATTTGTTACAGTTTGAGAAACGTTTATAAATCCTCAAGGCTTTGTCATACTGGAAGGAATTTAGCTGTATGATATGGGCAGGAAAGATGCAGAATCAATAATAAAAAATAAGTATGAAGCAGTGGGTGGTCTGAATGGATATCGACAAGCCAACAATGCAAGGTGTTTGTGCCTGATTACATTGACTGTAACTCTGGGGCGACTTTGATGCCAGCTAATGGCTTTGTCATCTTCTGATAGTTTTGGAGTGCATCACCTCGGGGTATCTCGTGTATTAGTTTCTTTTGTGAATGTAGGATGGGGCTGTTCTGCCTCAGAAGCTGTAATTTTACTGCAGATCTTTGCAAGGTAGAGATTCTTTTGTCCAAAAACCAGAAGCAATGAATGTAGATAAAATCATGCTATAATTTTAATGTACTTGATGTCAATCGTAAAAAACCCCAACCCAAACAAAAAAAATTAAGATTGTGTATTCAAAGAATGAGGCACATTTTTTTGTTTGTTTTTGTTTTTAAGAGAAGCGACTACAAAAGAGGGACTCCAAAGAGGAACACACAAGGAAAGACAGTGTAATAACATTATAATACAATGGGAATATATGTATAAACCTATTAAAATAACCGGTTAGTCACCTCCATGATTTCCTTAAACCTGGTTAATACCAGTGTAACCTCGGGAGCTTTGGCTTGTTACTTTCATACTGGCAGGCACAGAACTAATCCAGGGGGAACTGGATTTTGGTATTAAGCAAGTTTTTTATAGCTTTGCATACTTAATTTGGAATAAATCTGCCACTGAAGCAGTGGGATGTGCATTATTCATTGAGTATTTGGACAGTGTGTTTTTACCAGTGCTCTCTGCTGATGCTGTGTGATCCTAAAGAACAAAATCTCCACAGGTAACTTTTCAGAGCCTTAGATTACTCTGAGTCCTAGCTGCAGTTGTTTCAATTTTCTCAGAAGAATGGAGGAGGTGGGCTTTGCAGCTTTCTTAAACCACTAGAAGAATTTGCTCTGAACTTAAATTAGAATTAAATTATCATGGAAAATGCTACCAAACTTGCATAAATTGACTTTTGGTGCAAAGCAGTAAAGTAACTTCCAGTAGGATTTTGGGAATAGGCAGAGAAATGCACCTGCAGCCTTTATGACATCGTGGTGGAAGGGGGATTTCAGATTTCTGATATTTTGCTCAGCAAGCATTCCTCTCAGACCTGTTTCTACTGAATCTCATCTGCTGCAGTTCTTAGTAAAGACGAGCAGAAAAGTGAAACTCAACTCATCTCTGTGGCAACTGTGCAATAACCATAATAAGTTTTGGCTTTATACGAATGTGGTGACAGCCTTTTTTGACATTTACTTGTAGTAGAAGATTCTCTGTGGTCCTTTGTATTGAAATAAAAATAGAAAAGTAATGTTTTGAGCTGAGAACGGGATGAATTACAGCAGATTTAAGCAGCGTCACTGTAGATCCTCTGTTAACATCTTACACTGGGGGGGTCTCAGTAATGTTGTGAAGTCTTCTCTTGGCCGAGTGCTTCTTATCTTCATTTGAAGAATATTTAATGAACTAACAATGTATGAGGAGAGCAGCAAGCGTGTGTAAGGAAGTAGAATGTCTTCCGTATAAGAAACAGTTAAATAGATTAGAACTGTTAATTTTGGAAAAGTAATGGCAGAGAGGGATAAGAAAAAGGTCAATGAAATAAGGAGTAATATAGGGAAAGTGGGAAGGCAATGACTGTTCCCTGTCTCTCATAATATGACAACTGGTGCCATCAAAATTAAATTATCAGGAGTGTGTTCCAAACAAATAAAAGGAGCACTTCTTCACACAGAATGTAACCAAGTTTCAGAACTTGCTGGATGAGATGTTATGGCTCCTTGCAGGACAGTTGAACACAAAGATGTAGTTTCTGGCTCAGCCTGGAAGCTTTTGAGCTCTGAATTGCTGGAGAATGACAAGAACAAGGATAAGACAGATGGTACAGAGCAGAAGGGATGAAGGAAGGTCATGGGGTCATCACATATTAGGATGTGGAAGAATAACTGCAATGTTCTTGGATATCAAGCCAGACTGACTGACCAGAAGCTCTGGCTGACTCTCTGCTGTAGATATTTTCTTTTCCTAAATGATGTGAAATGCTGAAAAACAAGGAAAAAAGTATTGTCTGGTTGACAGCCTCTTCATGTGCTATTTAGGGCTTGGCCAGTCAGGTCTGGGAGAGGGACAGCTCCAGGCGGATTCCATTTCCCACCTGCAGTGCAGAGTTTGGGATTCTGTACGTGCTGCAGTAACTGGAACGCCAGGGTAATTCTGAATGGGTCTCCTTTAGCAGGTGCCAGTGTAGCAAACACTGCCTGTGAGGGGTGCTTGACACCACTGTTCTCCTTTCCTGTTAATTTATGTGTTGAAATATTTGCTTATAATTTAAAACACGAATATTTTGCCCTGTGATTCCATAATTACTCATTTCTGTGCATTCTCTGTTTTGGCATTAGATTTTTTTTTTTTTTTTTATCATTGCAGTGGAATCTTCTATTAGCTATTTTCTAGAGTGCTTTCAGTGCATTTGTTACACTGTTCCTATAGGAAGTTTGATGTAAAATCAATAGTAATAATAATAATAATAATAGTAGTAGTAATAATAATCTTTTCAGTAATAATAAAACATAAGCAGGAAAGCAAGAGGGAAGAATAGAAGAATATAAGCACAACCTGAATAAATAAAGAGTTTTTAGCTCTAAGAAAAAGTTGAAAACACTTTCAAGAGAAACACTGACCTGAGAGGAGCTTGGAATTTCTGGGGAAATGCACAGACTCTTTGTTGTATTGTGCACACATCTCTTGGGAAAATGTTTTGGTTCTTTCAGTAAAACCCCATATATTTATTGAACAATCTGATAGAATGTCATGGTAAAATGATGGGGTTCCTGGCCACAATTAAAGTAAAGCTTTCTGTGTTATAACACATTGACACAAACAATAATGAAAATTCATCTTGAGAGATATTTTGAATAATTGATTATGTAATTTGATAAATCTTAAAAATTCACTCTGGCAATATCTAATTTTCTTTTAATTTCAAGTATAGACCAAGATAGCAGGACTGATCTTTTGATATTTCAATTTATAAGGCTACGGCTCAGCTGAGATAATTTAGTTTTGCATCTTTTATGAATGATTATGGAGTGTATGCAATGACTGTTCAATACTCAAATGGCATTAAAAACTTCTTAGGGGAAGGCTTTACTGAAATCTCTGCTTCAGTTTAGAGTTCCAAACAGCCAGTATCACTGTGTTTAAAAAGTATCAAAAATAGGAAAAGACTGAATTGACAAAGTAAAAACCCATAAGAGTTGTGATTTTTGTTTTTGCTTTTTCATATAAATCAAACAGACTTTTCAGGGAGAATATTTTCAAGGGATTAATTTATATAGATTAATATAAATATCAGATGACATCTTTCCATAAGAAAAGTGCTACCCATTTGTGTGTATTAACTGAAATAACATTTCTGATGAAATTTAAGATCTGCTTATATAATCTGACTCAAGAATAATCTTTCAAGTATTTGTTCTGCTGATGGATGAAGTCTAAGAGCTGTTGGTAATAATGTAAGAAAAGATGGGCAATTGCTGTAGCTTTAATATATGTGAGGGTATTTTGTTGTTTACATATGTGTTAGACTTCATTAATAATTTTTGCCAGGGCAGCAGTCAATGATGTGTCTTATAGGAAGGTTATTTAAGCCCTGCAAATGAATTAGTTTGCCTTTCTGTGCATTATCTGCTACCTCATTCAGTTTTGTATTCTGATTGTTGCATTGTGGTTGTCCTTGATACTGACTTTAAAAAAATTATTCCCTAATTATAAATTATTATTTTATAGCTTCCCAAAAAAAAAAAAAAAAAAAAAATCAAAATCCATGAATTGCCAGGATCCATTTTTGGTATAGCAACATACTATGAATTTGAGTCAGGGTTCTAAATAGGATGCCTGGCTTTCAGCTCAACAGGAGAAAGATCGGTGTTAGCAAGCTAACAGCTTTTAATGGAGAGCATTTTTCTGTGTCCCAATTCCAATAGGAGGACTCCCAAGACCTTGCTGGCTTTTATGTACCCATTTTTTTTTCCTCTGAGTAAATTGTTCATCCATTTCTTGGTTAGTAATAGACTATTTTTAACTATAATAGAAAATTAATTATAAATGTTTTGAGATGGTGAGTATTTGGCGTATTTAATAATCTAAAGATCTAAAGAAAAAAAGGCATCTTGTGCAATAAATTATGTGGTCTTCCCTTAAAAACTATCTCTGGCTTTGTAAGGGGACGAAGAAGCTGGTGCTGTGAACTCATTCATTACACAGCTAAACCTGGGAGTCAGGGGAGGGGATCGGGATGACCTTTCCTTGCAAAGACACCTCCCAGTGCACAGAAAACATCTCTGGTTGGCTCTGAATGGTCTGAGGACCCTTGAAACAGTGAGTGTGAGTTCTTTGTGCTGTTTCCTTCCTTGCACTGCTCCCAGGAGGGCACACGGTGGTTGCTACCTGTGCAGATCACTTGAGAAACAACAATTCCACCCAAAAGTGTGTGGTTGATCTACACTGAAACGAGAGCAGGAAGATGCTGCTGTAAGAATTGTTGTAGAGACATTAGAAAGACACACCTGTCACTGCTGGTAGTTCTGGTCCCTGTTTTCACAGATTTTGCCAGTGCTAAATAAAATCACACATCTCGGAAGTGGCAGGTTTTCTAATCCTGTATTTTTGTACTGAAGAGTTACAGATAAACTGAGCAGTAGCAAATGGGACCGAAACAGCAGCAGCACAAGCACAAAGAACAAAGGGATTAGCCAGTGCCTGACTAGTCCATGCTTGTAGAGGGAGAGTAATCAACTCAAATGTCAACATTTATTAATGCTGTTCACATCAAAAGCTGTCAGAAGAGCACCACATGAGAGTCCCTGGCTTCAAAAAAGAAATATCGATTGAAATAAGCTGTGATTGGAGTTTCAGCATCCTCACTCAATACATACCTAGCTTTGTGTTCTGTAACAAAGTCTCTGAAGGCTGGCAGACTCAGGAAAGTGCTTACAGAAATGTCAGATCATGATCTTCACCTGGTGAATACTTGTCTGTCTGATTCCTTCCATTTACTGTTAGAGTAATAATAGCTGCAAATGGAAAAGTTGCTCAAATCCCCAGCTCATACTCATGCACGTGTAGGAACTCCTTCACATGCTGCTGTGTACTTGCATGTGCCCACAACACATGTGTTGTCATATGTAAGTTTTAGTGGAACTGTATAATGTGGTAAAATATGAAATTGCTGTAAAGTAGTGTGATATCAAAAGCAAATTTTTAGACACTGGAAAAATCTTAAATGTGTAGTTTGTAACATTAAGAAATGAAAGATATTTTAAAATAAAATGCTGGACTTCAATATGATTGTGTGATTGCATCTTTGGCAGGGCTTTAGTGATCCAGTTACATGGCCAGCTAAGAGAGAGCAGTGCCTGCTGGAACTTTATGTGTGAGAGTATGGAAGTTCCACAAAAGCAGAAGGGTTTTAGACCCCTGGTCAGAACACTTGCACTGCTCACATTGCTCAGCCAGTACCTTACTCAGCCTTTCTTCCTTTCTCGTTTCTGGTTTATGTCTTGGTCTTTACAGGAGCCTCAAATGTAAGTGAAGATAAATTGAAGTATTGCCTTTGCAGAGTGGTAACTGCTTGAAGAACAGTATTGGTAGCATTAAAACATTACAAAGTTTGATTCTTGTTTATTTCCTCATGTCAAGCTAAAGGCCTGAAATTGTCTAATAAGGGTGGGTTTTTTTGTCTGTCTCCATTACTGTGAAACCAAAGCATCTCACATCTTTGCTGTGTGATTAGGAAAAGCAGTTGTCTCCAATATACAGGTACAACAGCAGATAAGTTAACTTGCTTTATCCCTGGAAAAAGGTCTGTGGGGCAGAACAAGAACTTGGATTTATCTGGCATTTGTTGTTGCTCTTTGCAGTAGTTTGTTTAAAATCCCTAAATTGTCTGCCCTCTTATTCTGTATTGAGTATCCCACAGAACAGTCTCCCAATGCATGGTGGAATTCAGCTGCTGAAATTGAAAGCCTCATGTTGTTATTTCACGCTGTTTTCCATTTAGATTTTTGTGCTTTTGCCATAACATACACAACTTTGTAATGAAGTTTTGAGCCTTGTGGTTTTAATATCTCCAGGTGCTTAGATATTTGCATATTTCCATAGCAGGAAAGCATATGTTGACGTTTTATTATGACCAGAGAAATCTGAAGCACCAGTTTTATAGGTTGCAGTTGAAAAGATGGAAGGCAAAGCTCAGAGGACTTGCCATTAAACCATTGCTGATCTTTACTGCCAGCATTCCTCAGGAAGTATTGACTAGAACTAAGCAACTGTGTTGTTTTGTTTGATTTTTGTTGTTTTTTCTTCTTTTAATGCTGCTGATCCTGTCCAATGTTGTAGAAACTGTGTAACACCTACACTGGCAAATAAGGCAAATGGTAAAAAGAATTTTTTCCCTTTTTTGATAAGCATTGAAGAAATTGTTAGCCTTAAGTTTATCCCTCTTCTGCTTAGGGATGAAGGTTCTTAGCAGCTTTTGGAAAGCTCTTCTAAATGAAAAATTTCTCAAGTTTTAGTCAGTTGCCATTTACGAGTTGCTGTCTACTTGAAATTCTGCTACAAATTATGTCTGAGTTGAGAAAATGGTGGTGACTGCCAGACAATTCTGTTTCAGGTTGTGCAGAAATAGGATCTGGGTCCCTGGCAAATATTCAGTTTTAAATTAGACCTGGTTATGAGTAAGTTGGACTAGTGAGTTGCAACCATGCCATGATTCAGGCATCCTTCTCAATTCTGAAAGCTTATTTTACATTTTGTCCTAGAAAAGTGGTTTCCTATGTCTTCTGTTTAGTAGCTCTTGTCTTTGTTTCATGGATCTTCTCAATGTTTCACGCACTGCACGTGTCTGAGAAGGTGCTGCTGCAGTAATTTCTGGTTCCAAGTCTGCATTTTACCTTCCTCTACCCCATTTCTGCAAGCAAGACAGAAGTTACTATGTTGCTATGCTTTTAAAATTTGTCACTACCTGTGTATTTCGAGGATTTCATGGGATGGGGGAACTATTTGGGAAACATCTTTTTTTAGAAATAAGTGAAAAGTCGTATAATCTCTGTTTCAAGTCTTTTATTTCTTTGTGACTGGGAGTGGTCAAGGAGGTTAAAGACTGAGTCATGTTGCCTCAGACGGAGGGACGGTTGCTGCTGGGGTCTCACCGGTGTGTTTGTGCAAGTGACATTTCTGTGGCAAAGAATTGAGGTGATTGCATTGTGTGATACAAGCTTCTGTGTGGCTCTGTGTGTGTGTATACGTATACCTATGTACACGTGTGAAAGAAGCTATGCCTGATCCGTACTGTCACAGCGGTTATCTTGGGATGAGTTTGCAGCTTTACGTTTTGCCCAGTGTTTCATTCCACTCCATCTCACTGGTTTTCTCCCAGAAGATTTTGCATAAAGGAAATTTTATAAAAGCAAGTATGTTTTGTATCCATATATGCATAAAATGATCAGGGGAAAAAAGTTATTAAAATGGATGTTCTAAACTACAAAAGACACTGAATGTTCTGCTGCAAATGTCTTTTGTTTTTAATGATTAGGCAAAAAAGAGCTTGTTAGTGTTTTTCTTATTGCAATCTTTACATGTCAGATTCTTAAATCAAAAAAGCAAATTATGAAGATTAGTTCCAAATTTCTCTTTGTTAATATGTATGATATGCAGCTTGGAAGACGAATTTCAAGTTGTTTTTCCCTGAAAATGTCCAAATAGTTCATATCACTGCTGTATCTTTTAATATATATTCACAACAATCACGTCTTTCAGATCTGATTTTTTTTTTTGGTTTTTTTTTTTTTGTTTGTACCACTGGTAGCTATTACTTACTGTGGCAGCTTATCACTCCTTCTGTCTCTCACTGTTGCTGTAGCCAAGCAGAGGAGAGTTGGGGGACAGTGGGTATGTTGGGGAACAATTAGGTCCATCTCCAAGGTCAGATGGTTGCTTTTTTAGGCTAAAAATATTTCATTTAGCACATAAATGTAAATTTGATTTGGAAGAAAAAAATGTACAAATTATATTCAGTCTCAGTTATGCCATACTTAAAGTGGACCTAATAAAAGCATTTAAACAGTGTTTGCTAGAGCAGTGCCAGGGAGAGGGGCATGACTGGGTGAGAGAGTCCTTTCCAGAGTGTTCACTCAAGCAGCAAATCTGAAACCTATGGAATTACTGTTAGTACAATCTCCACTGTGCAATCTTAAATATGTACCATCTGTACCACTTATCCTGGCATTTTCTGATCCTAGAACCATAATATGGAATGTATCCAGCTCACACATAACTGAACAGAAAGCTCTCACACTTCTGTGTAGCAGAACCCAGCCCAGCTGGCAGCTCCCCGTATGGCAGCCCCGAACTGGGATTGCATTCCTTGTCCTGGGACAGCAAATCTGGTGTGCAAAGGGAACATTCACCTCCTGCATGCCTGCAGATTTACTGTGGGCACTACATGTGCTGCTGCAGTGACTCTGGGAGACGTTTTAGAGATGAGCTGAACCATCAGGAAGTGATTTGTAGTGGCAAAAAATATTCATTTAATTGTGAATTAAGAGACAAAGGGTGTATTGGGTGAACAGGCAGGCAGTTGATTGCACTGGGTGAGAGTGGATATGTGAGGGCTGTGTTCTGGCTGTAAATACAAGGAATCACTGCATTCCTGTGCCACCTTTTTCCCTTTGTCCTAACTTCCCTGCCAAGGGTGCAGATCTGCTTCTTCTCCCCCGCAGGAGTTCTGGTGTGAGCAAGAAAAGCAGAACATATGTTTTTAAAAGCACACTCCCCTTTCCATTTGCTTATGTTGATTTGTTTCAGTGAAACCATGCCAGTTCAGGCTAGCTAAGGGTACAAGAATGGGTTTCTGTATTTCATGGTCACAATGCCTCACTGGAAACTCATGTTTAAATAAAATACAGTCTCCCACAACGGGGTCAGATGTGAATACAAACCAGTCATGAAGTCCACAACAGTGACCACCAGCAAGGTGGTCAACCAAGCTTAAGCACTATCTAGACCCATTTTTTTGGATCTGTCTTAAAATGTCAATTGCCCAACAGAGATTGAAGGTATTTTTTGCATTTATGATTCTTGCTTCGTGTAAATTTAGGAAATTCAGTGGGTGAAACAAAGGCAACCATTGCAGTGGTTCTTTTGGGCATCTGGAATTGTTTATCACCAGGACTATACTATTCTAGTATTGTTACTGAATTGTTGGATTTTTTCCTTTTTGCACCAATATATGAGAAATACAGTGTGGACTAAGGCCTGTTTGAAATGCTTCTGCTCAACTTTCACAATTGGAGCTATCAGTCAAACTGATTATATTCTTGGATGTGGCATCACATCTAATAATAAACAACATTTTCTGAGTGACAGAAAAGGTTAGGTTATCTTACATGTGGATTTAACATCACAGCCACTTGTTACAAACTTTCCTTCTGACAAGCTGTAAATGAGAGTTTTATCACTGATTTATGGTAGGAAGTAAAATGACGTGTGTATTTTTCACAATTAATCTTTTATCATTTTATTGGCTCGTGAAAGGAGGGACTGTTTTGTTGGTAAAGGTATGATATGAGTTACTGAGTTTCTGCTTTGGCACTGTGCCAAGCTGAACCTCTATTTTAATTTGTTGTGTACAATTGGTTGTATGCTTACCAAAGCAATTAACAGTAGCTGTGCTAATCACAGTCCTCTCTAGTGTCAGAAAAAGCAGCAAGTGCTGCTTCAACACAAAACTGTGCTGAAATAGCAACGGCTTCAGAGTCTGAACACAGTAATCTTAGCCCTGAGAATAGTTTGGGGGTTTGTGTATAATTCAAAATTTACAAAGTTCAGTGTCAAAACTTAAAGGACATGTTGGCCCTCAGTTATTTTAACACAAAAGGACATTAATTCCAGTGCCTCAGTGATGCTGGAAAAGAGCAGGGCATGCACACTGCAACCCAGCCTCAGTGGTGCCCCACCAAGCTTCTCTTTAGCATGGATGAGGCATTGAAAGAAGGCACAGCCATTTGATCCATGCTGGTTTTATGCTTTGGCACTGAATCTGGCAGAAGCCAAACATATATTTAGTGTCACCTGAATTATTTGAACACGACTTACTTGTCTTGGAGCAGGGCAGCAGTTTGAAAGGCAGCAAACATTGGCTGTGTTAATGCACTGTTGTTTTCTGCACATGATCACAAGTGTTTACCTTCAGAAAAGCAGAATTAGTTTTGAAACTGCATTCTTGCAACTCAACCTGTTACTAAGTAATAATGCACCCTAGGACTTGTTCTTTGATCAAGACCCAGATTGTTTTAGCAAAGCTGTGTTGTTGTGCACATTCTGAAATTAAACAGATCTGCCCAAGCAGCTGAAAAGTGTTGAAGCATGAAAGAGAGACTTTTCACTGAACAGGCAGCAGAAAAGAGAAAATCTGAACCAGGCTGTTGGATTCTGAAATGGAGCTTGATCATAGGCATTTCAGAGGTGATTTCCTGTACTTTCCTATCTGGACATAAAATACCTATTTATATGTAAATAGTAAAATCTGACAACCTATCTTTTCCCACTGAATGGTTGAAAGGTGTGCAATGCAGCAGTTACCTCTGTGGAAAAGGCCAGCTGTGTATGCTTTCCATAATCTCTTGGAAAGGGATAAGGAGTTTTTTATCACTCTGAACCTCATACCTTTAGGTGGAAAAGCAATAGCACATATTCCTCTCTCACCACTGTTTTCGGTTGATAGTACATGTTACATTGCTGAATTCTGCCAGATGTATTTATTTTCTTTTTTTTTCATCAGGCAAAACTCCATTGATTCCAGGGGTGTTTTTTCCTGGAATAAAACTGTGGGACCAAGCACCGTGTGTGTGATTCAGGTTTTAGAACTGCAGTTGTAGGCAGGGGCTGGGTACATTGTAGTAGAGGTAGAATGCACTTCACTGGTAAAAATTTACCGTGAATAAACTGTATGTGCTAAATGAGATATTTGTGGTTGTGGCCCAGAGAGATTGCTGGGTGACAGTAACATCATCTGGTTTTACTATTTCAGTGTGTGCATTATCCCAGTGATCTCAAAACCTAATGGAAGTGCAGGTGTATTTGATATTTACCATTTGGAGGAAGACGTGCTGGTACAATTGGAGGTGTTAGGAAAAACCTCTTCATTAAACCCGTAATTCCTGTGGCTGGGAGGGGCCAATGTACAACTGCAGGGCACTGGGGCTCTGTCTGAGGCTGACCATGCCAGGCTGGGGATTGGGCAGAGTTTCAATCGACCTTTGCACAGAGCTTTGCAGAACCTCATACTGAGTGTTGGAAGGTTAGTGAAGTATAATTCAAGTTCAGGAGGAATTTTTAGTGTATGACTTGGCAAACTAAGCTAAAGCAAATGTTAATGCAAACACCAGTTTCAGTAAGGCACGGAGAAAATTTAAAGATTGTGGCAAGATTGATCCACTTTCACGCTGTGATGGAATATGAGTATCAGAAAATGATCTGCTTCTTCTGGGTAGATTTAGTTCATTTATCATCTGCTCAAAAATTAGAATGCCCATTTGCCACATGTTACGGTGGCTTCGTACTTGACAAACAGTGGAGGTGTCAGCAAGAAAACAGGAACAAAGGGGAGGGACAAATTAATGTTCTTTGAGAGAACAACTTTCAAGAATGTTACTATTCAAAGTAGAGGCAAGTTCCTAAGTCACCAACTTAAATCTGAAGAGAAACTAAGCCTATAAAAACTCTGTTATAAGTCACCAAGCTCTGAAAGGAAGAGCATGTCCAAAGGTGAACTGAAGTTTCCATGATTAGAAGAAAAATCTTGAACTCCATTTAGCCTTGTCCATGAGAGAGCAGGGAGACCAAAAGCACAGGGAAGAATGACAATGATCAGAATATAATAGAATGTCTTCAGTCCCTGAAGAAAGTGCTCCAAAATAAAGATCTGGTATGTTCTCAACATATTGCATTTCAGGTGAAATTCTTTCAGAAAAGTCTTATTAACTGATCCTGTCAAACCTTCATTGCTGTGACACTTTGTATCTCTTTATGAAATTTTATGAAATTCTTTATTTTGAATTCTAAAACTTTTAGACCTTCCCATTCCACCATTTATTTCTTTAGCAAGAGCGTTTAATCTGTATAACTATGCAGATTACAGCTCTAGGGAGGGCCAGGATGAAGGTGGAAATATTTGCCCTCCAAACATTCCCTACATTCCTCTCTACTGGGCGCCTGATACAGAATTGTCGGGGTGGTGTGGGTGAAATATCACTCTCTGTGTTTGTGTTTGGGTTTGGAAAGGACACAAGTTCAAAGGCCAAGCACAAGGACTTTTTCAGCAGAATTAGATTCTTGATTAAATCACTGTAGTACCTTTCTGTAGAACAAACAGGTATCTAAGGCATGGGGAACAAATATATGTTGGAAGTGTTTTTGTTTTTCCTTCAAGTTGAGAGTGGTGAACGGGGCAAAATTCAATGTTAAAAGTAAAAGTCATTATTGAAATCCTTGAAAATTCTGAAAATCTTCAATACAACATCCAGATCTAGAATAATTTTCTGAGAAGTCCTTCACCTACCAATCTGTCTTGATTTCGGAGTTCAGCATTTTTGGAGTTCAGCTTAATTTAGAAAAGAAAAGAATGTAGGATTTTGTTCACAAATTTTGTGATTATATTCTCTATAATTCTGTTTTAATATTCACAAATCTATAACCAGATTAACAAGAAACATTTTATGTCAATTTAATGTATGATTGTGGTGATTTTTATAATTTTTTTTGTCAGTCTGTCAAAACTTGTTTTGGGAGGGACAAAACAGTTTGAATTATTTTTGAATGTGGGGTGAATTGCACTTTTTTTTTTTTCTTCAAGTAGTGAAGTTCAGGAAAAAAATAATTAACGAAAATTATGCTTTCAGATGAAATTTGGCTACTTTTTACTGAAATTGATTGAAAAAACCATTTAGGTTTTGGTTGAAACTTCTTTTTTACCTAAACAAAATACTATGTCTTTAGATGTTTAAACTTTTTTTTCCCTCCATTTTAAACATATCTAAATATTTTCCTGGTTTTACTTGGCAACCCAAAGTGACTTTTAATACAGGTTAATTTCATTACAGGTTAATTAACGCTACTTGCCACCGTTCTATTTTGTGGCATCTCCACCTCTTTTTGCTGATTCAAAAGCCTGATCACTGTCCAAGAAAAAGTATTATCTGGTTCAAACAAATTCTTTTTCTATGTGCCTGATTCATTTTGCTTAAATGAAGAGTTACCTTGAAGTAATTTCCTGTCACACTGTTTGTGAGCACTGAAACAACTGTGTTGGATTTTGTAATCCACCAGACAGGGGCTCTGTCCCATATATTGCCCATTTTTCCAGTCTGTGTTTAGTTCTGTTACCTCTTTTTTTTTTTCTTTCCTGAAGACCTAACTTGCATTTTCTAATTTAATTTCAGTGCACCAGGAACACAGAACCTGCTGTGGTTTTACTGCATTGGTCGGTGCTGACACACGAGACAAGGTGATGTCTGTATTGTGTTAGGCCATGGGGTGTTGCTACAAGTCCCAGTTATGCCTTGGAAACATTTGCTGATGAGTTTTACCCTGGCTTGCTCTGGGAGGAGCCCTGAACATGCCCTGAGAGCTGCTCCTCCCTGAAGAAAGGATGCCAAGAACCCCCACCGACCTCCTCAGTGACATTGGTGAGGCTGAGTATCTGCTGTCTGTCCTTGTTGTGTGCATTCTGATCATAAAGGTCTCGAGCTCCTCACCACGAATTTTCTTACATTCTGTGGCATAAGCAGCTGTTCAAGATCACACACGGATTCTGCCTTTATAACCAGCTCTCAGATAGAGTCAGTCACAGGCTGATAACTGATAAAATCACATAAATGGCTCCTGAGTCCTGTTGAGATTCATCACTGCAGCTCCTCTTTGCTGGGTTGCACTGATACCTTTGTCAGAGGAAACCTACATGTTATTTTCAGATCTTATGGAATGAAACATCAATTTGGAGCTTTCAGCTTTAATCCTGTCTCCATGAGATAGTTTGGTGCCATATCTGAGTGCCCCAGATGTTTCAGGAAACCAGTGGAGTAAATCAATAGGTCATGAAAGCAAGATAGGGAAAAAGTATTCCTCTTACTGTTTTGTAAAAATCAGCCCAGTGTGGTGGAACGTTTTCAGATCAGAAGGGGTGCTCAAAGAATAAATCCTTGGGCATCACCAATGCAGGATTACACTGAGGTTCTTCTGCAGGGGTCTTCTGATGATTATCTAGCCAGATAGAGTTCTCAGTGCTGAGCACGAATTTTATTTTGTGTGGGGAAAAGATGAAGAGAGCTTTCTCTGTGTGTTTCTATACAATTGGATATTAAAGTCATGCTGGGCAGTATTCAGTCTTTAATTATTCCCTCTTCTGGGCCAGGAGATTTCAGGACTATGAACTGTGAATTGCTGTTCTCAGTTTTGCCTATTTCCTCATGTCCACATATTGGGATTAATTTAATAAAAAGATGCATCCATTTTTGCAGCAATAAGAAAACAGGAAAAATCGCCCAACAGGAAGCAAAGACTGAGCAGAAAGGAAGGCAGGCAGAGTGAGAGACTTCCCTGGGAACAGACTGCAAGTGCAAGGTTTGGAGCACTTGCTTGTTGTGGTGACACAGGTCAGAGACAGATGGGCAGCTGGAAGCCAGGGAGAGCAGGGGAGATGCAGCTTATCAACAAGGTAAGGTGTGCCATTGGTTCAGCCAAAAAGAAAATAAAACCATAGTGACCAAAAAAATTATGTCTGAAGGAAGGCCAAATAGAAATACTTTGGACTCAGGAAGCAGGAAGAAATGTTTGCGGGCTTCCAGATAGGAACTGGAATGGAAGATATGGAGAGGAAATAGTCCTAAAACATAGGAGAATCTGGGGTGGGAGTTAAAAATATCACGTTGAAAAAGGTGGTATTTAGCATTTATCCTGCGTGAGCTGAATTTCAACCTTCATATCTTCAAAATAATTATTTTTGGTCAAATTAATTAATAAGTTTGATCAAAAATTTAATTCTCCTGGGTTTTGTTTGTGGGAGAATCACAATCTCTATTATTGTTAGTTATTTTTATACTTCACTTCAGCCACCATAAAAAATTAACAACCAGTTTTTGAAAAACCTCAACTGGTAATTCCACTAGTGAGACAGGAGACAGGCAGATTTGAAAAATGCCAGTAAGGGAAATAGATTGTGCTACTTTTTCCTCAGGGAAATAGGATATCTTTTCATCTTTTTTCTCCTGGAAAGAGTAAAACTGGAGAAAAGAAATGTCAGACTCATTGACAAATCCTCCTCTGTCCCCAGGGAAATTACCCAGCGTGGCTTTAGGCATCAGGTAACTTCTCAGGCCAAAAGACAGGGCAATGATCCAGTAATGAACACCATTAGCTCTTTTCTGTTCTGCTCTGTTGTGCTCTGTGTAGCTAGAGCTTCACCAAAATACTTTTGTAGTTGGCAACTTGTTTGCAGTCCAAAAGCCAGATCAGGAGGCTGCTTCTCCAAGTCTCTGCAGGCACAGCAGCTCACAGGGAGTGCTGTTCTCTGTGTCACCTGCTGCCACGGCCAGGACAACACCTGGATGTCAAGTCAGAGTAATATTCCCGTCAGTTGATAACTGTTCCAGTTTAAAATTAATTATTATGGAAAGATAATCCATTAAAGAATTTATTTATGAATAATATTGTAGATTGCCAGAACTGATTTTATTGCATCTGGTATTTCTGCAAGGAAACTCCTTGACCAATTGCAGTAATCTTATTTTTTTCATAGTAGAAGCGATTAGACAAAACCTAAAGAGCTGAGAATAAGGAAGTCTTGATTATTGTTTATTATCTCAAGGACAGACTTGGGGAGCATGTACTTATTTTCAGCTTTAGTACAGCAGCTGAAGTTGAAGTGACCACAAATGCAAATCTGTTTTCTGTTTTTGCAGATTTAATGGATGCCTGAGAGATCACTTATTCCAACATAAAATTTTCTGAATTTTGCAGTACATTAACAGTGTTTCTCTGCATTTCATTGAATCTTTAAGTAAATGACATAACAGATTGAATTTATAATCAGTGTTCTTTATTTTCTTGATGCTGTGCAGAAATCGTAACAAATGAAATTTAGGTGCATATTGGAAAAAGGAAAAAATTGTTGAGCTAACTTGTGTGAATGAGATGGGAGCCTTTTTTATATGTATCACCTAAATCTATGCTATTTCTGACCTTGTCATTGTTTAAAAGTAGTGCCAAGGGGTGACTTTAATCTCCTTGTTCATCTCTGCTGTTGTCAGTACTAATTAGTCAAAGTTAAAAAAGGATCTTTCATGCGAAATAAAATAGGTTGATGTATAAGCTTGTTAAGAATATCTTGCTCCTCCTCTTAAAATCTCATCTCTCTGTTTGTGCAGTCTGACATGTAAATTAATCAGAGAGATTCAGGGCTATTTTTTCAAGTAAAATAGAACCATGTCACCAAGCCATCCACATTTCATTTTTATCTTGTGAACTGCTGAAGGCATGAATAGCAACGTTCGAATTATGATCTGTTCCTTGTTTCCTATCTCATTTTCCTACTTGTTGTCTTTGCTTTTGAAATACTCCCATCTGGATTTACATCTGAGGATGACAGATGAGAGGAAATGTCAGCACACTGCAGTGTTCTGTCTGTCTGACAGAGGCATCCCACTTTCAGTGATATGGTCTTATTTACATAGTCCTGTCCTCAATGTTTTCTACAATTATTTGACTCAAAATCAAGATCCTGCTTCAAGACAGGACAGCATCTATTAATAAATTCAGGTGAAATTTTGGAGGAATTCTAAAATGATGACATGTTTTTAATAGTCTTTGTCAAAATGCAGAAGGGTTTTAAGAATAAACAGCAATTTCTTTTCTGTAACAGTGTTATATATTCTGAAGGCTCCCTTATCTTCCCCTGAGTTGAAAACTGAAAATGGATCTGTTCTAAAAAACTAAATGAAATTTACAGCTTTGAAGAAATGGAAAATATTTTGGTTTTAGGATACTGTTTTCACTATTTGTCACTGCACTGTGGCACACACTAAATTACAGACCTCAGTACCTGAAGATGTGCTGGAATTTCCATGTGCTCCATCTGTTGGAGTACGAGCTCACACCCACTGAAGGATGAGTTACCTCACACATCTTGGCAGTGCAGGTACGTGTATGTCAGAGAGCAGCCACTGTGCATTAAACAGGTAACATAAAACCTATGGTGTGGGGGAAGGGCGCCTACAGGGTAGAAATTTATGAAAATAAACCAACATTTATGAAAAATAAGTGAACGTTTAATTATGCAAATACTGGTTTTGGCTCATGGGGTGTGGTGTTTTTAAATATTGAACTCAATACCCAGACATCTCTAATGGACAAAATAAATGGATACTTAAAGGTGTGATTAGGTGACTTTGAAAGGGTATGAGCTACTTTTCAAGATACTTCAGTATTCAATGATAAAATCCTCCTCCTTATTATTTTTATAATTTTTTTTCACAAAGTGGGAAATGTATGGATATATTTTATAAATACAATATTTGCATTTCACAGTCACATATCTTAGTCTCATATTAAAATCTAGAATATGTGTAATAAGTACAATACAAAGAAAATGGAAAATGCACAATATTGATTACTCTGTCGTAAGGAATAGTTGCATTCATGATTATTACTTTTTAACCATAAATTGATACTTTATTTCACTGTATTCTTCTGTCCTTAGGAAGCAGAAAATCTCTGGGGGGAAACTGTGTATCTTTGTATTCTTTACTCAATAGCTTTTTAGGGCAAATTTTTTTTAAAAAATTCAAATTATCTTATAAATGAGCACTGAAAGATATCACTTTAGTGTCCCAAATGGTTAAACAGGCCCTGTAATGACAGTTTTGAAATACTCCCACAACTCCAAATGTGTTGGTTCATATCTGGGTGGCCTTATGGAATTAAGGAAGCTGGTAGATGGATGTTCACTTCTCTGCACCACTTGGATTCCTTCAGCTTTCTGTTCTGAGGGAAATGGTTCTTTATCATTATTGTAAATCTTTCCTAAACTCATTCTGGGCTGTATGAAAGAAAAATTGTGGACTTGGAATCAGCTGAATGATATAATGGGGAAAAAACCAGTCAATAAAGTGTTTTCTTTGAAAACAAGTCAAGGCAGCCTTTGTGCCCTGAGCTACAGAACTGTTGGCTGAAGCAGATAATGCTGGGTAAAACTCACTCTTCTGGCTTAGTAACACCACTGTGTTCTGAGCTTATTCATTTTCAAAAATGCTATTATTTTTCTCATTACAGTTTGTAATTTATTTTAAAAATAGAATGTATTTATCTTAATTTCACCAAGTAACAAGAAAGGGCCATTTCAGGGCCTTTGTCCCTGATAGGATTAATTTCAAGACTTGATCTTACACTTATTACAAATTGTAAAATAAACAAGCTACAAAGCGATCCAAAATGCAGTTATTTTACATTTTATATATTCATAGTCAGTAAATCTTGTCTGTCCAGTGTCAAATGGTTTTCAGAAGTAGATCAGTAATAATTTTTAAAAATTATGATCAGAGAATGAATAATTTTATCATTTTGTAATTGTTTAATATTCTTCAGTAGTCAATTTTTAATAACAGCTGTTAAAAATAACCTTTTTACCAAAGCATAACATGTAAGTAAAGAATAAACTAAGGGCTAATTTATGCAAAGATTGTAATAATATTTGCAGAATTGCCAAAAGGAATAGAGCCTGAAATTTGTGATGTAGTTAAATCTCCCCACAATTGAAAAATTGCTAAAAAGTGAAAACAGTTTTTAAACTTACAGAACAATATAGTTTTTACTTTTCATTTCCTTTTTTTTTTGGTTTTAGGGTTTTTTTGGTTTAAGGTTTTTGTGTATTAAAAAGGATATTGTATTCTATGCAAAGTTTGAAAACAAACTGAAAATGTTACATTCTTGCACCATTCAAGTAATTAATAGGGGTTTTTTTAACAAAACTTCAATAAAGTCAATAGACTCATGACAGGGATGATTTTGACCTGTTCATGCTCTTACTGATGCTTTAGTGACCATGCTAATAGCAAGTCTGGAAAGGATTTCCATTCTCCTAAATGAATTGCAGATATTAAATAATTCATGTATTTTATACCTGCTTCAAAAAAGAGATTTCTTTTCTGAAAGCTATTAAAAGTTAAAATTTACTGTTGGCACAAAGCATAGCTGCAGTTTTTTCCACCAAGAGGAAGCATCTGCTTGCTTTAAAAGCTTGTAGTTTACCACCTCAACTTTAGGGCACTAACAGCAGTAAAAACCCAAAAATTAAAGTAATGAAGCATAAACATCAATGCATACAAAAGGCAGTAAAAAAGCTGTAACAAGCCTTTTAAACTTTTATTACAAAAATACATCCCATTTTCCTTTGTCCTGTGAATGCAAAGCAGGAAGCAGTTACTTGAGAAAGGCTGTGGAAGAGGACACAAGGAGCTGAGTGACAGCAGGGGTGCTCAGTTCCAAGCACTTGGGCTCGAAGGTCTCTTCTTGTTGGCTGGTTTTATATTCTACCTTTCAAAACAGGCAGAACTAGAATGGCTTCAGTCTTTCTGTGTCCTGTTTTCCCTTTTCTTTCTCTCCATTATTTTTGCTCCTGTTTGTCTTTTGCTTCAGCATTCACTCTCATGTCTGTGATTTATTCCCATAGCACAAAGTACTCTGAAGCCAGCAGTGTGTAATCAGTTATCTATTTTCTTATTATTTTGTGTCTTTGGTTTCAGAAAGGTACAAATGTGAAGAAACTTGCTTGTTTGTTCTGTTCTCTATCCTGAGAGTCAGAGAAAAATTCTAACAAAAACCTGCCGGTAAACTATTTTCTTACAGCATATCTTAGGAGACTTTTACGTTATTGAAAAATGAAATGCCTTTGGAAAACATTTCTAAAAATAGATTTATCTAAAAAAAAAATCAGCTCTGGTTGAAATGAACCTCTTGAGATCTAATCCAAACCACTTTTCAAAGGCAGGTTAATTAGGTCGAGTTGCTCAGGGCCTTGTCCAGTCAAGTTTGCGTTTCTCCAAAGTCAGGTATTCTACAGCATCTCTGTGTCCCTGTTCCAAATTTGAACTGCATTCAGATCCTCAGCCAGATCTTTGCACATATCAGGTCCAGCAGAGAACCTGCACCTGCTGCCTCCTTGGTCAGATGTGTTAGGAAGTTATCATCAACACATCCCAAATGTCAGGGCACCTCCTGGCTTGCTGGTGCCATTTTGCCTTTCCAGCAGGTGCAAGGGTGGATAAAGTATCCAGAGGGAGCCAAGATCTGCAAATGGGAGGCTCCTTTCAGTTGTCTGAGGAAGGTTTCACCCATTGCTTCTTGCTGCCGAGGCTGTGGGCAGCAGACACCCACCACCATTTGTGCCATGGTGCTCTGCCCCTACCCCTGACCCAGGAGCTGTCTCTGGCTCATCACCTTCCCCAGGCAGAGCTCCCTCCACACATTCCAGCTGCTATCCCACACACAGGACAATTCCCTTCCTTGCCTTCCTGCTCTGTCCTTCCTATACCGCCTGTATTCATCCAGTCCTGTGAGCTGCCCCACAATCTCTGGGGGCACTTCTTGTGTTTGTTTGCTTCCAAGCAGATCAATGACAATACCAGGATCTCCTTGGATGTTGCAGGTTTCTTATCTTCAGGGTATATGCCAGGAACTAAAGGCACTCCTAATCTCAGGAGTCAAGATATCAAATCCTTCCTTGTTCATATTGGTCAGATTACAAGGGCAGCTAAAATTCAACCCCTTTTGGCAAAGCAGCAGTAGAACTCTTGTATGGTGATCCACGTGGTTTTAGCTGACTTTGTAGGAACAGTTAATTAACTCACTTTCTTCTAGGTTCCTCTACATTTTCCACTGTCTGGTCTGTCTACAGCACCTGTCACAGTTGTTTGGTTTCCACCCTTTTGGTGTTATTTAGTGCTGCTCTGATGATGACCAGCATTGTGCTAATGAGGTCCTGTATCAGATCATGGGTTTTCACTGTTGGTAGTGGAGCAGATGGCTTGGACTCACACTTTTACCCTTGGGGTTGCAGTACAGTAAAGGGGAAAAGTGTACTCAAGTTGTGCATCTACAAAGTTAAAGTAACTTTTCAGATTCTTGACCTTTTAGAGAACGGGAGAGGGAAAACCCGAGTTAAAATAAAAAGGGATCATATCTGGAATCTCTTCAGGTCTGGTAGAAGCAATGGATTGGCGGAGACTGCCCAGGCATAATAGAAAGTAGAAAAAAATGAAGGATTGGGCCAATTTTTCCATGTGTATGGAGGCATTTAAGGATTAAGTAACTAATCTGGCGATAGAGAGAAAATCTGAAGTGCAGGCACTTAGGGTTGCCAAAGGGAAGGCCTGTTCTTTGGGAATTTACTTTTCCTGGATGAGGTGGGATGAGGAGCCTTTGAGTTGCAGGGCTGTCTGAGACAGCAAAGCAGAGTACATTCTCTTTATCTGGAACTGTAATCCCAACTGATTAAAATGTGCAACTACTTATATTCATCTAATTCAGTTGTGGTATAACATCCTCCTGATTAGACACTTGGTACATCTTGCATGCAACTCTCTGATCCTCAGATTTCTCCTCCAGTTGCCTTTGTGATGCCTGTGTCATTCTCTTACACCATTCTGATATTTAGTGAACCATGTCTTAAAAGTATTGCTCTGCTTGGTACCCTGTAAGGGAGCACAAATGTTTGTTCTTCACTAATACTTTATCCTCTGTGGGGAACCTGTGTGCTTCAGGGTGATAAAGACTTGGCTTGGATACCAGATGTGTTTCAATTTATTATCCACACTTATACAAAGACGTGTCTGGAAAGAAATTGCTTTTATTCTGTTCGGCTTAACCTCACACTGTATTTGCTTCCTACTAAATCAAAACTTTTATTGACTTAAAATGTCAAAATCTGCTTTAGATTTACTTAGCAGATGACTATTCTGTATACTCTTGTTTGCAGTTTAATACACAAAATAAGGAAACCCATGAAAACATTTTCAAGTTAATGTCTGGCACACTTTGAATCTCTTCTGTAGTGTTGTGGTGATCCTCCATCAGATGGTGCTATTAGGATTTAAGATAAATACTCAGCCTGCTTTGGGCTTATGAAAACTGTCAGCTTTTCATCCTGATTGTCATTTTTTATTTTAATTTGATTAGTGAAGCTTTATGGGAAGTTTTTACACTGTTCAAACAGTGAAGGAAGCCATGTATGAACATATGGTAAATGTCAAATTCACTGCTGATTTGAAAATATGCCTCTCAGCAACTTTTGTTAAAAGTTGGGGGTGATTCAATAAGTTTTTACCTTAAGTGTCATGAGTTCTGTGAAATCACACACTGTTCTTATCCAAATCAAGGATTCACACAAGTGTTCCTGAAAGGCACTTCTGCTGTTCAGAGCCACACGGTATTTGGGTAGTGGTTCTAAGTTGGATGTGTAGCACCTCCAAAGCCTTTTTGTACTGGCCTGTCAGCTGCCTTCAGGGTGTTTGTTTGGTTGATTTTTTTCCCCACAGAGAATCAAATTGTTAAGGCACGGCAGTCAGTACCTTTAGAAATCTGGTCCTAAATTTTTTAGTAATGGCATCAAATTAGTTCTTTTATTTTCTTCAAGGTTATTGATGATAAAGTTTGGCTGGGATGTGCATGTAAAACCTGGAAATGCAGTGAGAAATAACTCTGCTTCAAAAAGATTTCCCAAATGTCTGTAAATACTTAAATATTGGTAGGAGCAGGGATGCAGTTGTCAAATTTGGCTTTTTACTCTGGTTGAATTCTACATATTTTTACTTTTAACAATCCATTGCTCAAATTTGCCCAGTGTGAACAGATAAATCTCAAGCAAGCATCATTCAGGCTGTGTCTTGTTTCTGCAGTTCCTCCACAGCTGCTGCTCTGAACATTGTTGCTATGAAGTGACTGGGAATCCTGGAAAGCTTCCAGTGTTTCTTTTCCCTGTTATATGGAATGTCAGTCCAGCAAATGCTTTTATATTAATCACGATCAGGGCTCTTGATGCAAATACCTGTTGACAAAAGGCCATGCAATCCTTCCATTTCAGCTGTCTCTCTGATGTTAATAAAACCCAGGGAACAGTTTCCATAAGGTTCTTGAAAATCACGATAGCCATTCTCTAAGCTAGTTCTAGCTGGCTCACATTTCACTGAACTGGTACTTATCTAACATGGTAGGTTGCTAAACAAAAGCCTTGCAATTGGTAACTAGACCTTGCTCAAAGAAGTTAGTCTAGAACAGCTAAAACACATTTCAAAGTTTCTCATTTATACAGTTTTGTAATGATTTGCTTTTCCTCTGGTAGTTTTTGGCACAGAAATATTTTTGTTCTTTCCTATTAGAATATAAAGATGCAAAAGAAATTACATGACGTGAATGCTTAGAAGCATATTTTAATTGCATTTGGTATTGCTTGAGATACTAATTACTGTTACAGCCAGATCCTAAACAGGGTTAGAGCTTTTGACTGATTTTTCAGTGATTAAAGGGAAAAATTAAAAATGTTTCTCATGACTTATTCTTGTTTTGGGAAAAAAAAAGTGAAGAATAGTTAAAACACATTTTGATAGTTCTTAAAATGTTGAAAATGTCACACATGGGGAAAGGAAGGTAGCTCTGCTATAGGTCTTAAATTTTATCTCTTTCTTGGGTCTTCACTTGAGAAATACTGATGGAATAACCATCTAAATCTAAAAGCAGTAAGGCCAAGAAAATCAGAACACATTTTCTTTAGGTGTTGTCTTTATTTTTGTTTTTGTGTTTTGGATTTTGCTTGTTTGTTTTGTTTGATTTTTTTTGTTGTTGTTGTTGGTTTTTTTGATATTTAAGGATCATGCTTCCACACAACCCCATGTTATTCTGCTGTTCCTGAAGTATGATTTTCTGAGAGCTTGGAAAATATTGCAGCTGGTAGGAAAAGTGCTGACCTGGGTGGTTAATGAACACTGTGCAAAGCTTGGCTTAGTCTTGCCAGGGATGTATCAAACCCTCAATCTCTCTTTCACAAATTTTGAATGTTGATGCACATGTCAAATACCGTGCATTAGAAGACTTCACTTTGCATCTAAATATACAGGAAACAAATAGCAATTTTAATATATGGTTCTATTTAATTATGTTCCTACAAGATATAGGAGTGACCTGAGGCTCATTTTCAGAAATCATTATGGAAGTCTAGGAAGCTTGTGTGTTGCTATATCATGAATTTCTGTGTCTGTACAGAGGAGCTGTGGGAGAAGTGGAACATCTTGCCCAAGGTCATGCCCTCAGACAGGCCCGTGCTGTATTTTCCCACTCGTCTGGGGGTGTTGTCATCAGCTCCTTGCAGGCAGTATTCAAATGAGTTGTTTCAAGAACAACAGTGCAGGACAAAGGGAAAACAAGCTGAAACCCAGCAATTTATCTATCACATCAATTTCTCAAGTGATCTGAGTCATGAGAAGGATGGTGATGCTAATGAGCAGCTTTCAGTTCTGTGGAGGTGATTTTTGGTAGCATCCACATTATTGTTATGGGGTAGTGAGTGTCTTTAGACCTGGCTGCACTAATCTGCTGTAAACAGGAGGATTTAAATGGGTCATTAAAAGGCATTTCTCTGATAGTGCACCACTATCAAAAGAAAATATTTTGATGGTGTTCAGTGCTACCCTTGCTGGGCAAATTAAAATTCTTGTCTAGAGATCAAGAGGTGTAGCTCAGATTAATATCTTAGAGAAGGAAGAACATATTATCATCTTCCACAGTCTAATGCCTTTATCTGAGCCAGCAGTTCATGATGCTGTGAACTGCTAAATCCAAGTGACCTTTCCCAGTGATATTCACAGCAAGTGGCAAGAATAACAAGTACACACACAAGGCTGCTCTGAAACTCTCCCTTCCTCCCTGTTTATATTATTGCTTCATTATATTTAAAGATTTCTTGCAAACAATGGCAGCCACCAATACTCCCACAGTAACAATCTGATGACGGATCTCTCCACTGGATGCAATTTCATTGGAGCTAAAAAGACAGAAAAAAGGTTGTCTTTGCCCCATTATGGGAAGATGCCCCTTTTCATATTCCTCTGGGATAAGTTCATATTGTGTTGCCACAGTGGGCACACTCTATTAATACTTTATAAAGTCGTTTCCTGGGCCGATATTTTGAGAGAATTTCGTTCTGCAACTGCTGGTTCAGTTTCACTCATATTAATTCATTTCTTTGAGTTCTGGTCCATGTGTTTTTTTTGCTGGATCTGTAATAATCAGAGATAATCCTGAGAACAATTGCCACTGAATCAGCAGGTCTGCTCTTAGATAAAATCCTGTAGATTCTCAAAACCCCCTATCCTTGGCTGAAATTGATTGATATGAATTAGTGGTATAAAATACATTTTTTAATGTACAGTGAATCTTGCTTATATTTAGCTTCTCTGCTTATTTAGATGGAAAAGTGAATTAGCAGTGTGATTTTTTAAAATGGGATTAGGTATTCCAGTTTGGTGAATGGTGATATCTATTTCATTCGTGCTCCACTTATGTTCTTTGCAGGATGAAGCTATTCAGAAACGCTTTATTAATATGACACTGCTTCTGTGCCAGTGTTTGGCAATATCACCAGTGATTACTTGGTCTGTCTGGCTTTTATAGGAATTTACATATAGCAGAAAACTTCGTTATTGCACTAACCTGAGTAAATTAAATTGTTTTGGTATTTGTAATCTTGTTTCTGTGCAGGCTCTCTAAACAAAAAGTCTGATAGTCTCATGGTTTTAGAGCTCACATGTCTAGTGCAAATTAAAATCTTGCTAGATGACTTCTATAATAAATTTATAGAGACTGTTATTAAAACAATTTCAGCAAGTGATAAACCAGCCATAACACAGAACACTTGCCACTTGTTAAACTCAAGCCTTATGAATTACATGGTTACTCCAGTGGCATCTGAAGGAGTGTTGAGCACAAAGATGTGTTTTCCTCCAAGCATTCTGCCAAACTGCCTGTGGGCTTCACTGTTGTATCTTATTATTGCGCTTTCCATGGAAGTCCTGACAACTGGAGAATGTAACCTGATGTAATCGATGGAGCCACAAAGCTGTGATCTCCTTATAAAACACAACAAATGTGTGAAATAAACCCTGAGGCCAAGTCCTTGGTGCATGCCTGACTGTGCTAATCCAGCAGCTACTCCAGTATTTTCCCTGTGGACCAAGAGATGGCTTTATAATCCAAGCTGTGAATTGGCAGTCTGGCATTCAGGCTCGGAGGGAAAAGTCATCTTCTTTGGTTTCTCTCCCTGGTTTGCCAACACACAGGTATTAAAGTCAAAGTGCTGAAAGTGCAGCCTGTTGATCCTGCTGCACTAACCTCTTACTGTGGGATGTTAGAATGCAGTGACTTTTACTCACAGACATAAACAAAGTAAAGACTCAAAATCCTGTTCTCCATTCTCAGGCCCAGTCTGTCTGACTTTTTGATCATTGAGCCCTAAGAATCAAAAATTTGGAATAACTTTCAGTTCTCAATCTCTTTTTCATCCTAGAACTATACTGAAAAAAGCTGTCATCATTTCAAGGTCCAAACTTGAGGGAAAAACTTACCACAAGATAGTGTTCTGTTTTTTGAATAAAAACCCCAATACAATCCATTGAACTTCAATAGAATTTTACTTCTGTCAATATATCTTTGATTATGATATTTTCTTACATCCTTTCTCCATTTCTGAACTAAAATGTGTAGGGATAAACCTCTAAAAATAGGGGTCAGTGCTAATTCTGAATTTAGACTTTTAAAAGTCCATAATGTGTTGAATTTAATAGAATTTTTCTCTTGAATATTGTAATATTTGGGGAAAAAATGGACAGATGGATATGTAAGTTTCACTAAGCTGTATTTCCAGGCCTTTAAAAAAAGATTTTATGTGCAACTGTTTAAGATTTGAATGTCGTCCATCTGTCCATTGTTGTGAGCTGCACACTTCTGAAAATGCAGCAAATCCTTATGAGAAACATTTTCTTGAGTTTGCCCAGGGAGTCAGAACAACGGCTACAGCTGAAGGAAACACTCATGTGTTTAATTGATATGACACTTGGTATAATTCTGAGGGTATGTGCCAGACTCTACAACCACATAAAATGTAATGCTCTAATTTTTTTCCTCCTGCGATTCCCAGTAAAATTTCCTGCATTGTTAATGAAGAAGATAACTTATACATCAGTATCTTTCAGACAAAAAGTATTCTCTTGGGTGTGCTCAATTTGAAAGAAATCTTTGCTCTGTGCTTTTCCATTTATCAAGACAGTCTGACAGGGGTGACCCATCAGTACAAGAACTGGTCACATTCACTTTTTGCTGAATATCTCAGCGTCATTTCAGTCAAGCTGGGACAAGTCCCTTAGGAAATACAGACAGCTATCATAAAAATCTGCATGGAAATAAATTTTTATTTTGATACTGAGATGGTTCTGAGATCATCTGGCCTTCCTCTTTCAGAATTTGTCACTTGTTTGAGAAGTGTCATATTGTTAATCCCTCGTGTGCTGAAATGGAGGCAAAATTGGAAATGCAAGAGTCCAGCTCAGCCAGCCCTTGGCAACAGCTGCAGGTGGTGGTAGTGACTGCAGGGTGAGTTGGGGTGGTCAATATAAACAAAAAACCAATGTCTGAGCTTAGTTAGGCTGAATTCAGACTCCACTGAGGGAGAGGGAACATGGAAATTTAAAATGGGTGATTTTTGAGCAAAGTGTTTGATAATATTGAGGTTTCAAATAGTAAAAAATCCTACAACTCTCAAGTGTACATTGCTTTCTGGTTTGCTTCCTCCCCCACTCTGGTACCAGCTGTTTCTTTTCATTTTAATTTCTTCTTTGGTCTGTTGACCTTGTTGACACTAAATAAAGCTTTTCTACCTTTTTTTGAAATTTTTGAAAAATTATTCAAAGGAAATGAGACTGGAACCTAAAAACCTTTGGTTTTCCCCCGAAAAAGGCAAACACCTTTATGTGTTATCATTGATCTAGTAAGAAGCCATTAAGCTTTCAAGTATTCCTTATCTACATAACATATTTTAGAAATAAAAGCCTTGTTGGTAAATTGCAATTAGACTTTGCTGTTTTTAAGTTGGCTGACAGAAACTTGCTCTGTATTAATGGTGAAGATAAATGAAGGCAAACAGGCTGTATTAATGGCAGTTCAGGGTTTTGTACAAGGTATTTCTTCCTGTGAAAACATACTTTGGACTATGTTTAAGACCTGTAGATTTTGTCAGTGGCACTTGACTGTGGTGTGGGTTTGTGAATCCAGGAGAGGTGGCTGTGGCTGAAAATGGGGTGGAATGCAGGACACTGGATGGGAGCCAAGTGTCCAGGGCTGCTGCTCTGTCCTACTCAGCTCTAAACTGGAGATGAGAGGAGGGATGAAGGCAGAAGAGTTCTGGCACAATGACAAAACTGAGACTGGAAGTGTCCATCTACCTCAACGAAGACACAAACCAGTAAGTGTATCTTTTGTGGATGAATCAGATCTGATAGAGAATTTAATAAAAGTTGATAGCATAAGCAGGAGCTGAGTCCAATGTAAGAGTAATGATCAGTTAAAATTGCTTCCATGTGGAATGACAGTGAAATGTGAAGTGCCTGATTCAGCTTTGTGCTCACACAGAATGCACGGCTGTACCTTGGAGAGGTACCAACCTGGCAGGAATTTCAAGGTGAGAGACCACGGAAAGCCTGCAGGATGTGAGTTGGAAAGAAGGATGGCCTGTGTGGAGGCTTTTTAATAACTGCATGAGTATTTACTTTAGTTTGAATTCTTTCTTCATTTGGACTCACAGCACAGTACTTAGAAGCCTGGTGTCATGATGAGGATGCTCACTTGCTGCTGGAAATGGGGAGTTGCATTAGCACAGCAGTTCCCAGGCTGTGGCAGGGCATTTATCCTTACAGAACTGCAGTTTGGGTTGGCAATTTTAATGTGAATTGAGAGTCAGATGTCAAATGCAGGAAGCCCTTCTGAGAGTTTGCTAAAATAGCAGATCAAGAAAAGGTTTGGTGGATTTTGCCATGGTGGAATTGGCCTTTTTGCTTTGGTGGGTAGCTGAGTAGTTTAAGCAGCAATGGGAGTCTGCACACTGCAGACTTTCAATGATCCAGCACAACAAAATCAGAGGAAAAGAAATCATGCCAAAGTACACGAGTCTGGTCTCAGAGAACTCACAGACCTGAAATGGAAACCAGCTGTGATGGGGGCAGAGGGAATGAGGAACACTTAAGTAATAGAAATTTAATTACCTTGAATTTTCCTCATAAACAGGCCAGAAGGAGATACACCTCCGTGTACTTACTGGTCTCCAGTTATCTTTAATTAGCAAATATCCTAATTATTTTTATTCCCAGGGAATTCTATATTGTCAGACTCTTTTCCTTTTCTTTGTGAAAACACTGAAAGGTAGACTTCAGAACTGGGGAACTTTCTGCTCTTTGATACTAATTAAATGTTCTGTTCCATCACACATGTCCTGAATTATTTTGATAGTTTACACATTAGGTATCTTTAGTTTTAGATATTCAGTATTCATGTGTTAATTTGTCAGGAACTTATTTTTTTATTAAATTGCAGTATACATATACAAGTGTAAATATATATATTTAAATGAGTCAGGCAAAGTTATCTTCATGTAGTAATAAAAGTTATTCACTTGCATTCTATATTCTGATCTGGAACATGAGATTGATGCATCTGTACCATTTTCCATTTTCTCTGCTCGGTATTATCCCTTATCCCTGTCACTAAATAAGTTATCAGATTTTTAATTATCTGTAATATTATGTGAGTTATGAAAGATGTTTCTCAGCATATAGAACCATTGCAGTGCTCAATCAATAAGTCATTCCATATATGATGAGTTGAAGTTTTTTTTTGCTGTGAGGAGTTTAAATTCTGTTTCTGCTGCTCAATTTATTGTCTATTTGCCTAAGCTTTTTTGTTTGAGCTTCTAATTTAAGTTTTGTCTTGAGTGCTCCATCCCAGTTTTCCTTCAGAGTATGTTTGAAATGTGATCAATCTCATCTGTATATGCTGGTAAAAATTCTGTGCAGATAAATCAAAGTCTGGGTTTGCAAAGGAGAACATTATTCCATTATCAAATAAATCACACAGTTTATGAGTCTTTTTACTGCACTGCCAGCAGTTATTTACTGAATGATCATGAAATACAGATGGAATTTCACTCAGAGTCATAGATACCCGAACAGGTCAAGAATTTTAGTGCATAACTACAGCACAAAACAAGAAAATGTGAATGCCAAATCTAATAGTTCTTTGGTGTTTCACACATAAATAGAGGTTTTTATATTCGGTTCAAGATCAATTCTTCTTGGTATCTCTAGAGTTTAGAAATGAATATGTAATTGTATTTCATTCAGAGAATCCCACGATTGTTTTGGTAAGAGCCCAGCTGGGGTCAGTGTTGGCAGGTTTGGTGCTGACTGTCATGGATGGCTCTGGTCCCTTTTCGGGATTTGGACAAGTAAGCACAGAGGAGGGCATGGAACAGCTGCATAAAACTCCAACCCACTCATTAATAAACACCCACTCCTGGCATCAGGGGTGTTGTTGAGGTGAAGTCTGATTATTCAGCAAAGCCCCCTCCATGCTAAGTGCAGAAAAATGGAGTACAAAAATAAACACCTTAGGGGAGTACATGAAGTTCCAGTATTTCTGTTAAGGTACTGTGGGGTTTAGTTACCATTGGGGTTTCACATTCATGGCTTCAGTTCCTGTGGTCGTGATGGATTTTAGTGATTTAGTGGCTGTATCCAGGGTTTCATTCCATGTCATACTGTGCAGGGTGCTGTCACCCTGCTCGGTTTATCTTCAGTCTGTTAAGATAATGCAAATTCCTTTCTATAAAAGAGAGTTTTCATTGGTTCACACTTGTGGATCATACAGTACAGTATTGTTCTACAATTTTGGCATCTCAAAAAGGCATGAGCAGGGTGGCCACTGGTATTTGTGAATCCTCTGCCTCAAGTCTGGAACTCCAAACAGGTGGCTTGAAAAAGATCAGTGATGGAGCAGAAAGACTTGTTCCTGCAGACTGACACAGGCAGCAATTAAAATGGTCTAAATCAGCAGTGATGCTACTCATGGCCTGGAGGATTTTCAGGTACATGCTGCAGGCCAGATCCACAAAGGACTAAAATCATCCCATCAACTCCAGGAAACGTTGTGAGAGGCCAAAGAAGCATCAGATACCACCCTGCTTTGACTTGCTTTGCACTTACTGCTGTTTAAGACACAAACTGGGATGTTTTATGAACATGTTTTGATGATCACTTAAAATAATCTGCAGAACCCTGTAAAACTGCACCAGGACTTGCTAGCAGCGATGTATCTTAATTCACATTTTTATAAAGAAATATTTCGGTTTGCACCGGTTTGCCATAAATGGATGAAACAAAAGAATAATGCTTAGCAGTAAAGCAGAATGAAATGGATTTATGAACCTTTGCTAGTAATTTTTAGGATGACTCCTCTAAGTTCCTCATGAATTGCACTCAGCGAAGTGTATGCAAATAGTCAATATTTCTGGTGAAGCAGGCAGGTTTACTGATCCAGATCTTTGTAGGTTTTGACAAACTGTCCCTAAAAAAATAAAAATAAAAATCCTTCAGTAAAAAAATAAAAAAAATTTAAGAATCCTCCAATAAAACCATCAGTTTTTAAAGTATGAATTGCTTAGCTTTCACATTTCAAAGCAACTCTTAATTTGAAACTGCTGTTTTATTATGCAGCATACTGAAATACTAAAAATTGATCATATTTGGAGGGAACATTTGTTTGGTGCTGGCAATTTTGATACATTTGAAAAGCTAATGAACTGGGAAATGATGACTTTATGTTCAAAATGATTTTTGAGTACCCTGTCATGTATAAACAACTTTAATTTCGTATTACATCCACTGCTCCCAAAGAAGCAAAACAATTCTTATATAGCCATTCCTCAGGATATTCAGCATATCAGGAAACAGATCATCTTATTACTAGTGAAGAAAAGCAGTAGGTTTTCCTCTAGTATTTATAGAGTATTTAATATAATGCAAATGGTGATCTCTCTTCCAAAGAACCAGTTTATCAGGCATTTAATATCTAATACACATGTGTATGAGGAAAATGTGATTATTTTAACAGAAGTGTGTTTATAATACATTCATGTATTTGTATTTTAACTGTCATTAAATGACCAACAGGACAGATGAAGAAATACTCAGAGCTGTGGCTGTGTGTGCAAAAACGCAGGTGCTGCTATTTCAGCCTCAAAACTGAGAGTGGAGTATTTCCTGATGCTTGGTCCCATGAATTGCCAGAGGATGTGAATGTGGATTTGTAATCTGTGTGAATAATTATCACGGTGGAGTGTCACTTCAGGAGCGGCAGCACTTTAGCTTTGACATCGATGCGTGTGCACTAAAGCTATTCCACTCCATGTATTCCTGAGAATACTCTTCTTGCAATTATAAACCCAATGCCAAGTAACAACCCAAAGGTTTTTGTTTTTTACTTTTTCCAGCATTATTTTGATCCCATAACGCAGTATAGACTAGACTAGACCTTAATTTCAAGTGCACACTTGACTTTCCATGGAGCTCTTTATGTGATCATCAACTAAAATCTTTGCTCCCTGGGCATCTGGACCCAAGAGTGATAAAACCTTTGGTTTTCTGACTCAAAATACAGCCAATTGATTTCTAGACTGTCTGTTCTGTTAATAAACCACCAGGATAGACATGATTTCATTTTTCGTGGATGAAGGAGCAGACTGGAACTGCGAGGCAAGAGATGAATGAGGAATGGAGAACAGAAGTAGAACAGACAATCCTGGCAGTATGCAGCAGAAAAGAGTGATGTGTTGGAAAGGATGCTACTAGTGTGGACTGGTAGTGGAAAAGTTCTTAAAAATGTTCTTCCTTTCACAGAAATCAAATTATATCCAAAAACGTTGGTTGAATGTATGGCAAGTGGACTTTGCAAGCCAGTTTGGTCTCTGATCTGCAGAACTCCCACGAAAGGAACATTCACAGTTTTATTTACACAGAGTCCACTGCCATTAGAGAAGTTTTTTCTTTCCATCCTCCCCATATTACTCACTGTGTCTGATTTTCTCTATATATTTTTCCCCTTTTAGTTGTACTGATTACCAGCATTTCCTTTTGTTCATGCAGCAACAATTTAATCTGTCCATTTCTAGGAAAAAAATGTGCTAATTTCAAAGAAGCAACCCAAGAAGGCTACATAATGCAAGTATTGGATTGATTGGGATATTTCAGTCAGGAAATGGTGGTGGCTAACAGCACCTTAAAATGAAGTAACAGAGAATAATGAATGAACTATGGCTCAATGAATTCTAGAAGAAAAAATGTTGAAGCTTGAGAGACAATACAGTGATGCTCAAATGCCATACATGTCATAAAACGTTGCTGAAAAATGAGAGGCTTTGAGCTGAAGCTCTAAAAAAACCCCTGTAAGACCATAGTTTAGGTTAGTTTCCTGACTGTTCATTCACTGGAAGAGGAGGAGACTTCAATAAGAAGTTACATTTGTCATAAGAAATGTAAACATAAGCCTGCAGCTTTCTTAAAAAACCCCAAACCCCAATGGTGTGTGGGTGTGAATTACTGAGACAGGCTCTACTTTTCATTTAGACAGTAATTACAGCTGACAGGTCCCTTTTCTCATTTATTTCCCTCATGGTTCTCCTTTTTGTTTCCCTGTCTCTCTTTTGCCAGTAAATTTCAAAATTTAAGGTAAATGGAGATGATAAGCAAGAATCCTGTTGCAGAATTAAGCATTGTTAGGTGTGATTGTTGTGGCAGCTTCATGCAGAAGATCTGGTTAGCATTGTACAAATATCAAATGATAATCAAGGTCAGGTATAGGCTGTCAGGACCAAAGCTGTAATAAATGTAATAAATTTCAGAAAATTGCTTCAAAACGACAAGATATATGGGCTTGTAGCAAACCCAAATTCACACCACCAGCAAAGTGGAAGAGGGTATTTCAAGAGCACTTGCAAAGAGGCCACAGTTACTGAATGCAAAGTGACGTGTTTGCAACGATCTCATTACTTTTCTGTTTATTCTAATTTGGTAATATACACACTTCTCTGGAAACTATACTTCTAAACTTTCGCAGTGTGCTTTGCTTTTCTAGAAGTTTGCACTTTTCTCTTTCTATGTTGGACAATTTTTATTTCTTATGTAGTGAAAAGTTTTTTGTGCAAACAGAGTATGCTGAGCCACAAGGGCCACCAAAGATGGATCTTTGGTCAAGACAAGCAAATTATGACATGCTGAAGGTAATTTTCTAAGAAGGTGTGGACCTGTCTGTGTCTGACACATTGTGTGGGTGGTATGAAGATGAACCTTGTCTGCATCTGAAGAAATTAATTTACCAGGCACAGTGAACTTGATGGAATTACTCTGAAGTGAGGGAAACCATTGGAAATAGTTGAAAGTCCAGGCATTGGTAATCCAACGACTGGAAAATATCTTAAGTGGAAATATAAAAAGAACATTGGAGACAGAAGTTGCTTTTTCAAACTGGTTCAGAACTGAATTCTCAGTTAGTGGTGTGAGTGTAATGTTACAGCTTCTCGTGGTCTAAGTCTCAAGGACATCAAACCAGTTTCTGTCTTGGGGCTACGCTGCCTACAGAACATGCAGCAGGTACCAAGGAAAAGAAATCCTACCTAATGACAAACCTACTGTGGCAAAAGAGGAAGGTGTATCTCAACAAAGCAAAATGCAGCTATTTTTGAAGGTTCTTTGTACATTTTCCTCTTGATTTTCCCTAGAAAATTAGTTTTAATTTGCATATCTGATGATCATCTGTGTTAGAATAGTTATCCACGGGCTACAAACAGAAAGTAGAAGGTACCCTCAGCTGACTGGCAGGAACACTGCTGTGCAAAAACCCTTCACTTCCTCTGCTGACTCGTGCATTAGAGGGAAAATGACCGTAAATTTACTCCACTGACACCGTTGAATGAACTGAGACTTCATGTAAAGAATCATGAGCCAGCATTCAAGAGATGTTCAAGGTCAATTCATTTACATTTGGTAATTAAGAAAGGCATATTGAAATGCTGTGAATCTTGAGGAGGATGAATGAAAGCTCATTTATCAGGCTATTATGACGAATATTTTATGCTACTAATGACTTTCCTTCAGACATGCTTATGCACTCACCCTTCATATCCTCTTAAATTCCTCTACCTTTCAGGTTTGACTCTCTTGTGAAAAGCACTGCTTAAAATTCCATGGTCAACAACATGCGGATATTCAGTGTGTCAGTGCTCCCCTAGGAATATTTACATATAATGCAACATTATTTAATCTCTTACATAAGCTTGGGTTAGATGATCCAAGTGTTTATTTTCAGTATTTATTCAGCTCGCCACATTCTTCAAAGATTTAGGCACAAAATGAGTATCTTCTTTTTCCCTTTCCTTTTTACAAGGATATATAACAGAATATGGGTCTGAAGTACTTACAATTTTCTGCACATTTTTCTTTTAAAATCTCCTCCAGTACTGAGGCATAGGAGCTATGTGGGGAAAGGAATCACAATTTGCACTCATAGCAAGCTTAAAGTCCTCTGCCAGTGAGTGGATATCAGCCTTTTCCCTAAACTTTGAAGTCTCAGTGGTTACACTGCTCATCATCACCCCGTTCTTTTAAAGGAAGTAGGTTATTAGAATATATTAATATTTTGTGAGTTCACAGACAACAAAGGAATGTCTCAGCTGGAGTCCAGAGTGTCCATTTTTCTTGAGCAAACTGTATGGCTTCACTTCAGGGCCCTCTTACCTCACTAGAGGCATCAAACAGTTCCCTGTGCCAAGAACTTCCCTGCATCACGGTAAGAAAAATTTCATTGTCATCCTCTAAAAATTATTTCTAAAAATTCTTTGCTGAGATGTTGGGAGGAAACTGAGTTTTGAGTAGAGCATTGGAGCCTTAATGGGGACAAGGCAGCATTTAAAACTTGATGAGGGCAAGTCCACCCATGCTGGCAGTTACCTTTCTCACAGGAACAAAAGTCCTCATGTTTCACAAGGTGTGGTCATCAGCCCTGGCCTGCCAAAGCCAGCTCCTCTTTCAGCTGACTCTGGAACCAAGCACTGGCAGCTCACAGTTTGGAAGGCAGCAATGGCAAGGGATGAGCAGATCACCACATTTCTGTCTCCTGTTCACATGGTGTCCCAAATCCAGCTTTGATTCACTCTCTCCATCTGCATGGGAAGAGCATTGGCTCATGTTTGGGGGTCCTTTCCCCTTCACTCAGAACTGTCTCTGGGTATGCACAGTTTTGGTTGTACTGATGATTTTAAAGGGTTATTTGCAGTGGTGTTTTAAAACCCCTGGTCAAGTCATTCAGCTGTTCGACTGAAGCTTGTCCCAGATACAGCTTGCTTGCTTTGCAACAAATTCCACAGACATTAAAATGTTATATTTCTCAGTCAGGAGTCCATGGACTGCAGAGCTTGCATTATGCAGACACACTGACAGCCAATGCAGCCAAGGCCAATGGTGCCAGTGGCAGCCAAGGGAAGATCAGAAGGGCTTTTTTCAGAAAAAGCAATGAATCTCAGAACCTTCCATCTGGCATTGGGCTTTGGAATAAAAGTTCACTTACCTTGAAAACACAGGGGTAAATTCTAGGAAGCTGAAGCAAATTAGTAAAAAGCCAATGCACCTGTAATCCATTTTTGATGACATGGCTTATCAAAAGTCATTTGATAATTTACCTCAACAATTGTAGTGGTGTTTAGGATTTTTTCCTCTCTAAGTTATGTGTGGGTGAATTCTCTCTCTTAATGACCTAAAAATGACTTGCTTTGAATGATTATGGCTGCTGCCTGTGGAATTCTGGGGTGGTCCAGTTTCAGTTTGCACACAAAGGATGATAAACTGCAAGTTATTCTGCACCATTTCAGTACTGCTAAGGAGAGGGTTAATACAGAGTTCCAGAAAACCTGGAAGTATTTTGAATATCACAGGTGGATTTTGAGTCAGCAGTACCCCAGTGAAAGAGTTAATGCAGACATTTCAATTAGCTTTAAAACACTTACATGATCAGATGGCTTTGCTCACTCTGTCCATATATATGCTAAATTGTTTAAAATAAACTGTGCAGCTCAAGATTTCTGAGGATGTGCAGTCCTTTTAATTTTTACAGTATACCTAGAAATATTTCTGCCTGAACACAATTAAACAATGCTGTCTGTGTCATTCCTTTTTTTTCCTCCGTGGACAGCTCTGCTTGCAAACCAGTTTCCGCTGTGTTTGACAAAATATGAAAATCTCAAAAATATGAAGCAGCACAGCTATATCCCAGCAGCACCATGGGGTGCTAGAAAGTATTTACTTGATCTGGCAGCAACCAAAAGACAGCAGGTGATGGATGTGAATTTAGCCAAGCCCGGCAGCTTACAAGGATGATCAGCAGCAGGTAATTCCTGCATAACTCCAGAAAATGCACGCTGGTAAAAGATAAGTTGAATTTCCCATCCATGGAGATAAGCTTCAGCTGGTGCTCACGCATAACCAGAGAAGCTGTGTCTCACCCTAGGTTTGGATTCTGTGGGGACTGAGAAAACAGGAGTTTAGGATGTGACTTCCCCACGACCCAGTTAAATATGTCGTGAGCCCCAGGACAGCCCATGGTTTGTTTTGGAACAGCAGTTTCATTTTATTTTTCTGAGTTTTATCTCTCTGATGTTCTCCTTGAGATTCCTTTTCCTACCTGTGCTCCCATTTGCTGATATCACCTTTCACAGCTTCCCTCATCCTGTTAAGTTATGCTATTTGATGTTTTAGAAATACTCAGAGTCCAAAAAAAAGGAAAAGTAGGAAGTAAAATGGAATAAACATGTCAGTTCAACTTCTTTTCATCTCGGCTCTTTGTCCTGGGTACTGCAGGACATTCACCCTAGAACCACAGAAAGCTATGCAAGCCCAGATTAGGGCAATTTTCAACATATCTGTATTTTAGACATAGGTGATGATCACAGCTGATGAATATGCATACAGCAGAACAGATGAGGCATAAACCTCATGCAGAGAAAATCCCATTCGATCATTAATAATGCTGGCTTAATCCTGCCTGACCACTGCTGGTGCTTGAAGCATGCTGAGGGCTTTAAAGGGGTTCTTAGCTAGGTCAGCCTGCATATCTTCTCTAGATCTTTGGCAGGGATGGAAACAGGGAATGTTTGTGTAATACTAAATCTATTTTTTTTTTAAACACCATTTAACATAAATCTAAAAGCTTTGTCATTACAGTATGGATACATGGTTTTGTGCCTGGGAATACAGTTTTATTTTAAAATTTAAGTGAAATGTTTACCACAGAGGATCAGAAAAGAGCTTCTGGCCTGGAAAAGTACAGAAACATTTAAAAAAATACAGTAGCTTGTATTTGCTTGGAATGTTACTGCTCTCTTGGGAAGCTGGCTTTTGATGGTGTCAGTACTGACCTTAATTACTCTTGCGATATTAAACTCTTTTTAACAAATTTTCATTTGTCATTATAAGGAATTAATATCTTCCTTCCTCTGCAGATCATTCAAGATAAAATGGAATCCAGTTATTTTGCAGTGTACCAAATGTTCTAAGCACATCACTGAGTGACAGGTGTTACAACAGCCTTAAGCACCTTAATTACTTCAGCTGTTCTCAGATGCTGCTCCCAGGAAATGTACCTTGGGAAGAAGATAGAAAAGGAATTTCTTACTGAAGGTGAGTAGTTTTTGCTTGACCAATGCCCAGATATTGTATCTGAACTCATAATGTGGACCTGAGATATCATCTTTTGTGATTTGATTTCACAGAACTGAACTCTGGAGATACTCTGCTTGCCCATAAACATGGCATGTAGATGCTGAACTACAAGCAGCTTCCAGAGCAGTTCTGTACCCTGCTTCATCATTCTTCTTATCAAGTTTCACCAGAGAACATAACATGTTCTGATTTCAGATGGCATTGTACCTTTTCAGCCTCCAAAAAAACCATTCACTTGATGAAAATCCACAGGTGTCCAGGTTTCACTTTTTCTATTGCTTGCTTTTTTTCCTTTTTAATGAATGAAAATTCAATATCTTACTTCAAAAGTGGAAAGTAACTTTTTACAATATCTGCACTTAGAAATGTATTTCAAGTAAGAAAGTTTGGCAGTACAGCAGCTCTTAGGAAAGAAAAGAAACAAGATTGAATCACCAGAGAAAGAAATGGAGGCATTTCACTGAACTGCATCCAAACAATGTGTTGCTGTTGCTCTTCCCAGGCTTTGTTGTGTTTGCATTATGGGATAGCTTTTGCAGGCATCAAGGAATAAAAGTGCCACCAAACCCTATAACTGAGTTAAAACTTCAGCTGAGATAAGTTTTACCTGTTCTTTCTCTGCAGTTAGGAGAACACCTTCGAGGCCAGGTTGGGTGGGGCTGAGAGCAGCCTGCTCTAGTGGAAGGTGTCCCTGCCCAGGGCAGGAGGCTTGGAACAAAACAACTTCAAGGTCCCTTCCAGCCCAAACCATTCTATGATTCTGTGATAATTTGCCTCATTTTGAAAGCTGTACTTATAAAATGCTACAGAAATGCTTTCAAAGGCAATCTGTAGGTATGGAATCCTCAGCAATTGTGTAAATCACTGTAAATATTGATTTTGCAATTTATGGTTTAATAGGACTTTCAAGATATTTCAGTTGTCAGTCTAATACATTTTATATTCAAAATGACATCTATCAGATCACCATTGTTTTCTAAGTGTATTTTCCACAAAATTCCCTAGAGTACTTAGACAATGCTAAAGGTTTCCTTATTGCAGTGGTTATCCTGTGCTTTATGGCAAAGCTTGCAAAGTCATGACGGGGTAGGCTGGCACTCAGCTCCCTCTACCACAATGTCATTCCCATTTCTGAAATCTCCTCATTAATGTTTTATCTCCACAGAAACCCTCTTGGAATATTTTGTTTCTCTAACTGTATGGGGCTTGTGACTCTTTGTGTAATTTTTCTTTCGGAAGAGTAATTTTTTCTGTCTTGTGTGTGCAAGGATTATGAATTTGTTTTGGCTTCATGATATTAATGAAAGACTAGAAGATAACTTGCAATTGTTTTCAGCCATTTGAAGTGACCAACAGTTTGTGAAATAAATGTGAAATAATATTTTTGGCAGTATTTTAGAATGTTTTACCCAACTCTGGAAATGTTTGTGATCATTTAACAGGATAAGTCTCAGAGCTTTAGAGCTCCTCATAGTGTGTTTTACAGAATTCCACTGATAACACAGCGTTTCTGTTGGAAAAGAATCCTTTCTCCAGCAAAGATGCAAAGGTTAATTTCTCAGAGTAATGTATTTCTCATGTTTATAGCATATCAACAAACATGTTAATTACAATGTGTTATAATTAACATGCTCACGATGATTCAGATATTTTACTTGGATGTATTTCTGTCTTAGAGCTTTTTCTGGACCGCTGGTTTGCTGTTCTTTATGAGAGCTTGTAATTGCTGTCTGAGCTGACTGCCTTGGTTTATGACCTTCCCGTGCATCGTGGCTGTTCGTGTGAGAGACAGAAAGAGGTATCCAAATTACCAGAGTTCAATGTCCATTGCCATGATTTTGCTATCAGGTATAGACTGAAAGGATCTTTTTAATGCTGTATAATCATCACTGTAATTGTTACAGGGTTCCGTGGTATTCACTCACCCTGTCCAATGGGCTTCATGTTTTCCTTCAGAAAAAAGGAAATGAAGAATCCCAAACTAGAATGTGCATTTATGTCTCCGTAAAGTGATGTTACCTGGTATCTTTTCATGTGGAATATTGCAGCCCGTTCTTGTTTGGTTCCCAGTGTGGGGTGCTTAAGTATACCCAAGTGACTGACTTCATTTTAAACTCTGTTGGAGTAGCATTTCCTATATAATCTTTTTGACCAGCTTTGATCCCAGAGAGCTTTGATGAAGCTACTAATTAGTTTTTTGATTCATCTGTGTTTAGGAAAGAGAGATTTATTATAGTAGCACCCGCCTGCGCCACTGATAATTAGAAGACTGTCAGCATTTTCATTATATAACTCATCTTGCAGGAGAGAATCCCTCCCCATCTGACACTTTGGATTATTTGTGAATGACTGTGGCACTCTGAAGGACTTGCCACTTAGGCTAAAATTGACAGAAAACAGCATTCCCATGAACCATTCCAGCCATCACTGCTGTGGGGTAAGCACAGCCTGTCACTCGTCTCTCTTGGAAAAAAACCAGAAGAAATTGAAAAATCAGGACCAGACCATCCATGTTTGGAATTTGTGTGGTGTTTTCTTTTTTTTTTTAAATTAGGAAAATAAGCTGTGCTGCAGATAAAGGTAAGAAACCAACAGAATAAGAAATAGAGTCCCCATTTTTAGAAGTTCAGCCTTGTATATCTTCTTCATAAACCTACAAAAATAATCTGTTGTTGCCTTGAAAAGAAATTTTAAACCCTGACAGCTTTGTCAGTAGCCAGACCCCGTATTCCTCATTTTTGGCACATGGTCTGCTGACAGTATGTTATATATTTGCTTTTTAAAATCTGATGTTCCAAACTACACACATGCCCTTTGCTCAGCCTAAGACCTAAGTGCAGATCATCTGCATTCAATTTAGGGCTACCCTGGCTATTCCCATGTGTGAAAAAACTCAGTTCAGGTGGTTCTGCAGGGGGTTCAAACCCCATGCATTTACCACATTGTATTAGAAAGGAAAACCTTTACAGCTTATCTAAAATTATGCAGCAATCTACACAATTGGACTATGACCTGTGAGAATGAAAACCTTTCTTTCTGTATTGAGATATTTTGGTGTCTGTCTGTGCCTTCCTGAAAGCCCAAGGTGAATCCATGTCTCCTCATGTGACTGGCTCTAGCAGCAGCTCTCAGTGTTGCAGGCAACCTCTAATACACTCCTTTGAAAATTTATGTATGTTTTATAACAAGGAGGTAGAGCACACTCACAGACAATATAAATTTTACTGCATAACAATAATTCAGTTTCTTTTCTTTTAAAGACTCTTGAAGCAATACATTATTTTTACTTGGCTGTCAGTGCTTTTTACATTTATAAAAGTGAGATGGCAGGGGAGGAAATGGGATTGTATTAGATCTCTACTTGCATTTATGCATTTGTGAAATACCATATGCATGGTTTATAAATTCTGTTAAATCAAATTCCTACCACTTATCACAACATAAATTTATTTTTTATATCTGGTCTCATTGACATTTCTAAATGGACTTCTTCTCCCTCTTCATTTACTTTATCATTTTCTCTACTGATAAATCTGCTGTCAGAAACAGTAGCTTCTCATCAACCTTCTCCATCCTGTAAATTATTTTCTTAATAAGCATCTTTTAATGATCATCTTTAATGGAAACCAAATAGCAATGCTTTATAATTGGGAAAGAAAAAAAAGAAAAGAAGTAGACACGGTGTGTTCTGTCACATTGCTCCAGCTCTGGAGATCTTGGCCTTTGGAGGGCAGTGGCAGCTCTTCTGTTGTGAGTTCCAGAAAAACCATAATCCATAAATCCATAACACTTCATGTCAGTGCTTGTCAGAAGGGAGAGAAGGAGAGGTCCTTGCCTTTGGACAAGTGAATTGGAAATGTGAGCTACTCCATTCTCCCAGTTGTCTTTGATCTGGAAGTTGTGTTTTCTGCTGAGCCACATCAGCTCTTTGGTAAGTCCCTGGATTTTCAGCATAAGACAGAAAATTGTCTTTTAAATACTTTCCCAGTCCTCCCATCTCCCAGCAAGGAAGCAGGCTGAAGTGGATTGTCATGAGTGTGTTGAGCCATACAGACTTTTAAATCAAAGTATGATATTAATGCATTCTGAAATAATTGTTTTCTTACATTGTAAATACAATATACTAACAAAAGTATTTTCACATTTTTTGAAAAAGTAAAATGCAATTAAAACCACACACACATTTGCAATTGCCCAGTACCAAGAAAAATTACCATTTTAAAGCAATGTGGCCATTAAATTCAGAGGAGACAGGAGATGACATGCACAGAAATCACTTGAGGGAAGTAATGTGTTACAGGCTTGGTGGATTTTAATGTTACTTGTTAAAATCCCCTGCTACCAGTTGGCTGGGCTTAATTAATGGTTTCGAATTTTGCTGAACTTCAAAGACTGGGAGGTGCTTTCAGATCTGATATGTAAAAATGAGAAATGATGTTGGAAGTTATTCTCAATCAGATAGAACACACACTTACTGTCTTATTATTGTAGCATAATATATCATCAAAGAACAGATAAACAAACCTCTTCTGATTAGTTTCCACCTCATTTATCTACTTTGTACAAATTAACTATTGTCCTTGACATCTAGAGGTGAAACAGTCAAATTCGAGTACTTACAGGCAATAATAATGATATTCTGTGTATATAAACCCTTTCCTGGTTTTGCACATCACAGATGCTTTCTTACACAAGTGGTTTTATTATGTGTGAAATAGTTCATAATCCCACTCTTTCTTCTCGCCTCTTGTAGTTTATTGTCTTAGGATAGGAATGTGCACATGACTTAAGCTACAAAATTGCTTTTGTACAGTAATGAGCTGCTTTGGCCAGAATAAAGCACTGGCTAGTCAGGCAAGGCCACATTACCCACTAATGGGGTGGAATGAGGGGCATATCCTATCCAATTTCAACTGGTTGTAGGTATTTCCAGTGGATAAGATGTAACTACTCCAACAGTTACAGTAAGCTATGCCTGTGGGGTACATAATTATGTGTTGGTGGCTCCAAACTGGTATTTATTTATGTCTGGTCCAGCACGGTGGTGCCACTGGCTGTGTGTCAGAAGTGATGCTGAGTGCCCAGCACCCCCTCACACACTCACCTGCCTCCTCCCACCAGTGCTCTCTCTCCAGTACCTTTCCAAAGGCCTCTAGTTTTTGGAGTAAGATTTTTGGGGTGCCTATCTTATGGCCATTAAAGATTGAATTTCCAACTGGTGTTAAAAATTATTTGAACAAATGCTTATACTGAAATTCAGTAAATTTATCCACCCTTCGCTCCATGAATTTAAATGTATGTTTCTGTGCCAAAATAGTTTAGAATGCACATAATTCCATAATTTACACGGTGCATCCCTGGAAATATGGCCATGTCTGACTCATAAGACAGTTTTGTGAAAACAACAGAACAGGCATTGCTTTGTGTTAACCAGTAATTCCAAGGAAAATATCATGTACTGGAATGCAGTCCAGAAGCATAAAGCTGTTTCTTCTGCCCTGAGTGGGAAGTGGCAAATGTGGATTTGAAAGAAATGCTGCCAGCACTCATCCAGAATTGTCAAAATGGATCCTTCAAATGCAGTGGTCCGAAGGGGCTGCACTATGAGCTGGAGGTTTCAGCACGATCAGATCTCTCTTGGCTGGCACACGTTGAGCAAGAGCAGGCACTTTAATTAGCATGTGAGTCAGAGGATTTAGAAAAGTCTAGGATTAGTGTCTTGTGTTAAAATTTGAAGGCTATTGCAAAAATCTTACTTTTGCTAAAATTCTATTTTAGCAGTAAAATATAATGAATTGGTAGAGGTAGGATGTATCTTTTGCATATTCTGTACAACTATAGAGTGTAATTTATGCTTCATTTTATTGAGGCCTGGAGTATGTGTACCTGCACATGCCTATACTGTGCAGGAAAACCAATACTTTCTTTTAGTGGTGAAGAAACTTCTTGAAAGAAGTGCATTTTAGAGATCTAATCCTCCTTCAAAGTTATTAGGCCCTTTAAAATTAATTAAATGTAAGTTAGATCGAAGATGATGCTTATCGCAATTTCCTTCACTGTATTTGCCTGTAAAGGGAGATTTGGTTTCACAAGAATTGGTGATTCGTATTACTGTTATCCAGACTTGTTGGTGGGCAGGATTTTTCCTGGGGGAATAGTCTAGTTCTTTCTGTGATAGCAATGGGAATGACAGCGGGATGTAGGAACCATTCCCGGGGTGCTGCTCTGCCCACAGGGCAGGGGCTAGGGGGCTGTGGTCAGTCTGCAGCAGTTCCTCACTGCCCCCCTCTCCTCACGCTTTTTCCCAGCTTCCCTGTGAATCCTGCTCACACAGCACAGCTCCTTTGGGAGCTCTGCAGCTCCTCTGGCTGGCGTGGGGCTGTCCATGGCTGCCCTGGGGTATCTGCCCCACCGTGGTCTCCCTGCTCCAGCCCCTGGAGCTCCTCCTCCACTCCCCTCTCCAGCCTCCAAGGTCGCCCAGTTCCTCACACAGTTCCTCCTGCTGTTCCTCACACTGCCCCTAATGCTGCTCCTCACAAATTCCCTCCTGCTTCCCCCTCACTTCACAGTTTTGCCCTTTCTCACACACATTCCCACCGTCCCTCTTCCTCATACAGTATTTAAATGCACCTTAGGGAAGACTGAGCACCGATTGACTATGGGCATTCGACCACATGATTGATGCTCGCTATAAATTGCTTTGCACTTTATTTCCTCTCATAGATTCTTGACAGTAGTTTAGGACTCACTTGCATTTCTCTTGAGTGGTAAAAAAAGTAGAAAAAAAAAAAAGAAAAAAAGAAAAAAAGAAAAAAAGAAGAAAAGGAGAAGGAAAAAGTCCTATATGAAAACTCCAACTGCTGTTTCTTATCAGTACCTGTAGTTCTGAGCATGGGACGTAGAGGGCTGGACCTGCACAGGTGGGACTTTCAGGGAGTCATTGTGGGAAAAGCCTCTGGAACTCCACGATGTCCTGCATATGACTGACTTTCCCAAATGTTGCATGGAAAACTTTTCACGAGAAGGGGATGCTGTGGTGATTTGCTAACAAAACCCGTTTTCTGCAAAGATGAAGTCATCTCTCCCTGGGACTCCATTCCTCCTGCAGCCTCCCAGGGGTGCACAGAGAGGAGACTGTGAGATGGTGTTTCTTATTATCGTGTTTTCCCTCTGCTGTTAAATTAGGTTTTGCTTTTATTGATGTGAAAGAAAGCCAGCAGTGACCTTTCTGTTCTCAAGTCGCTCTCAGGAAGCAGAGGTGGAAGTGTAGCCAGCAGTCAACTGCAGTGACATCTGAAAGGACAGCAGTGAATGTCAGTACTGAAGGCTGGTACAAACTCATGATAGCTTTTTCTACTGGTCCATTTGTGTGTGTTGAAATACTGACCATTCACCTTTAAAGCAGTTAACGTGTTAATTAAACATTTTGTCATAGCAGTCTGAAAACTTTTGTAATTGCAACAGATGAGAAAGGATCTGGGGTTTGTTTAATTGTTTTTCAAGTATATTTCTGGTAAGTGTTACTAGGAAAAGCCTGGTTAGGAAAGTCAAATGAGCATTGACATACCTGACACAGCAAACTGGCAGGATTCCTATGGTCATTAGCTGAAAGAGTAAAAGGAAACAGCTCCTACATATTTATGAGAAAAAACAAATGCCTGTTTGGCTGGCTATAGTCTTTCACGGCCTGTTGCTTTATTTTGTAATTACAGCCTGTCCTTATCTCCTGGTAACTGTAGGACAGCCAGCCCTTGATGGTCCCTGCAGCCCTTCTGACTGTCCTAGGAATGGACTCCTGGATCTGTGGCTACCTTGTGTCACTTGGCAAAGAAAGTCACCAGCCAATGCCAGCAGTTGGACCAAAACATTCTGGAATGAACCTTGTTCAAACCCCAGGCAGGACAAGGCTGACCCCAATTCTCAGTAATTTAACAAGAGGAGGTTTCAAATGAAGAAAACTAATCACCAACACAAATTTTTAATAAGCTAAGGATGCCTTTGTTTCTATTTCTTCTGGAGTAGCTGTCTCTGATGAAAAGGTACAGAACCCCACTCATGTTGATACATTTATTTCAAGAAATGTTTTTTACAAGCTATCAAATATTATCAAATAAACACATGACCTTGGCATTGATTCAGTGATTTAGGAATGCAGCAGCTCTTTTCTTCCACTACATGGAAGGGCTCTCAAGAGAAATAAAAAATTGAATTGTATCTTCAACCCACTTGGGCTAAGGTACAAAAATAGTAAACCTTGTAGGAGAGGCTTTTGAACACAGGTTTTTAATACTTCAGAATCTGTCAAGGTCAAGTTTGAAGTCTTGATTCTGCTCTGAGGTTTGCCTTATCATTCTACAACTTTTCTAAGTAGAAGCAGCGGTTCTGCAGACTTCCAAAGCAAAAGGATGCCATGGGCCATGATGGTCCCTCACAATTTCTAGAGTTTAAAACACATTGATCTTGACAACTGAAGTCTTGGAGACTGAGGTCTGACACTGGGCTCTTGGGCAGAGGCTGTGCATGGGTTTTCTCCCTAATACTGGCTGTAGAGGTTGACTCTACCTTCTGTATTAAGTTCTTACACTGATTGTGTGAACCCTGAAGTTATTAAGGGTGGGTTAAAGGTAAATTTTATGATCTTAGATTGCAGATTAGCGAAAATATTTTGCCTTGTTGGGTTTGAGCTTAGTGCCTTTGAATGGTCAGATCTCTCTGCACACACTTTTAATTTATTGTGCTATGGAAAACACGACTGACTTACATTCATTTGTATCTAAATCTAAACCAATAACGTAAAATAATTAAAGTGATTAAATACAGCCACTCTGTTTTTCACTGGAAAATATGTACTATCACTAATTGGGTAGAACTGTAGCATCACCTGCTGCAAACATATTAATTGTGGTAAACAAGACACAATTTTTATCTGCTCTCATCCCTTCTGACAAGAGGTGTTAGGAGCTGTGCAAGTGCCTTTGTTGAGGACAACTCGAACCCAAGGACAGTGATGGCTGTGCAAGCCTTTCCACAGAGAATGAATGAGCTGGGGAGCTGGAACCCCGGGCAGGTGTCACTCAGCACCAGGGGCACCTGCTGAAGGCTGCAACACAAGTTCTTTGGCACCTAATTCTTAGCCCAGGAGCTACAGAATTCCTGAAAGGTCTAACAGAAGTCTTGGTATTTCACAGGTTATGTGTTTACATGGTTTATGTTTCTCCATAATTATAGTGGATGACAAAGCAGACTCTAAACTGTCTTTCAACACGGTTTTGAGTTTGATTGCCTAAAAACCTTATTGGGTATGGAGGTCAAGGGTTTTCAGCTGTTGGCCTTATGAGCAGCTTTTACAGAAACAAGTAAGTGAGAATTATTCTGGTTTCTTTCTTCCCTCCTTCTAATTTTGAAATTAACCTCATAGTTCTATTTCTATGTCTTCATTTTCTTTTCTCTCTTCCTCTTTATATGTAGTAGTAAAAATGGAATATTGGTTCAATTTAAGCAACTTAGTTGTTAATTGTCTACTATTTGTACTTTGTATTATGAAGATAGTATCAAATTTTCTGAAATGGTAAGAGGTTTATATCCAACATTACTTTTCTTTCCGAAAAGCTGTTCTAAATTCAACTAGCAATGTTTTTTGTGGTGTATTGCTTCCTATTTGGCTGCATTATGTGTAGAAGGGTCAAAATACATGCCTGTGATTTATGTGGCAATGTAAAGAACAGCTACAAATGCCACGAGGCAGAGAGTCTGAGTCTGTCCAATTGCTAAGTGTTTGTCTGTGAAAAATGACTCCTTGTTCTTTGGATCACAGAGACTGTACAATTACAATTTTAATCAATCCAACACCAGATTCATTGGTTCTTACTGTGCAGAGCACATAGTCACAGTCCAATAAATCTGCTTCTGATGTGCAGATCCAGACTGCTGGAGCCTCTAGAGACTGTGTACACATGACAGGCATGTCTGCCTTGCCTGGGGATTTGCACGGTGTCAGGCGTAAGGAAGGTGTGCTGATGCTGTGCTGGCTTCTAATGTGGCATTTTATGGCTTGCATTTGAACGATTAGCAATGATGTGCTTGACCTGGTGGGTGCAGGAGGTGTTCCCTTAGTCCCTTCTCTAGCTTTTTCTCAAAGTGAGATTTTGATGCTCTTGGATTCTTTTGTAGCGGTTTAGCTCCGGGGGAATAAGATCTTCATTTTCCAAGGGCTGATAAGGCGCTGCAATACCAGTTAAACAGGTTCTATATCAGGGAAAAGTCTCTCACCCAGAGGGTGGCTGGGCACTGGAACAGGGCAGTGATCACAGCTCCAAGGCTGGCTGAGCTCAAGGAGCATTTGGACAACACTCTCAGGCACATGGGGGGATTGTTGTTGTGTCCTGTGCAGGGTGAGGCGTTGGGCTCAATGATCTGATGGGTCTCTTCCACCAACTCAGCTTATTCTGTGACTCTGTGATTCTAAAAGTATCTGACAGGGTCCAGTTGGAAAAAGCACTGAACTTCAGATCCTGGGAAGTGAAGCAGGTGGTGGATGGGCTAAGATAGATCTGGCTGAAAGCAGCAGGAGTGGGGAGAGTGAAGCTTTCCCAGCATTCCCCATGATACACAGGAATGTTTGTAAGTTATACATCACCAAAACACAACTCCCAAAGACAAGGAACCACTTTTCCTGAAAAGCAATTTTAGATCTAAGGAACATGAAGTCAGCAAGGAGGGATGTGTCCTGGGAAACCTCTCTGGAGAATTTAGCCAAGCTTTAAACTTCTGAGACATTCCATACATGATTCATACCAGGCTGTTAACAACTGTTACCTAGACTCTTGGAATATTTTGTCTTTACTGAATGTGGTTAGCACCAGTTCTGCTGATGGGTTTGCACTACAGCATCCCGTAGGACTGAGAGACAATAACATGCTCCAACATGCAGGAGAAAGTTATCAGGAAGGCAACTCCGTGTTGCTGTATCCAAATTCATTGCCTGGCACAGCACCTGAGGGTAGACAGTGTCTGTGCTGGGCTGACAGTCTGGAGGCAACAGGAGACACCTGCCTGAGCTGAATGTGAAGGAACGGCAAGAGAAGATAGACAGTAACCTGCTGCTGAAGCAAACGGCAGATGAGAACAGAAAACTGAGGTATGTGATGGGTGACAAAACACAACAGTGCTGAATATGAAACCCAAGTCTCCTGTGGAAGGAAATATTAGCAGGACACGAAGGAAGCAAGAACAGAAATAGTGCTGCAAAGGAGAGGGCGTGGGCTGGACTGCAGGGCAGGTGGAAGCAGTGCAGGGGATGGACAGGAGCCAGGCCAGGGGAATGAGGAGGAGAAAGGGACACAGAGAAACAGGTTGTGCCATTCCTAGCATTTCCTTAGGTGCAGCTATGGGGTTTTAAACCAAAAAATGCTTCTGATGCAACCTGGGTCCTTTTGGATTGAATACCCAAATATCTTCTGACTGTCCTTTTAATATTTAAATTTTACTGATTGAGGAATTAAGAAATAACATAGAAGTTACTGCAAAAAATATAGACTGAAAAAGGCACCTAGCAAATCCAGAAAGCATCAAACATTTATCTGTCTTTTAAAATGTTTGTTAATTTAAAACACACTGGCAAACGAGAAGCCATAATTTATGATTGACAGCATATGAAGTTTTGTTAACATCTTTTCTGATAACATTAGGGAAGTTACAGTAAAAGTGAATGAAGAATCAGTAATTTTGAAGATATTTTTGGCAGGTAATTTTCTGTTCATTTATCGATCTTTCTAAGGGTAATGCTGCAAATGTTATTTGTCAAGGCTTTGCTTTGTCACAACAGATGACATGATAGTGATAAGGAACATAAAAAAAAGAGGTTTTGTTTAAGTAAATGTTTTTGTATAAACAGGGGTCATGTACACACAATCTGGGAATAAGAATCTCTGTTTTGTCTGCATGGAAATCTACAGAACTTCAGTTTGGGAAATGGTATCCTGCTTACATCCAAACATTGCCTTCCACAGTTTGTGCAGAGATTTCATCTTCTGCTTAGGAGCAGCAGCTTTCTTTGGTGCTGGTCTATTGGTGCAATGTTTCCAAAATATAATTTGTTATTCATCGTAAATGCAAAATATTTTCACAGCTCTGCTCTTGCCACGTTTACATTCACAAATTTGTTTTCTTGAAATGTGGGAGTGGTGGTAGACAGTACATATTGGCTGTGGTGCTTGAGAGAACATAAAGAAGTATTTAGACCCTGAAGGAGCAGACCCAATATTAATCTGAAGTCACATTTCACTCTGCAGTTTGCTTTCCAGCCTCCATTCACTGCTCCTGTGTGTTGCTGATATTCTGCCTGCTGGCATAGACTGCTGGACATAGTCCAGGGAAACAAAGCCTCCAACCAAGAAAGCAAGGTTTTAGCATCAGGATGATTTATTTTGAGGAACCTTTCATATACCCTATCAAACAGGAGGTGGGATTAGTTACTAAATAAATTGTTTATGACTCTGCTGCATAATAAATATCTTTTTCCTCTTACTCGTCTTACTTACGCCTCAGTGTGACCTGGTCATGTTATCACCAAGCAGCATTTTCCAAAGATCTAAGCCTTGTCAAGCAGCCAGGCTCAAGCAGGAGAGAAGCAAACCCTTGCCAGAGGGAAGGAGACACTGGGAGCTAAGGATTAGAGTCTCATAATCGAGTCAGACCTCGGAGTGAGGCAACTCAGTTTCATTGGGACTGGAGATAACAGAACTTCAGTGTGATGCTGTAAGGATTAGGTGGTTTTGGAGATAGGAAGTGCCACAAGAACTGGGAAGTCAGGCTTTAGATTACACCCCAGGAGCCCAGTGCAGGAGGGTTTCTCTTAAGCGCTTCTGGAGTGCAATTCTTCCCTGGAGCCCAGCACCTCTCCACTTGCTTTCTTCCACACAAATGTAATCTGCCTGTCTTTCTCGAAGCTTTAGAACACAAATAGCTTTTTCAGGCCTGAAAAACCATTCATGATTTATTTCATATTCCAAATGCAAAATGGCATGGGAGACCAGCATTGTTTTCTGACAGATTGTCAAGCCTGAGGCTAGTGTGCACGTCTGGCTGCACTGAATTCAAAATTGGTATTTTTTAGAGGAGGATGGCTGACTGAATTCCTGCTAGACTGGTTTCTTTTTAGAAATGTTCTGTTCTCCTGTGTTGTGATTCAGTTTGTCTTTTCCTTCATAACAGGCGGTGACAAGTCCTTGGGGTGGCCTTAGCTGAGAATTCCAGGAAAGACATGTAGATAACATGGCACACAAAAATTCACTGCAGCGTGTTCAACTTTTCTCTACAGTTATGTTTCCACGTGTGCTGTTCTAAAGTTCAAATACCCATTTCTCCTTGTAAACTGTCACGAACGACAAGGCAGAGTAACCTGCTTGGAGTGAATTCAGTGCACGAGCTTCATTCCTGGGAAGTCTGAGGCCATGTAGATGATTTGAGCAGAGAGTGCTTTAGGATTGTGAAGGTTCTGAAAAAGGGGTCCTTGCTGTTAGATGCACCAAGCTCCTCCAAATGCTGTGAGGACATTGTTCTGTCAAAACAGAATTTTGTCAAAGGGAATCCCATTAGGCCAAAGTTGGTGCAGATTTCTGTCAATAAGGAGAGAACAAAGTTTTCTACCAAACAATATGTGTTTTGCTGTTACATCACATTTTGCTGTCTTCATTAAACTTTGGGATATGTGATTGAAGTAATTTAATTTCTCTCTTTTCCTCATTATGATGACATAGTTTTTTTATTTTTCCAGTGTTTTGTTAGAGGAATAGGAATACTATTCATGACAATTCTTTCACTTTACCTTTTCTCTTAATGCAATTAATAATACTCCAAATGAGGTTCTGGGCTGTGGTTCAGTAGGCACTGGGCAGGGAGGCTGCTAAAAATGAGAAAGGCACTGGTTTAGCTGGGTTGTCATGCCACTTTCTATAAGGATGTAGATGGTACCAGTGAATAGAAAAAGAATTTCCTCTGCAGACTTTAGCATCTGAAGGCACACAGGTGCATCTTGGCAGCCAGTCCATTAGTCTTTAGCCACTTTGGTCATGCCTGATTTATGGTGCCAGTCCAGCAAATAACAGAGGAGAGGAGCTGAAGCAGTGCAGGTGAATTTACTATACTGAACACAGTCATCTGTGATGGCTTCTGCTGTCTGAAAAGGCTCTGAGAGGTAGACCAGGCTAAAGCAAAACTTCAGGAGCCAAAACACTACATGAAACATTTGGGGCATGAATCCATGCTCTCTTGATTTCAGTTATTAGCTGGATCAATAATTTTCCTTTCCTTTGTTTTTTCCCCCATCCCTCTCTTACATAACTGTCCCTGTCTGCTCCATAGCTGACACAATACCTTTACTCCTCTTATTTGGTTTGCATTAAAAAATGCGGTGCCTGGGACATGACAACACGTGCTTTTGACCTTGCAGTGCTGACCTTATCAGTAGAGTGTTTCATAACCTCTCCCACTGAGGAAGATAAGGTTGACTAAACTGGATCTGTCTTGAGCCATCGGGCATTCATCCACAATGCTAAAGCCAATTTCAACGAGGTCACTTTTTCACACAGTGAAACTGTAATAGTTTTTGTCTCCTACTGTCTGATTTATTCTTCTGGCAAGGACAGCTGGTTTCCCTGAAACTGAGGCAGTTTTTATTTTTTACATTTTTTTTTCTTAACAGGAAAGCAATATTTATTTTTAAGAGGACAAGTTTTTATATATAATACTTTACTACATCTCAGCTGTATTACTTCACAATTTTCCTTTTGATCTGCCTGCATTTTATGCTCCTGCAGGATTTGCATTGTGAACTGTACCCTGTTGCTATACACACAATACAAAGCATTTAAATACTTTCCTACTTTATGGAGATAATTATAAGCTCTATTTCTTGAACAATGAAAGCAAGACAAATGCTAAGTCTTCACATTTCAATTGTAATAAAGCAGATGCAGAATGAGTTCCAAGGGATTAAACACACTGGATGTACTTTGAATTGTCCCATTAAACACCTTGTCCCAGAGAGCATTGTAATTACCACATCTATTTGATAGTTTCTCATTAATTACACTACCACTAATTCTTAGTATCCTATGTATTCTCTTCTTGTAATGAACTAAAAGGTAAAGAATATGAACACGTGTGTACCCTAGAGGAGTTCTTTGGGTCATACACACACTAGGGTTAAAATGGAAGTGTAGCTCCACACTGGTCTGGATGGGTTTGCCCAGGTAAGGACAGTGGGGTAAGGGAATTGTGTCTGAGAGGTGTTTCTGCAGCCTCAGACAGTGACTCGGCACAATGTCTGTGCTGCATAAATCAGCCATGGATATTTAGCAATGGACTGGAGGATGAGGAATCAAAGTCATGATCAGGCTCCTGTGGGTGCTGTTCAAACAGCTGCACACAGACTGATGGAGGTGTAGGGGCCTAGAGATGTAACTGTTGTCCTTGCAGGTACAACTGCAAATACACAGCTGAGCAAGAATGACCCATTATTGCATGTCAGATTAAAAAACAATTATAGTTTTTCCTTATCAGACGGTAACTTTTTCTTAAAATGTTAGAATGTGGATACCTACTCAGACTTGGGACAACCAGTCTCTTTTCAATGTAGCCTCTTACATCTTTTCATTATGGTCATCCACAGTCACGCACACAAACTCACCCCAAGCAATCATCCCATGCCAAGAGAACTTCATTTCACAAGCCTGTGAACCTTGGGTCAAGCATGCCCACAGGGTTAATAGAAAATTAAACTGTGATTCCAGTTTATTCATTGAATTGATGTGATGGAATAAGGTTGGGAAAAGAGAGAATATTAATTTTTTTTTGACCAACAGATACCAATTGAACAGACAACATTTCAGACATGCTATCAAACGTACACAAGGATGCTATTAAATTTATTTCTTTTACATGATTACTATACTTTTCTAATTAAGATTGGTCTTTTAACATAGTCCAATTGAACGAATTTAACTTTTGTCCTACAATAATCTTCTCACTTCTATGAACCCATTTTTGGTCAATAAAGCAGGGAGAGGTATTGTCGTGGCAAAATGATGAAGTCTTTGCTTATGGTCAAACCTTTCTGCAGACACCATTTCAGTCTAGAAAAGGAATGATGCCGTTAGCTCTGATATCAAGGCAGCTTCCTTGGCTGACTTGTAGAGCAAATCATCATGACCTGTGGGTTCATCACTCCTCCTGAGCCTTCTCCTAGTGGAGGAGTCTCAAATGCAACCAGTAGCAAGTTAGGCTTCCATCTGTCATTCAGGAGGAACGGGTTTCTAAAGCTGCCACAGAGAAAGGGATAACACATCTTACTAAACCACAGACTGACGTGGAAAGGGTTGAAATGCCTCACTGACAAGCACAGCATGGAACACAGCAACCTTCAAAACACTGATGGTGAGGGTTGCAGTAGTAATTGGAAAATGGCACAGATCTTCATTAGCTTTCAGTGGAGGAATCCTTTTCCAGGACATTCTGTTCCTGCTGTCACGTCCGGATTTCCACAGTTGTGTTGGTTTGTGGTGCTGTAGCAGCATCTGTCTTTAGGGCACAAATGTTCCCAGATTTATCATGGCACTGGTTTAGAGCCATGGTTCAATTTTTCTTATGTTGCAGAAATGCATCTCAGTATTTCACCACTGTGTTATAACTTTCTCTAGGGTAGTGTTTCCAGCGTTGCAATTTTAACCTATGGCTCTTTCTTACTAAGAGATACCTCCAAGCAGGGATTCCCGTTATTTTAAGCACTATGTTATGCCTACAGAGGAGAATTCCTGAACCAAACCATAAACTTATCCCTTTTTTTCCTTCTTTTTTTTTTTCCAAAATAAGAGCTATTTCCTGAGTTACTCTGCCAGTACACTTACATAGCACAGCTAGCAGCACAAGATTCCCAGCTCCCTCTTTAGAGACAAACTTATATCAAAGAACAGTCACAACTGAGAAGACCAGCAGCAATATATGACAGACGTGTACAAAAATTAATGCATCTGTCTGTTTTGCCTCCTCTCAGACAAACATTTAATATCCATGTGAATTTCTCCCTCTTGCCTTTCCAAGGGGCTTCATTGCCGTGTATTCTTACTGTATTAATTACTTCTGTCCACTTGACAACTGCATCATAGAGGGAAATCATGCAAATAAATAGCCAGTCAAGATAGAGCAGAGTTAGTAGATAAAGCAGATAAATGAGTAGTGACCATGTCTTCAGTCACAGCAAGCAGCAGCTTTGGACTAGCACATCTTGCCATTTTCCCTTGTAGTGTTTGGTGTTCCAGCACCTGGGCAGGCCTGACAAATATGACAGCAAAGCCAGATCTGTGAATGGGATAACAAGCAATCACACTGCATAAATTCAGCAGCAATAATGCACTCTTTGTGTCAATGCATGGAATGCTGTCTGGGATCTAGATGTATCTAGGAACACAACCACCAAGACAGATGTTAACACAGAACAAACAACAGTAGCTGCAGAGTACAAATGTGGCACTGGTGGTGAGATTTACTGTGCTTGTTTTTTAATTTTGGGGAACAAATGGCTTTCAACGCAAATAGAAGTCGTTTCTGAATTTTAGCAAAACTCTCTGTAGACAAGATTTCTCAGAGCTTGTGAACATGATGTATTTCCAGGCTAAATGACTTCTGAGCCCCAGAAAGCCCTAATGTTCTGCATTTATCAGGGTGAACTGAATGCTGCCCTGCTTTTATTCCTATTTAACTGCTATTGTCAGATATGCTCAACAGAGCTGGATATTAAAATAGGGCTGGATTAAAAAAAATCATAGGATTTAAAAAATAATAATCAGATACGACTTTTGTAGTTTTCTGGGTTTGGTCAGTTCAGTTCTTTTAGAGGAGGTCTGTTAGGACAGCTTAGATTGACCTGTACATTAACCAATCTCCTTCTGAATCAATCAGGCTGTGCTCGGAGGAGGCTCTTTCAGCCCTGCCTGCAGGTTGTGGTGCTGCAGCCACATTTGTGAATTTGTTTATAAACCAGTTACGGTGAACCAGCCACTGCTGGCATCCAGAGCACTGATGCCACAATGCAGAGCTCTGACAGAGCAGGTTACACCTGCTTTTTGCAATAAATACAGATATACACCCACAGAGGTATCTGAGACAGTGTGGGGGAAAGAAGTTGATGAGGTGCAGAAGTCCTTCTGCTTTACAGATTGCATTAGGCCTACAGCTATCAGTTCTTTTCCAAACAGGATTATTTTTCTAAATAATTCTCTTCTTGCACAAGAAGGGTTAAATTATCAGGATGGTGTACAGGAAATTAAGCAGGTGACATCTGCTAAAAAGTAACAGGGGCAGTGTGCTTAATTTGCAGTGGACATTTACCATCTGGTTCAAGAGAGCCCAGTTTTTGAATTTGAAAGTTAAATAAAGTGAAGTTTTCCAGCTCATGTGGGGAAGTTAGAACCAGGGAGAAGGGATTCTCAAAACTGCCCAGAAATTTGCTGTCATGCTGTTGTTTTGTTTGGTTGGGTTTTTTTCTTATCTGAGCAGACTTTTTTGTATAAGAGAAGAGGCCATCTGCTAGAAAAAGAATATTCTTGAATTGTAAAAAGTCTCGATGCTCAGAAAAATATGAACTTTTTCAGTTGAGTGTATCTTGCATATCTAAATATATAGATCAAATAAATATATCTAAAATAGAAATATCTAAACCCAAGCAGTAAGAAAACCTGGAGAGCTACTCCTAGGGAAAAAATGATACTCTTCATAAAACAAAAATTACTCTGGTAAATGTGACCAGCATAAGAAAACACGACACGTATTTAGAGGCACAAGGTTAACAAAACACAGATATTATCTGACTTAATTTTTCAGGTTTTATTCATTTAGTTCTGGTCTTCAGCTTGAGGGTGTTGGTTGCTGGAAATGCATGGATTTTTCTATTTCCCTTACACGTCATCAATTTCCCTTGATTTTTTGGTCTAATTACCTACTAGATTACACTTTATAGCCATATTGATATTGAGTATTTAAAAAGATGAGTTTATCCACTCTGGTCTGTAAATCTGGATTGGTTTCTACGGGCTGTGTGGCAGCAGCACCTATTAGTTAGAGGATATTCATGTGTTTGCTAGTTACAGCAGGAGCAGGAGGACCAGCCTCTTCCCCACCTCACTTTATATCAGATCAAATGCTTGCCTGCAGCAGCAGCAATTTGATAATGGTCTTCAATGAAACTACTACAGAACTCATTACTCTGGGCAAATGGCTTTGTATGGTATAATGTACTGGGCTGGAGTCTAAGGGGACATGAACCCCAAACAGTGCTTAATACAGACCAGAACATATTTAGAGCCTGATGCATTAGTTTTAAAATGCTTACAAAGGTTACATTTTATCCAAAAAGAGAGAAAAAAATTGCTGTTCCCATTAAGTCAGTGATTTAATAGAGATTTCAGCACAATGCATTTACTTCATGATAATCAATTACCTCCAGCAAATTAAAAGATAAATTAGGTTGTCTTGGAGAAAAGGAAGCTCTAAATCAGTTTGTTCTGGCTGCACATAAATACAAATTTTATAGTTATGGTTTCCTAGTGTCAAAACCAACACATCATGACAGAAAGATATTTTTAGCTGCTGTGATTCTTAATGTATCAACTGCATTGATTGCATCTTTGTCAAAGCTGGGATTAGCAAAATATACAAAACCTTTAAAATGTTCCTGCACTTCCTCATTATATATGTCATGTATGCATGAATGGTTTGAGCAGTAAGCATTGTATTTCTACTCAGCAAAATATTCAGAAAAGCTCAAGAGGCTTTTTTTGGCTTTCCTTTTCCTAGTAGCCAAACATATTGAATTGGAAATTTCATTTCTATTCAGAACTAGAGACGGTAACTACATTCAAATTAAATACTGCAACTGATAAATGAGCTACTAATGCCATTGTACATGGTCCTAATTAAAACCACATCACAGTGAGCAATATCAAAATACACAGGGGAGAAAAAGGGTGATTTGTGATTTGTTCTGCAAGCTGTATGGGTACTGCTGGATACCCCGATACCTCAGTTGTACTTTCGTATAATTTCTCTATAACTCAGGGCCAGTTAAGAGGGAACATGCTGGAAATACTTCAGGGGGACATGATTACATGTCCGTGTTGTGGTTGGTGTGTTACCTCCTTCTCTCCTTGGTTTGGCTGTAGGGTCACAAGCAAACCTGTCTGGATGGAGGAGTGGTATTTGGGGTGAGGTGGCTTTGCTCTGCCTCTTAGCTCTAGGTGACATTATGAACCCTATACATTTTTGCTGAACTTGTAGCTTTTTAGCCGTCTTTCATTGCTTTTATCTGCAAAATGCTAGAAGCCCACGTGAGAACAGAGAGAGGTCATTAAATCCTGATGATTGTCTAAGCAAGTTCAAAATAGCTGCTGTGTGGGCAAAGCAGCTTGTGGAGGAAAGCTCATCTGATACCCTGCAGGGGGAAGTGCAAGGTTCAGGTGCAGTTACTGAGTCACCTGCAGTCAGTTCTCCTTCCCAAGTTAAGGACAAAGGTATTTGGAAACTCCAGGGGTTTTGTTGTACAACACCATGACCACACGTGCCTGGAAAGGTTAACTGAAGGCTTCAGACTGCTGGTGGCTCGAGCTGCTGGAGAAATGTGCTCCAGTTCAGTAATGCCTTGGGGACAGGCTGGCCCTCGCAGTGAAAGCCTGGGGCTGTGCCTGTGCTGTTCTGGGGGTGCCAGGATCGCGCCTTTGCTGCAGAACGCCCAAATCCCTGCGGGTGGGGCTGGGAGCAGCAGCAGCACGTGCCCTGCGCTGGCTCCAGGATCTGCCAGGTTGTTCCTGTGCCACAGCAAAGCAGGACAGTAAATATTCTCTCCTGGCCTCATTTTGCTGTCTGTGTGAGCCCCAGACCCTGTTCTGGGCTTTGGGTGCGATTTCAGCCTTACATCCACAGCACTATTTAATTGCTTTTACAATTAACTGTGTAGGATGGTTCTCCTCTCATCTTGTGCTTGGCTAGAATAGGAAGATTTCTTTTCAAATACCTTTTTGAAATGTATGGCCATTTTTTAAAAGGCCTTTTTTTTTTTTTTTTTAAATGTGCTGTGTGGCTTCGTATTTTTGAAGATGATAAATTATGGCTAGGAGTGAAAAAAATCAATTTTGCAGATTTGTTAATGTAACAAAGATCCCTTGTATTCTAGAGGAAGAATTGATTCTCGAAATCAGAGTTAGATATTTTAAGCTTGCACTCCTGAGGTTTGTAAACTCTGGTGTTATTTAATTTTTATGTATGAATGTTTTGTTGGGAGTTTCTTAGATCATAAATAAAATCAAGATCACGCAGCAGGAGGCAAAGGTTTTTCTTATGAAAAATAGTTTCTTTCTGACATCCAATACAGCACAGCTGAGTGAGTCTTGCAAAGAAATTCAAACATAAAAGCCCCACCATGAACCAGGGCTGCTTCGTGAGTAATTCTGTGATAGCTTGATTCCATATCAGATGAACTAGAGATCGTGTCAGTGTAGTTCAAAAAGAATTGTGACTTTGGTTTTATGAGTTGTAGTTCTATGGTCTCCATTCTATGGTATTTACCATTTGATACAAAACACATTTTTAGATCTTTATTCTACCTGCAATTAAAATATTATTTTTAGATTTAAAGGTCTCAACAACATTACTTCAAGGCCATATTTTTAATATAGTAATAATTAACATCGATATCAATATAGGCACTGAATTATTGTGAATAATTATTTAGAGTTTACCAAATTACAACAATCCTACAAAAGCTTTCCACTAAAAAGTTAAAAAAAATTGTTTCCCAGTACAAAAAATTAAATTTTTTCCCCTAGCAAATTCTGGGAACTTGAATGCTGTAAACAGAGCTTCTCGGAGGAAGCTAGGCTAAGCTGGTCCCCAAATCCAGGGAAGTTCCTCTTGAGGATTCCTGAAGCAGTGAATGAAGGAGATGTACTTCTGGACTTCAGTCCTGAATTTGGTTAATTCTCTGTGTGCGTGTCTTGGCAGATCAGAATCTGAGAGTTCAGACCTGGGAATGAAGGCAATAGTACCAAACATACATAATGCCTTGAGGGACACATTTCCATATTGTAGTCAGAGATAGTTATTTGATCTTCTTGAAGATGATAAATTATGGCTAGGAGTGAAGCATCTTATTTCTGTATATTAAATTCAGTATTTAGATATGACCTGGAGGCTCATGGCACCTGCCAGTCCCCACAGGAGGAAACATCCATACCATCGGTGGGAATTTGGGAGCGAGACCAATTTTGTGCTCTGTCTTTGCCTAAATAGACTGTGCTTGGCTCTGGTCACGGCCTTGGAAAGTTCTGGTGAGGTTGTGAGGGTGCTGCCACAGCCTGCTGTGCCCCCAGGGTGGGGAAGGGGCTCCAGTCACGGGGCAGGGGAGCAGCAGCTGGGGCCGGTTCCCCAATCACCGCATTGGGATTGGCAGCACCTGAGGGACCAGAGGGTTTAAAAGGAAGGGGCAGTGCTGGGAGAGCAGGCAGTGCTGGGAGCTGTTCAGGAGAAACTGTGAGTAACTTTAGAGTTGTTGTTTGATGGCTTGCTAAAGTAGAGCACTGCTCTGAGAGAGATGTGTTTGGGTTGGGGTGGTCCTCCTGTGTCCTAAAGAGGAGCTGAGGCTGAGCTCGCTGGGGTTACTGATTTGCCTGCTGCTGGCAGGGGCCTTGCTGGGTCCTGCCTGGTGTCCCTGGATGGCTCACACCTGCTGGGGTTCCCCAGGTGGAGTCTGAACAGTCAGAGGAGCGGAGAGCTCGCTGTTGGCCTGGTGCTGGGTACCCATGTGAGAAAGTAAGTGGTGCTTTCTGTTCTAAAAAGCCCTGCTGTCCTCTTGAGACAGCAGCTGAAAGGTCAGCTTCACATGGGCAGAAATATTTCTGTTGTAAAAGATGTTTTTATGTGTTGTGTGCTGGTGAGCCACAAGGTGAGCAGTGCTGTGGGAAAGCAGCACAGGCAGAGACAGGCAGAAAGCGTTCCTAGTTTCCTTTCTGCTGAAAGAACTATGGAGAGTAAAAGCAGTTGTTGTGGGGGCAGGGCATGGCTGTCTTGAGGAGAGATGCTATGGGATGCAACCTCCTGTTTGCAACTTGAAAACTTCATCTGCCCCTATTTTCCTTGACTTAATCAGGCAGCACCAGTAGCAGAAGGTGTACCCCCAATGATGAAATCTGAGTGCTAAGCAAGGCGTGTGGCTGCATGGGGGGGTGGCAGCAGAAAACTGGGCTGTGGGAGATGAACCTGTGGTATTTACCAAACACTGAAGGGTGGATGTGGTCAGTGCTGCCTCATGGCAACAATCACTTGGGCTCATGTTGAGTGAAGTTAGGTGGTGGGGGTGATGTTAGTCAGTAAATGCTAGCACGGGATTAAGTTAGTGTAAGTGAGCAGTGGTGTTTCTTGTGACTACACTTACCTTGGAGTTGCATCTCTAAAAGCCAAATTCAATAGATACCTTTGCTATAAACTGAATAACAATGCTCTTGGCTGTGCTAACAAATTCCTTTCCCTGCCTGTAAGTTTAGAAGTTTAGGCTGTGTTGAATGCACCTGCTAATGGTCTATCTTTGGCCTTGCTGCCTCAGGTTTCAGGTGTAACTGATTCTTACTCTCTCATTCTAATTTAGCTTGGGGCTACTTTCCCTCCTGTCTGGAGGAGCAGCTGGACTCAATTCCCTAATCACCAATTAGCAGCAAGGCCTTAGCAGATGTGTGTGATTAGTTCTTTTTTTTTTTTTGTGTGGCCCTTCTGAGGATGCTGAGTGAGTGCTGCTGGTCTGGGGTGGGGGAAAGGCAAAATCTGGATAGTCTGAATAGAGATGAATGATGGAAGAGGAGACTCATCCTTCAATCGTGTGTTACTGTAGTAACATCCTGCAAATATTTTATATTCTGATTCTAAAAGACGCTTTATAAATAAGAAAAAAATCTCTTAGATGCTCATCTTCCACGGCTATGCCCTTAACTATAGAGAAATGAATGTTGTAGTGATTGATTCTTCCAGAGCTGTTCAGTGGTGTAAAATGTGTTCCTTCCTGTGCCCACAAAAACAGCTGTACCACCGGAAAATGTTTATCCTTAAGGGGCTGCAACCTGGAGATTTGTCTGCTGACGTCTCTTAGAGGGATTATTTTGAAGTAGCAACCCTCAGCTTTGCATGGTAGAAAAGAGTGCACTTGGTTTTGACAGACTAGGTAAATAAACAAGCATGTCCTCACTGCAGAGTTGACTGGAATGCTTTCCCTGGCTTGGCTCTTAACTCTATAGAGATTTTTTTCCTTTAATAGGGACATTTTTAGTTCTTTGCTGACTAAAGCAGGAGTTAACAGAGCTTTTCAACTGTGAGCATGAGAGCTCTGCAGAGGCTTTTTCCCAAGTGTGCTTTTCTCATTTGAGCAAGTGTCCGGAGGAATTACTTTTACTGAAGGAAACATTAACAACAAAAGGTACACAGTTGTGAAGCCCCAGGCTTTTAAGATGTGCACTTGTGATTCCTTGAAAATGAGCCATATGCTGAGAACACGTGAACCTGTGAGCACTTCACGTGGGTTTTTGCTCTTGGACACTTGCTCTACATCATTTGGAAATGCATGCATGTATTTTTAGAAGGTTTCTTTTCTGTGGTGTGGGCTTTTCTTGTATGTTTGTTTGTCTTTTAAGAGCTTGTTCAGGTGTTATTTTCCTCCTTAGAAAGTTTATTCTGTGTGACTTGCAGGAATCAGTTGCAAGTATAAGAAGCAAATTGTTGTTTGTATAGGTGTTTGGAGCTCTGCAAAAGAATTTCCAAGCGTGGATTGGTTTGTTGCTTGTACAATGATACATGGCCTTTTCAGCTGTACTGGTCTTTTGCTTGACATCTTTCATTTGCATCAGTGAGTGTGAGAATATACATCTATGGGCAAGGAAACTAATTGACTTTGAATACAAATACTAAACTCAGTGGTGCCCTTCCTTATTATTTTAGCCATTTCATTGCCTTTTTGACTCCAGTCATTTAATGCTCCTGTGATCTTATTCTTTTTTTAAAAGTATCTTTTAAAAAAAATTTGAGGCATGGACTGTACATTATGGACTACATTTGGTGACTCCTAGTTGTGTGCTCCATTTGACAGGAGATCTAACATTGCAGCTGATAGCTATGGTAACTCAGATTATCCAGTGAGAAGGATCCAGAGGCATTGTGTGGAGTATTCCTGCAGTTGGGAATGGGACGTTTTGTGGAAGCTCTTTAAGAGGAGAAAAGCTGATAGCTGTCTGACAACACCACTGTCCTGGACAGAAGTACAAGTGTTTATAGGAAAACAAAAGTGTCTGTTTTCTGCAGATGAAAAGCCTGACAGGGTTTTCTTGCAACAAATCCAGTAGTTTGTTCTGGGCTGTGATCTCTGTAGTCCTTTGGAGCTGCTCAGGCAGTTTATTAAGGGGAACCACATGCACCTTGCTCTGTTCTCTGGCACCTGAAGATAATCTCCATAACTACAAAAGGAGCTGAAAACAGGCATTCTAGTGCACCTCACTTACAAGCACGTGGCACTTCTCTGCCACAGTCTGAGAGAACTGCAGCTTCTATGCATTTTGTGTGATCTTGCTATTACTGCAGGGCCAGTTTAGCTATTGTTTTAACAGTTAAATTTCATACCTGCTTGGGTTCTTGTTCTGCTAATATGGAGGTAGAAGCAAAGTCAATCTTCATGAGATGGGAAGCAGGAAAATGGGAAAATGTGTCACACAATGACAGCATCAAACTAAACACCAGACCTGATTTTAAACTTAGCAGAATGTCTTTCAGTCTGGCTTTGTGTCTGTGGATAACTACTCACTCTACCTTAACAGGACTAATAAAACTCTGAGAGGCAGGACAGTTGCCCTAAGGAAAGTCATTATTTCTGAGTTTGAGTCAAGACTTGCATGGGTTTATAAAACTATAACTAATCACCCTTAGCAGATGGTGGTGATGCTGCTGGCTTCTCGAAACAATGTGCACTATTTCCTTTTTGTACAAATTGCCAAATGTCTTTGTTCTCCAAAGAAATATATCTACGACTCAGTAGAAGATATTAGTGACTTGGGCAAGTATCTTCTTCTGTATATTACTCCCACCTAAACAACTATAAGAAGCAAACAGTAGAATAAATTGCCTGTCTGGTTCTGTAAATCAAAAATACAATCTTAGTCCAGTGCAACGCAAGGCAAATACAATAATGGCAAAATCTATAGCTGTAGAGATGATAAAGTATCAGGAGGCTCTGCCCTCTGCTGAGGCCTGAGCACAGGATACATTATTTAAATGTACAGTAGGCAGTGCAAGTGATCAATACTTCACAAGCCTTGACTGCTAAAAAGTGGTGAATGGATTTGATCCTAGCAGTGGATAGCTGTGGGTGCAGCAACAGGGATTGCTGAAATACATGCCAAGGTCTTTATTCTCTTGTTGCACTCTTTGCACAGCTGTTTAAACCTGGGGAGCTGAACATGGTCGTGTTTGAATTGGGAATAAATAACGAACTGAACACAAAGTATTGGAGACTCTGGCTGGCATTTTGCATTCTCATGAGATTGTGGGCATTAAGCTCCCCTACAAGGGTAATGCCATTAATTCCACTTTTGCCAGTGTCAGTGAAAACAGAGAACCCCCACTGTACAATCCTCTGGAACTCACAGCCCATGCTGGGACTGCCCAATTTGGGTGGAAGTTGCCCTTGCTAAGCAGCCAGGAATGCCTTTGGTGAACCTTTTTCTCTCCCCTGCTCTTCGCTTTGTTTACTCAGGTGATTTTATTAACATTAAACTGTTGTCTCTGTGTTACTCGTCTGCTGTAATATTTCCTCTGCTCTGTAGGCTTCAGGAAAACTGTCTTGAAGCATCTTGGTATTTTAGGTGACTGATTTTCAGTGCAACTGATCTCGGCTTCCTGAGGTGATGGAAATGCTGAAGACTTTTCTTCAAGAAAAATTCTTTGTAATTGCTGAACTGCTACAGCAATTTTGCACTGTGACAGTCTAGTCAGTAAATGTTCTCAAGGAGTTAGTGAATAGTGAGATGGAGTTAAAAGTCCACTCATAGTCGATGGGAGTTCTGATATCCAAGGCCACAAGCTTTCATTTTATTTGCCTGCTAATGTTTAGGATGCTTTTTACTTCTTCATTATAAAGTGACAATTGATGCTAATGATCTCTTTACATGACAAAAGGGTAATAACATCGTGTCTGTGGCTGTTGTATGTTTTTCCTGCAACCAACTTTATTGGTGATTAGTAGGTTTTTGCTACAATTATGTAAGTGGTTTTACATAGAAATGATTATGGGGCTCTAAATAGAAAGTAGAAGAGCACAAAAAATGGAGTAAAATGATTGGAAACCATGAAATTGGCCCTTGTGGATTTTCCAGTGAGCTGTAATTGAAAGCTACATTTCTCTACCTGTTACTCGTTGGGGTATATCCATATTCTTTACTGCTAATGCCCTTCTAAGCTTCCCCATGTGAGCAGCTGCAGTTTTAGTCTCTTCTTGTGACAAAATGAGGATTTGGGGTTGGGTGCTGAGAAGCCAGGGAAGTACTCAATCTCCAGACATTTAGAACAACTTCTGTTATCTGTTGCTGCTACTGTCAGAAGCAGTGAGGGGAGGGGGACAAAGCCAAATAAAAACCCATATAAAAGCTCAACAGGATAAGTTTGGGTTTCTGCTGCCAAACCCTTAATATTGGTGAATCACATGGAAGACTGATCACAGCAGGCTGGACTTTGAGGCTGGGCTTGAGTTTTCAAAAGGCTAGAAACTCAGTGGGTGTTATGCTGAAGGATCCTATTATGAGAGCTAAATGAAGTGAGTAGATTAACTTGAAAAGTATTGGTGATCTTCTAGAAAATGATATGCTAATATGAAAAAGATGCTAATTCACAAATGTGGTGAAACTTGTCTTGAAGATGAAATAAGGAAGGGGGAAGAAGAGGTAAGGAAATGAAAAAGGATGTTGGATGGCAGGGAACAAAACATGAGGGCCAAGTACTGCAGGGCTAGAAAAGGACCTTTAGGCCCCTCTGATGCAGCACTCTTGTCTCTGCAGAAGGATCAAATAGCACCCCCTGTGCTATTCCTGCACCCCCTGTTAACCTTCTGTGTTGTCTTTTTACACTGTTCATTACTTATTCTGAGAATTTTTTGCCACAGTTTAGGAATGCTGCTATTGTCCTCATTCAACATGGACACAGAGGCAAAGTGTTCTTTGCAGCAGATTTTTATTGCCTCAGTTTTCACGTCTTTATGCTAAATTGTCCGTTTTATGGCAGTAGCACATTGCTTGTGCTGAAGTCTTGGGCCTTTTGGTTGTATGTTGTTTTCCAAAGCACATCTCCAATCTAAAATTACTGTGAGTTCTATCCAGGCTCCTGCTGTATTTCCTTGACCCTTCCAGCTTTGATAGTCTGCAAACTGAATAATCAAAATCCTTAGTTCATCAGGCAGGCCATTATGGTACTTGATAGGACTGCCACAAAGGATTCATTGCTGCTGACTCCCCTTCAGTGCAGCCTTTCTCTTCAGCAGGAAATTGCAGTGGCTTCACTACAGGCTGCTCGTGTACACAGAATGTTGTACGCTGCATTTCTTGGAAGCTGTTCTGATGCCATAATTCTGATTTTTTTGGTGCTTTTTTTGGTCAAGATGTAGATAAAGAATGATTGCTATTTGATTTTTATAAAGTGTGTTACTTGTCTGCAGGAGGAGATTAGATTCACTTGATGTGTCGTTGTGATAAATCCTGTTTGCTGTTCTTGGCCTTCATTGTTGTTTCTAATGCAGGGAAAAAACGCAGTCGTCATTTCCTCTGCTATTTCTCTCTGACTACCAGTTCTTCCCCTTCCATAGGCACACTACACTGTCCATTCTTACAGTTTAACCTTTTGCACTGTGGCCATCTCTCCTGAGTTCTCACAAAGAAACTGTTGATGACTCTAAGGATTTCACCAGCTAGTTCTTTAAATATCCTAGGAGGAAATTCATCTTACCATGTGGATTTGAGTGTTTGAGAAAACAAACCAAGCTATCTTCCTTCCTAATGGTTTCATTTACCTCTCTTGCACAAAAACAAGTTAGTAATCAGTGCACACAGAAGTAGAAAATTACGATTCCAAGCATAAGCAATAGGTACAACTATATGCAAAGTGAATTTTTCTTCACACAAGACTAAATTTTTGTGGAGGTTGCTGTTGGTGCAAACCATGTAGAGAACAAGGTGAAAATAATAATGTACAAAGGCAGCAAGAAAGTCTTCTTTTATTTCAGGAACTTTCTTTAATCAAATCCTTAAAAACACGAAGATAAGGCCAGTCAGGTGATTGTATGTACAATGCAGTGGCAGTGCTTCTTTCTAAGCATTAAGCTTTGTTCACCTATGTCTTGCTGGAGATCAAGATATGTATGGAATAACCTGGCATAAATTTAAGGTGCATGGTGACACCAGCTGGTGGTGAAATATATGCATGTAAAAGTGTGAGTTCAGGTCCTTCCACTGACCTGGATGGGGAAGGTCCTGGCATGGTGTTCATCCCATGTCACTGCAGCAGTGGGAGTTTGACTCCTTTCCAGAAACTGTGTGGTGAACTTCATCAGTGCTGTTGAGCCTGCTGACCTAGCTGGGAGTTTGAGATCTGCAGACTCACAAGCCTGACAGAAAAGGAAGATCTTCTGTGCCATTACTTAAAGCTTTGTGCACATTGAAACTCCTGGATTGCACCTTTCTTCCAGCACAAAGGAACAACAGTGTCTTCAATGAAATAACAATGTAAGAATGCACTCTCTTGGGGCTTCAGTATTGTGGACTGAGTAATCTCTTGAGGTAACTGAATAAACTTGGGGTTCGTGGCTTATGAGGAATATTAAAAAGGATTGAACTCACATATTCCCTCACGTGAAGACATTAGCTGTTGTTTGTGGGAAGGAATGAATGCTGGCCCGTTGTTCTTTTGGAGTGCAGTTTATTTAGGAACCAGTGAAACTGGAGCTGCCACTGTTTGATCTGGAATAACATTCACCTATGTACAGACCAGAGAGGGTAAAGAAGGGACAAGCACTTGTAAAAGAGCAAGGTATTTAAAACAAAAGAAAACAACTCCCCAACTGTGTCTTCATAAAATACCAAGGTTCTATTAGAAATGTGTTGTTTTAAATGCTATATTATCACTTAATCTGCATTATTCTCTTGAATTTATTAGAGCTTTGGCTTTGCTTGTTTATCTTATTTAAGAAAGAAAACAGGTCTTTGAAATGTCTTGGTGACTGTCAAAACTTTTCATCTCTGTGTGTTTCTAATGGAATAATTCAGAAACATGCATTATCAAACAGTGTATTAACACCTAAAAGCAGTCCCTGAAATGCCCTATATGCTTCTGTTTTCCTTACTGCAGCCTGGAAATACACTAAGCAATTTAATTCTCCCAAGCTGCATTGTTGGGATAGGATTTCAGGATCTGGTATTTCCCCACCTTTAATGGCCGTGGGGATTGTCTCTGCTGAAAGGAGCAGCTGAGCTGCCTGTTAAGCAGTTTCCTTGGAAAACAGTTTTCTTGTGAAAGGGAAAGTCTTGCTTGCGTGTGTAGCATGTGGGAAGGGCATGATCTTTCAACATCATTGCCTCACAGGCTCAGTATACAAAAATTAAGTGTGTAATGAAAATGCTTTTTTCTCCCTTCAGCAAGTAGTTGTGTTTAACCTTTTACCCTGCTTCCCCCCCTCTCCTTTTTTCCTTTTGCATTACTGAAAACATGGGAGATTTGGACTACACAGCCCAGAAAGTCAGATTATTTTTCTGTTTATAACAGAGAATGCATAAGTCAAATTGGGTGCAGTGGTATGCACTTCTGAGGTGCAAACACAGCTGAGGTGATGTGGGAGTCCTGCATGCAAACATGGACAGAAATAGTCTGCTTTGAGTTTTGATAACTTTAAAAAGAGTTAAATTAATTCTTGTAGTATTGTGATGGTTGTCTTCTGGTTTGCTTTCTAAGAATAAAATATTCTAAATTGTTTGCTCCCAGAAATTGTTGGCATGACCCCAGTCCATTCTGTGATGTCTGTTATTGTTTCCTCATTGTCTCAGTTTCTGAGACATCAGCTGTGACCCTGAAATGGCTCAGCTGACACCCCCAAGACGGGAAGTTGTTTCTTGCCAATCATCAGGTGCCAGGGTGGTTTGTGCTTTTTAAAAATAGGTTTCAAGGCCAACAATAAAATAATTAAAAAAACCAAACAACCAAAAACCAAGAACCATACCCTGTAAAGAAACCTCCCAAGCAACCCTGTGTGAAACAAACCTCCCCTCTCGTGCCTCCACTGAGCTGCAGCACCCTGCAGTTGCTGTCTGGAGAAGGGAAAATGACTGGGGCTACGGTGGTTGTCACATTATGGCAAAGCCCTTTGACCTGCAGCCTCTAACCTCTGAGTATTGTTCAAAACTGGGCCTTGCTGTAACCAATGGAGCTCCCCTGAAGTGTGACTTCAGTGTGGATAAAATTCTTTGTTCTTTACCTGAAGATTATTTGGTTTTCTGTACTTGGAGCGTTTCCTCCCCTCTTGCTGAGTATCCAGGAGGAAGTTTGTAACTGCCAGGGAATTCCTATCAACGCCCTTCATCCTCTGTCCCCTCTGGAGGTGTTTTGTGTGTCAGCACTGCTCACTGGAGCTCTGCTCAGTGAGTCAGGGCTGTAAAAGACATTTGCCCAAGATTCAAACTGCAGCACACGAGCAAAGTCAAAGCAGTGAACTTTGCCATCTCTCAGAGATGTACGGGGGTTAAAATTCTGACATGTCATTCTCATAAAACAAGGATTTTCAAAGCAACATTGGTTCAAACCTGAGGAATGGAATTTTTTCATAAACACCCCTCATCCTCCCAGGTGGTTGGCGGATCTAGGACAGCGTTGTATTCCTCAGTTTGAAATTAAACCCTACGTAGGAAATGCAAGTGCAGCAGTAGCTTTACTGAATATCAGTGGCATTCTTGCTTGGAAATAGCTGATGGCAAGACAAGATAAATGGAGTCATTTATACCATGAGATTATCAGTATGCTTAACACAATGAAATGCAAAAGCAATATCAAGAAAAAATACTTGATATGCAAATTATGCAAGATAAAATAGCCATTCATGTAAATCTGCCAAAATTACTGAGGCTATAATATCACTTAGGGAGTGTATAAGGTGTTGGTAGCTGCTGTAGTTGTTATTCTGTCCAGTTCAGGGTTAGACTGAACCAGCCATGGCAATAAGCTGGTTGTGACCATTTGTTGTGAAGCTGTCTGCTGCTTCCCTGATAAACTGACTCATTATGGTGGCTTGCATTTCCTGTCATCATTTGCAATGATATGGAAATATCTGCTCATTAAAAATAAACTAATAATAATAATAAAAAAATCTAGAGATGGTGGCAATCCCAAAGGAACTTGTACAAGGAATTAATTTTTTGTAGTGGATTAAAGTGCATGGATTCTAATTAATTCTGGCATTACCTGTTTCATAAAAAGAACCATCACATAATAAATTCATAATTAAGAAGGATTGTGCGTGGTGAGAATGACCTTTGTACCTTTACTCCTTTTTATTTTAGTGCAACTGTCTTCAAAAAGGGATTTGGGCCTTGAGTAATCTTAGTAAGAAAATAAGTGGAATGGAAAATGTCATGAATATTTACAAGTGCATTGCCTTTTTGTTGCCATAGTTTGTTTATGGTTTGCTTATAAGCCCTCTTATAGGAGAGTATGAGTGTGCTTTCTAGTGCTAATATTTTATTCATTAAAGATGCTGTTCAGACCTCAACTGAACAGTTGGGTGTTGTCATATCCCCATTAAATTCATTATTCAACAAATTTTTCCCCAGAGAAAACCAACTTTTTTGGCTTTTCTTCAATCTTTTCACCCTCTTCAATCCTCTCCAGGCTTAAAGCATCCTCTGCACCATCCAGTCACTCCAGGGAGCCTGATGAAGAAAAATAACTGAAACGAGGTGTTAGCTGCCCCTCTTGAGTCACTCCCTGCCCGTGGCTGAGCTCTGGAGTGGCACTGTCCTTGTGACTGGCAGTGGGGTGAGAGAACAGGCACAGGACAGTGGCTTTGAGCTCCTTTGTGCCCTGTGCTGCCTCAGGTCCCACTGCCAGCCTGGGGCAGCAGCCGGGGCTGGAATTCTCTGGAAATGCTGGGGCAAAAAGGGCCAGAAAAACTCAAGTTGTCCCATGTGGCAAATACTGATATCTGGGAAAATTTGTCCTATGAAATATGCTACAAAGCAACTGCTCCCAGTCCTGTTTTCAGCTTCCAACCAACTCAGGGAATGTTCATCTCCTGGGTGCTTGGTTTGCTGAAGAGCTCAGTGGGAGGTGGAAATCTGGCTTTGAGCCAGCAGGAAAACAGGGAAAAAGTTCTTTTTTTTTCTTCTCCTAGAAATAATTTTTGTCCCTTTATATTCTCTCCAAGTTGTCCTGCAGTTTGGTTTTATTAAGGTATAATTTTAACTTGGTACTGGAACTTGTCTACAAATGACTGCTGAAATGCAGATCTGTTATTCTGATGAATAAATTGGATGACAGCTGCTAGGGAAGAGTGACTGTATGCTTTATTGGAAGAATAAAACCACCACTAAATAAATGCTACTAAGAATAGAAAAAAATACACCCACGTACATTTGTTTTGTGTCCAAAGGCAAAACCTATGCATTATAAAACAACATTCATATTAGTAATTGAAAACCCCCTTTTTTCAGTCACTTTTTACAGCCTGTGTTCTAAATCAGTCCAAATTTCTAAAAATTCAGGAGACTTATTTTTCAGTGTTCATCACACTCTTGCCATAGCATTGCCAATGATCTATGCTTTTGGGTTTTTTAGACCATTGCAGTTATTTGTTCACATGTCTTGTGTCCCTCAAGGTGCTGATATTCCTTGCAGTTGGGATTTGAACAGATAGGGCTGTCAGACTTGTTCGGATGCTCATGGAGGTGATTGGCATTGATGCCACTGATGGGCACTGCGGGAGCTGGTGCTGAGGGCTCGGGGTACGTGTGGGATCTGGTTCTTCAGATGGCCTGGCAGAGGTTAGCCAGATCCCACTGAAAGCTCAGACGAGTGAAGGTATCCTTCCCCAGCTTCCAGAGGCTGAAGGCGGTGGAAATAGTACAGAGCTGGCTGTAAAAATACCTTGTACTGCAGTGATATGGTGGTTCTGCACCAGTGCAGATGCTGAGAAGGAAAACAGGGGGTTTAAAATGTCCTTCTCACTCTGCCTTTGTAGTGGTCTTGGTTTTCTTCCTGGTTTGGTTCAGTATTTTGGTGAATATTATTGTTATTTAGTACTTACCCAAAACCCTGCTGCACTGACCTTGGTGGGGAGGGCAGGGGAAGAAGGGGTTGTTAACTCAGGCCTGAGCAAGAGAGGTCCCTCAGTGAGGATATTTTTTTGGTAGTTTGCAGCACTTCTTTCTTAGTCTTGCTGCTCGATTTGTGTCTCCTCCACTGCTTCTTGCAGTTTCTGGAGCTGTTGCTGCTCCTTCCTTCTCTGCTCCCGGCAGTGTCCCCGTGTCCCTCGGGGGTCCCTGCCCTGGGGCTGGGGGAGGCACTGCCCCTGCCAGGGCCCCCTGAGGGTTTGGGGGCACCCCCAGTGACACCTGGGCTCTGCTGCTGTAGAGATGCAAAGCTGCCTGTGGTTGAGTTGGGCAGGTGTGAAAGAGGGACCTCCCTACTATCCTGGGTTTTAATTAACTGTGTTCTGGAAGGGCTACAAACTGCAGTGTTTCAATGTGTAGCCCATTTGTTTCAATTCATTCTGAGAGCCAGAAGGCAGAAAATTCTCTGGGAAGAGCCACAGTCAGGATCTCTGAGCTTTGTGTTTCTGCACACTCGTTTAGCCTTGGTAGAACTTGCATTAGATAACTTGCAACATGAAATAAAGTAAAAGCTGTATAGTTGTATTTGATTTCTTTTTTTGTGACTGGGGTATATAAGATTTTGTTGCATGGGCATTATGTTGGGCTACATTTCATTAATACCTGGACTATTCACTCATGCAATCAACCAATAGTAATCAGGCTTTTCCTTTGCTTTCCTGCCTCTCCCTTCAGCCAATTGTAACACAAAAAAAGAGGCTTCCTAGAAACTCAGTGGCACACAGTAGGAGCCAGTATCTCTTGTGGTGCAGTGTTGATGGCTTTGCCAGCCTGTTCTGGGAGGGGGCAGAGGGTATGAGGGAAGGAGAGTGCCTCTTCTCTAGCAAATTCATTCTGATTTCTTTTGTATTGAATAATTTCTGAGGATTATTAGTGATTGTCTTGCTCCCACTCTGTGTTTGTGCTAAAACATCTGATTTAGAGGCACTTGGCTGTTATTTCTCTCATCTACAGAAGGGTGCAAGATGGCAGTATATAATTAAAAAGCCCTCGAAAAGACATCTTTCTGTGGTTTTTATTTTGCAGTTGGGATGAAAATCAGCAGAGCCTGGGAGTGTGGCTGCATTGGTGTGTGTGGTCAGCATTTCCAGTTATTTTAGCCCTTGTATAAGGACTTTAAATGGGATTAAGTCCATCTAATTTCCCCTACAAAGTGTTTTAAGCCTGACACGGGTTTTTTCTTTCCAGAGTTTATAAGATGTATTAAGACATTCCTAAAATTAAATCAAGAGAAATGCATTGAAGGGATTTCTGGTGAGTCTCCCTTGATTTAACCTCTTTAAGCTGGACTTGTTTGGTTTGTGCAGCAGCATCAGAATAGTGCATGGTGGTGTCTGATTCTGATTATTTATCTACACAAAACCCAAGTCTTTTGAACCTTGTGTTCTTGACCAGCTGATCCCATATAGCTGCAGCACAGCTCTGTCTCTATCTTGATAACAGAGAAATTCTTTGCTGCTTGTTCTGCTCGCTCGAGTGCATTCTAAACATGGGGTCAAGTGGATTTGAGGATGGGTGGGGAAGGGGAATTCCCAAATAACATCTCAACTTGTGGCATCTGGATGCAGGAGAAGGGCTGAGCTTAGCACTCCCCAGGCAGCAAGAATGCAGGTGCAGAGGCTTTTCTTGTGTTGGTAATCAGGAACTCGGTAAATCTGCAGGAGCTGCAGTGTGTGACCGACTTGTGGAGGTGTCAGAGACACCAGGAGAGAGACAGTGGGGAGCTTTCTCCTAAACCTCTTGTGCACTGTGCCTGAATAGCAAAACATCCCACCTGCTTTTTGCTGCTTGTTTAATTGCATAGGGAAAATAAGCAGCATGAAGAAAGCAATGTCTCTTGAAGTGATGGAAAGTATAGATAATAGTTTTTATCTGAAATTGTTTGGCAGCTTAGAGGCAAGGGAAGAATGTTTGAAGCCTTTGCTTCAAAATACAGAAAATGTGAATAGCTTAGACTTACCTTTTAATAAAGACCTATTTATGCACAAATTTACCAGTGAAATTTTTAATACAAATAAATGTTAAGATAAAGATGGTCAGAAAACATTTGATGCAAATGTAAGATCAGGGATAAGAGTGACTGTAAACTTCAACAGTAGCAAACAAAGACAGTGCTATTAGACCTTGATCCATCCAAAGTTGGTTTGTTGGGTGGTTTTTTGTGTTCTGTGTGGTATGATAATTTCTGCTGAAGCTCCAGGCTTTCCTGGAAAGTCAGAAACACATCAGAACTTGTATTGTTTGAGACTCTCTGCAGGCTTCTCACATAATATGAATTGTGCATTACAGCTCCATGTATTCCTTAACATTTCCCTTCAAAATTCTGCAAAGAAAGTATATGCAGGGGAAAACGAATACTGTTCATGTTGGCTAGAGAAAATGTTATCTAGTGTAGCTCTCACTGGGTTTTTTCCACTTAGTATTGGTAAGTGGTTTGCTTTGCCTTTTTTTTTTTTTTTTTTTTTTGGGGGGGGGGTGGTTTTTTTTAAATTT
>VZTJ01005213.1:269690-349993 GCA_013397795.1 Orthonyx spaldingii | reverse complement strand
TTGGGGAGGGGGGAGGTCTTTCTCAAAATTCAGCAGCAGAATTTGTGTCAGTTGAAATAGCTCTGAGGACTCTGCAAAGTGCTGTCCATCATCTGAAGCAGGTTGTGAAATGATTTAGCAAACTGAAGTGCTTCAACTTAGAATCTGGGTAAAAGCAAGTGGTTTTCTCTTGATCCTCTTTGAGGTCCCAAATCAGCAGAATCAGTAAAATGCCCAATGGGAAGAAAACAGTTATGAGATTAAAAACAAGTAGTAGATAAACAGTTAATGAATAAGGAAGAAAATAAAATACTTTAGATAATGAATGAAGACTTTCCAGGAGTGTTTCAATGCTCTTAGAACTCAGTGGTTCATGATGTTTTTCAGGTGTGGTGCAGTGCAGGTGGTTGGTGGTGCTCAGTTTAAGTCTCATTTAGTCAGGCAGCAGCACTGCTGCCTTCCCTTAAAAAATCATTTTAACTCCAGTGGTGCCTTGTAAGTATCCCTCCTGCAGTCAGTGAAGAAAGCCACTTCTCTTTAGTCTTGGTTGCTAAATCTGCCACTGGAGGAGGGCAATCATGCCAGTAGCAGATTATCCTGAGGTAGGACTGCCTGAGGTCAATCCAGCAGCAAGAAGAGCTGTTAGACAGGAAAACCTCATTGTGAAAAAAGGTTTCTCCCCAGCATTGCTTTGAGTCCTCCTTGAAGGAGACAGTTGCACAAGTCTCGAGGGTGATGTCTTTTTCTGTGCTCCTGGCATTGCTGGTACAGTGATAAAATACCTGGAATCAGAAAGTTTTTAAAGACTTCTCTCAAATATTTGACAAATGTGAATTAAATATTGCAACAAAGCAATCTTCTCTTGCTTTGGCCAATCCACATGATGACTGCATTACTTCAGAGTTCCTGTTTAGAGTTAATGTTGCCAACATTATTTTCTGGCTTAATAATCCATAGAAGGATTATGAAGTAAATTCCTTCTCCAAACTCCTTTCTAATGATAGCCAGTAGGTATTATTTTGTTGGGTTCTTTCACAAATAACTAAACTTTTTGGTTAAAATGCTTCTCAAGTGGTTGGTGTGAGCGGCCTGCCATGAGTGAAGACACAGAAATTGTGCAATTAGTGATGCAATTAGCTCTGCAGCGCTGTTTATGGTGGGCTCACAAGGAAGGCAGCACTAGATGGTGCTGCAGAGTAGAGTTGGTTGGGGCTTTGAGATTTAAATTCACGGAGCCCAATCGGGCGTTTAAACCCAGGGACCCCAGCCAGACCATGGTGCCCGTGCTTGTAGGGTTTTCAAAAGCTCTTAATTTGCCTTAGCTCATTTCTTCTATTGAAGACAGCAGCAGGTCTGCCACTGAATGCAGTGGCCACCAAATTAAGTGCTCTCAAGAATTGTAGACAGTACTGTAGTTTTGAATGTGATTTAACACCAAACTGTGGACATGCATTTACTGAAACTTCTTATTCAGGGCCCAAACCGTTATTAGATATTTCTGCGGGAAGTTTCATACCATATTGTTAAAGAAAGCGGTGTGTTTTTAAGAAGCATGGAGATGGAAGTCTAAAATCCTTGTGTCACTGATTTGTGACAGGAGCTGTGGCATCAGGTCTTGTCCGTGCCACGGTGCCCTGATGTCACCTCCTGCAGGCCCACTGCCAGCAGCTGCCCTGGGCTCCTGCAACAGGAGAAGTCAGAGGTTGCACTGGCACAGATCATGGTTTTACCTGTCTCTTGTTGGAAATCCTCATAGGTCATTCTCCAGCATTGTCTCTGATTACTGTTCATTTTGAAAACCTTTTATCTGCCCGGATGGTTTGAATATTTATTGAGCAAATAAAAATTAAAAAGTTCAACTACTAGTTGTTCTGGCCCGCTGCCTTCAACTATCCTTCAAATATTCTTTCCAGGGCATTTTATACATCTTTAAGCTACATATTGCACATAAATTTTTTTCTCTGCATTAGGCATAAATGGCAACTTCTAATAGTGTAAAATAAATCTTTAAGCCAAACAGTCTCTATCCTGAACATATGCAGCAGATCCAAAACCTGTTCAAAGGTTTCTGTGTGGTTTTTTTTTTAATCTGAGTTGAAGCATTTGGTGTTGTAATTAGAGATAGGTGTTCGAAGTTCTGGTTGAGAATTTGAGCTTTGTTTTTGTGAGCTGAGTTCAGAATAATGACTTTGGAAAATAAGAAAAGCAGTTATTAAATACATATTGATGTGGGGTTTTTTTCTCTGTAAAATGGTGTTAAAACTTTTTGTTGTATTGGGCTTTATTTTATAGTTTCAGGTTTTGTTTACCTTTTGTGACATTGTGAAAACTCATTATCTTTGTCCCACTCAATCTCCCCAGTAAATCTGAGATAAGGCAGCCTACAAATGAAGTATTTATTTTGCTTTGTAGCAACAACATCTAAAGTATTTTTAACAAATACAACCCTTTAACTTTCAGTAATAGTCACTATTTTAACACTCTGATAAGAGCATTTATATTCAATACATAAGAGAATACTGGGATGTGCTTAGAGGTAATTATTCCCTGCCTAGATCTCCTAGGAATGCCTCTGAGGGCAGGTTTAGAGACGATCTGGGAACCAGCCGCCTTCATCAGTGACACAGTTTATTAGATTCACTCCCCCTTAATAACAGTATTCATCTTGCCACTAAGACACTGTGGCAGAGTTATCTGATAGGTGGTGGAAGTAGATTACCATCAGTGCTTTACTAATTGCTGGATTTTATTTTAAAGCTGGTTTCACAAACGATGTGTTTCACACCTGAAGATTCACTGGAATCCTCTCTTCTCCAGACAGGCAGAAAGTGCTTTGTGTTTGGGCTCATGGATATTGTTATTTTTTCTAGGCTGTACCTTCTCTCATGTCAGTTCTTTTGCAAGACTCACAACAAGGCAGGGAGGAAATGCTTAAAGCGGGGGTTGCAGGATTTGGTGCATGAGTTGCACAAGCAGGAGGTGACCCCTGGTCACTGTCACTAGGTGGTACTGCAGAATCGGGAAACACCAGAGTGCCCGTCCTGCCCAAATCCAGGAGGGACGGGGCGAAGTTAGACCTACAATGAATGTACTACCTTGAGCCAAACCAGCTCTCAGGTGGCCCTTCGGAGATGTTTTTTATGTGGCTCAGTTCCTTTTCGTGTTCAGCACGCGTGCAGCCATGGCTTGGTGTGGTTTGGAGTTAGGTCACACAAGTTGGTGGCTGGTGGCACAGACATGGTCGGTGAATTTTTCCCACTGGTTCGGGTGGTTTCCCAGCCCTGCCAGGAGGGCTCTGGCCCTTTCTGCACCCTCCTGGTGCCCAGGAAAAGGCAGTGCCCCGCAGCCAAGGCAGGGGCAGCTCTGGGGGGCCGCTGGGCCAGTGGAGGCTCCTACAAGCCTGGTGGTGAATTTGAGCCGTATGTTTCTACTTCATAGATAATTGAGAAATCTTTTGATTATCTACAGTGTAATATTTTGGCCAAAGTCTAGTTGTTTGTCTTTTTGAAAAAGTAGAATTTCTGCTTTTACTTTTTTCAGCTGCAACTGTCACTGAAATCCAAAGGCTTTAATAGCTTCCTTACTGGTGCTGTGGCTCATCGTGATGAGGACTTTGGGGGGTTTTTCTGCAGTAATTCCTGAATCCTTTTCCTGGTCACTATATTGCAGCTGCATTTAATTTTGCAGGGATTCTCTCATTGGGCTTTATTGTTTCAGGAGCTCTGGTGATCACATAACAGAAAACTTCCCTTTTCCTCTCCCTTCTCTCTAAGAGTTTGCAAATCAATTTTGCAGATTTAGAGAGTGGCTGTTGGAATAAATGGGGGACAGAAAGAGTAGAAGATTGGAAACTAGAGCTTTCCAGGACACAAGACAAAACTGTAAGCATTGCTATACCCTTTAACAGTTAGATGTGAGAGAATAATTTAGAAGTGATCACCTAGTCAACAAAGCCAGCTGCCTGTGTGGTATGTAGAAGTGTGGGAGTTGTATATATTCAATTTTAATCAAGAGGAACTTATTTCATAAGATATTTCTTGATAGAGTGCACTGTGTTATAAACCTGACCGTAGCATTTGGGAACATGGATAATTCTTGCATTTTCTCTAATGAAGTGATTTGTTGAATGTAATTCTGCCTAGAACAAAAGAGAATTTGAGCATGGAGAAGTCTACACTCCTATTCTGCAATTTGTCTGGCTTTGTATAGTCCTGTCCAGCATCTCCTCTGCTCTGCTATCCACATTCTGCTGCATGCAAGAGAAATTAAAGTGACTGACCTGACTGGGATTTTTACCTGCCTTGTTATGACTGACCAGCACATAAAGTTGTTTGATTTTTTTTTTTTTTTTTTTTGACTTCTTGCCCGCTCTTTTCCATGTCTGCCAAAGTTGTTGTGTAGGTAATATAGAAAAGAGAATAATCAAAGTAATGACATTATTTTATTATGCAGCAAAATGGATCTAAATTCCACAACAAAAGATGGTGGTTTCTGCCTCGCTTTACTAGAAAATGAGGATTTGATTTGGGGCCATCATAACTTTCAAAGCAGAGTATTTTAGAGACATGAAAACCAGTCAGTGAGTGTGGTGTGGAGTACCTTGTAGGAGCTGTCTGTAGTAGGTGCATGCAGGTACTCAGTGCCTGTGTTGTCTTCTAGAGATTCAGTTTTTTAAAAAAAGTAGGAAAAAATCATAATATTTATTGACTGAACTAAGTCAGAAAAATTACACTTTTGAATTGCTTATATTTAAAAGTTTGGACATTTTGGGGGGAATTTTGGTGTGTAGTGCCATGTGTTTGAGCCTTCCTTTTGTTTCTCATGACATCTGCTGTCAGGAAGTGTTTTCTGTAGCGATTTTACACTGAGCAGTGCTGATGTTCTCTTGTTCTCTGTAGTATCCTGTTTTCACTCTGCTTGTTTGTGTGACACAAAGCTTTTCAGGTAGGGCAGTTATGAAACCAAATGAATCTCAAACCCACGATGTTGTTAGCTCTATTTCACATGGAACTGGTTCATCAAGTATTATCCCTGCACGTAGATTGTGTTTTAAAGAACACTTGATGAGCAGTCTTACTCGGTGTGCAAAGATCTTGTGCCTGTTTGGAGCACAACTTTTTGACTTAAATTTCTGACACCTCATGATGCACAAGTAGGAAAATTCAGAATTGTGATAATATAGAGGTATTGGTCTGCTAGGGTGATTAGAGAAAAAAAAATGAGAATTTTTAATAGATCTTTCTCAAGCTAACAAAAAAAAATTCTATCAGTAGTATCCAATCAGAAATTTATTTCTTTCCCTGAATTAGGTCTGCAGCAGAGAAGGAAATATGTGGCTCCAGAACCAGTAGCACAGACCATGAGTTCAGAAGTATTTTTATCACTTAGTAATTGAAGCCACAGGGCATCTCCTTAAGAAATGGGTATTTTAACACCTTGATGAACACAGATTTAAGTTTTGCATACACTGAAGTAATTTCTTAGTGTATTTGAAGAAAATTGTATTGATTTTAAAACCAAAAAAACTCCAAACCCACCCCTGTTTTCCCCAGGTGTGAGCTGTTTTGTGCCCTTTCAGTCACGAAGCCTAAACACAGAAGCTTTTACATCCACCAAGGCAGATGTCTTTGTGCTCTATTGCTCTTAGGTTTGTCTCACTAAGAATTTTGTCTTTTAACTTTCATTTGAAGGCAGATCACTTTATTATATGAGCTTTGCTCTGGATGCTTTTCTGTTTAAATGGCAACTTTTCTCATTGATTTGTGCCTTTGTTTCCCCAGCTCTGGTAAGAGCCAGCTTTCCTCTTAGGTCTATTAAAAGACCATTATCACAGCGTTTCCTCTTGAGGTCTTTTTACCCTTATCACATTTGCTATAAATTCATGAGCTCCCATTTCACTTCAAGATATTTATGCCATATGGGCCATTTTCTTTCATAATCAAAATGTAAAGGTAAGTTCCAATGTTAAGTGCCTGTTACAAACTTCTACTGTAGATGAATGATCTTTGCATTCTTTGCAACTACTGCCCTGGATGAAATGACATCATGATGGAGACATTGCTTAGTAAGACAGAAAATGGCAGTAAAAGCAAAAACCTTGAAGGGGAGTTTTGCTTTTTTGATCCTTCAATTACTTTCGAAGCATAAAGTTAAATTTAATACACATTTTAATAGATAACAGCACACTGAATGGCAGGGCAAGTTCTACAGACAGCAGAGGTTCTCTTTCATTTGGAACCTGCCCTTTTTACTCCAATGAGTTGTATTCTTCTAATATCCCAAAGGGAATTGGGATACAAGACCTTCAAAAACCCGAACCCCAAAACACAAAAATAGAAGAACCCAGGCAATGTTATCCTGTCTTGGTGTCCTCTTAGGTGTCAGGTGGCTTTTTACAGCCACAGGGGACGTTTTCCAGGTGAGCCATAGAACAAAGTGGTTCACCAGCAGCATCACCAAGCCTTGCAGGAGGCATTTGGAGATCTAAATCTTCAGCCTCCAGGAGGAATTTTCCCAACAGGTTTATAGAAAGCAGCCAAAAATGTTTGAAGCATCTGATTATTGACCAGGAGCCAGACTGTGTTATCTGCCCCCAGATTTGCAGGGAAGGATGGTGCAGTGGCTGTATCCCTGGAGCTCACATTGGTCCCTTGGTCTTGGGCTAAGAACCAGGTTGGACAAGGCTGGAAAGCAAATGTGACAAAAGACTAAATTACTGTTTTGTTGTCATCTTTTTTTAATTTGAAGACCATACAGTGGGAACTCTGGCTATTGCTGAAAAAGGAGAGTTGCTTTGAACTAATTAGAAGAAAAATCTTCAACTAATTGTGTCCAATATTCAGAATTCAGTGCAGTAATAATTCAGTTCTGTGAAATTAAAAAGATTGCTAGAAAACAATGTATTTTAAGATGCAGCAAATGCCTTTGTTGCTGAAGCAGGAAACATTGTCTTTGGATTTAGAAGCGGGTGGTGTGTTCTCAAGTGCAGAAAATTTGGTCTGTGATACTCTAGTATTATACTTGCTGGGAAGAAAGAAAAGCCAATAAAGGAAAGAATAATAGTACATTTATCAACCCTTTATCACAGCAGGGTAACTAAATCTGCTGTCACCAAATACATCACACAGCCACTTGATTAAACTCATGTAATTTGCTGGGATGGATGCAGGAGTTTAGCTGTCATCAGCAGCTGTGGACAGAGGCAGATAAGGAACATTGGAACTATAAGAGCTTCCAGCTGAACATTTCACTTTGCTTTTCAGAGGAGGAGGGTGTTCCACTGTTGTTCTCCATGTTAATAGCACGAATTGTTGTCTCCTTGTGTTGTGTAGGTCGCTAGTACAACACAGCAGGGATGTTACTGGCTTCAGTCAGCCCTGTTCAGTTATTGAATCAGCTGGGAGATGGGGTGGTGCTTTTAATTTAAAAATGAAGGAGAGGGTGGAGAGTTGAAGGTGGGGGGAGAACTCCTGCAGGGTGATGGGGCTGTGCAATGAAGCCTGAAGTGAGGAGGGTGATGTTCCCTCTCAGCAGCAGAGGAGGCTTTCATGCAGTAAAGCCCACACGGAGTGAGCAGTTCTTTATTTTCCTGCTGAAGGTTGAAGAACCAAAGTGTGCATTGATGTGGGAGCCTTGGTGCAACAGTGAGTCCCTCCTACCTTAGCAGAATGTGACTCTTCTGCTAAGTGGGCAAACAGTTGCTTGGACTGTGAGGAAGTGAGTCACTGTTGGGGCTGGAAGGCAGAGACACGGCTGGCCTGAGCTCACCCGTGCGAGCTGAGCTGGTGCCCTCACCCACCACGGGCTCCTCTGTCTCTGACCTTGCTGCAGCTTTCCAGGTCATCTTTCATGCAGCTCATCTGGTTCCTGCTTTATGAGCTCTGCTATGATTATCAATCCCTACTGATGTTTATCATAAGAGTCCAAATTCCTTTCCTTGTTAACAAATCACTGAATATCAGAGGACCGAGCACTGAACTGCTGTACATGTTTTGAGAAAATGTAAGGCAGATTTTTAATATGCCACTGTTCTTCCACTGAACTAATACCATTTTTAATTGCTCAGTGTTGCCTGGTTTTTGAACACCTCATCACACGCTGATCTGAGCTCTCAGAGGAACCCAGACTAGGTTGTTTATATGCTTCAGTTTGCCCACTAGGAAAATGCAATGCACAAACATGGCCATTAATGTACTGCAGTAAGCATAGACACTGAGTCAAGGTGCTTTCATTCTGGCACAGAATTTAAGGAGCAAATGCACATGTCTTGGTGATTGTACATCACTTCAAAAGATAATCCAAGTGAGTTAAGCAGTGTTTGGTTAAAAATTTGTGCAGCTGAATTTTTGTAGGATAATACAAAGAGTCATATTTGTGAGAGATTTATAGGATGGGAGTCACCTAGCAATTGCTGGAAATCAGCTCAGCCTTAGTGAAAGACTTTCTCATTAGACTGTTGGAAAGAAATATGTCCAAAGCATCGTGCCTGGTGTAAGGAAAGGGAAGAAAAGTTCAGAGGTTATGAAAACATCAGGATTCAAATTGCATCTTTTTGCCTTTGAGAACTACAGCTAAAACATTTAACTCTTCTCTGTCCTATCTCATTACTATTTTGGTGGGCGCTTCCACTTTATTAATAAGAAGTTTCTGCTGTGCCTCTCATGTGTGGTTTTGCTCAACTTTCCCCCATGCTAGGCTTCAGTTGCAGCTGATTCTGTGTTTTCTAATCACATTACACTCCTGAGATTATTGCATGGGATAGAAAAAGGCCAAAGTGCTGAAGGATGTATCTGAACTCAGGGGCTATTTTGGGTAATAGAAATTAGTGGCTGTTAGGTTCTTGAAATATTTTCTAAAATAGATATATTTTCAGAAAAGATATACTAAATAGATGCATGTTTCTGCACTCTTTAAATGAGGTAACCAATCTGGGGCAGTCTGGTCAGCACACACCCTCTTTCTTTACTGATGGACAATGCCAAGTTAGTGAATAAAATCCCATCTCCCATGTGTTCCTGCAAGTAGGGTAAAGATATCATATAAAATGACCTAATGATATGATGTTATGCAATAGCCAGGTAAGTTAAAGCAATGAAATACTTCTGATGGATTCTTTAGTTCTCTTTGTATGTCAGAGAAGTTCATAGTGGCTCATGGGTACTTTCCTAATTGGTTTTCATGAAGTCAAAATCTGATAAGGTTTTGCAGTTTTGCTATAGAAAAATAGATATTTCATTTCTTTCATTGATTAAATCTTGTTGTTACTTACATATTGTGTTGGCAGTGTTCTCCATAGTTAGAAAACATTGTGGTATTGAAACAGATTTTTAAAATGAATCTTTTTTTGTTAATTTGTTCTGCATTATCTCATATTTTTTGAGAGTAATCACAAAGTATCTGTGACTTTGAGCAATAAGCTTATGATTCTCCCCAGCCTATGAAATTAAACATGAACAGGTGATAAATGCTGGGTGTTAATACCCTTGCTTTTTATATTGGAACTTTACAGAAATGGTTTCCAGTGCTTTTCCAAGATTTTACTGTCACTCTGAGTGGTTTATGGCATTGCAGGGCATAACTGGACATCAATTTTTTACCAAAGAGCTCAGTGATTGAGAATTCAGGCAGGATGGATTCCTGTTCAGTCCAAAGGAGCTACCAGGCTTTCCAGTAGTCTGCGCCCCTTGTTTGCTCAAGGAGGGCAAGCAGGTGTAAGGAGGATGTTATGCTTTAGAGTGTGGGCATCCATGTGGCAGGAAACAGGAGAGTTTGTCCTTCTGCATGAGGTGTTCAGGCATTATTGAGGTAAAACCTGCAGGTTTCAGTACAACTTTGCCAGAGGTGCCTAACAAAGGATTCTAGGTTGTAACTCAAAGAAGGATTCAAGGTTGTAAGTTGCTAATGGTGGTAAATAACTGATCTGTGGTGGGGGTAGGCTCAGGTCGTGTTTTCAACTACTTTATGATGTTCAGCTCATCTAAGCTCCTCTGGGGCATCCAGTTCTTGTGCCCTGTGGAGCAGTCAGGGTGCACTGCTCAGAGCAGGCCGGGTGCTTTGCAGCACCTCGGTGCTGTTCTCTCACAGTTCTCTGCTTGTGGATGTCTTGGTGAGCACCAGAGGACAGGATGCCAGGTACAGCACCTCTTATTGCTGCTTGCTGTCTGGAAAATCAATTGTGATTTTTTTTTTATTATTTTTTTTTTTAATATAGAAGGACAAAATGGGCCATGCAATTACTCCTGCAGGCTTTGGTGTTCTTTCAGCTATTTTTGGGTCTGTGCCCTTCTCCTCTGCCAGGAGCGGAGGAAATGTCTGTCCAAAACTTTCAGCTGTGAGCTCACAGAAATGAAGAGATTCCTGGGAGAGGATAAGGCAGTGACTTTCAAGGAAGGAGGAGCCTCTAAAAAATCTGGGAAAGACAAGAGGGAGTGTCAGAATGTTCATTTGTAGTTCAGGGGAGGGTAGGAATATGAGTAATCTTCACAAATGTAATGTGTTGGGTGCTTATCCCTCAGCACTCTGAGTGCTTAGAACACCATAAGATTGCCAATTTTAGCACAATAGAGCTATGGCTGCTTTTGGGGAATGAAATGGTACTTAGGGAAACATTTTGTAGGCAGTTTCTAGAATTACAATTAATTAGTGGGAAAGACATAACTGTGGTATGTGGACCATTCATTGCCATATTAGTGAAAAACTACCAGCTCCAACATGTACTCTACAAAACTCTGGTGTGATTAGGACTTAATGATTTTTGTCATTTGAATTATTTGCTTCTAACTTTCTTGATCTCCTTATATAGTCCAACCATTTGTTATAGGCAAGGTCTGAGGCAGAAGTGAGGTGGTGGGTTTGCTGCATGAATGTGTATCTGCCTAGGTACAGTAAGAGGAATATGTTGTGAATGCAGTTAGTTTCCTTTGTGTGTCAGCAGAAGTTTTATCATCAAACCACTTGCCAAAATAGAGACTACAGAAGCTCAAATGAAATTCTGATCCAAAGAGTAAAAGGTGTAAGAAAGGGTAGGAAAGGTGCTTATCTCAAGCATCATCAGGTTTTGATTCAGAAATGACCAAATTTCTCACGGTTGTGGTTTGTGGTATTCAGGTTTCAAATTTTCTTCTGCAGCATTGTCTTGCTGAACTGTAATGGCTTTTGTAGAATTTGAATACTTAGTGTGGCTGTATACAAGGAACTAAACTGCCTGGGAAACAAACAGCTTCAAGAAGGTATTCTGAACAGCAGTCACTTTTTGGCTGAGAGTTTATGGGTTTTTTAAATGCCTTTTTCATACTTGGGGGGAAGGGATCTTACTGGGTTTGTTTGTTGGTTTTTGCTTTTTCATACATAAACCAAAAATGTGCTAACCCTGACAGTGAGGTGCAGTCCTGAAGGATGTTTGTCAGTGGGTCGGGCATGAAAGCAGTGCCCTAAGCTGTGCCTGCTGTATTTGGGGAACACAATGTGCTGTGTACAGCGATGCCCTGCATTGCTGGAACTGCTCTTTGCCTGCCTGTCACTCTGCAGTCGAGTCATCTATTTTGGTCTGCAGTTTCAAGTCCTGAAAGGATGATGTTTGTGCGCTTACCCTGCTTTACTGCAGCAGAGCCTTAACAACGCGGCGAAAAAGCAGGAGCCCTCCATCCGAAGGACAGACAGATGGTGCCTGCCCTGAAGAACTTGCAGTCTGTTTCTCAGCCTGCACCAGTATTCCCAGAACACTTGAAAGAAATCCTTGGTCCCAGCGCTGGGCAGCAGTGTGTCCTGTCAGCAGCTCTGTTCTGTCCGGGGCACAGGCGGCTGCGGTGGCGGCCTCAGCCTGGCTGGAGCTGTGCCACGGGCAGCAGCTGCCCCAGCCCCTGCTCCCAGCTGCGCCTCCCTCAGCAGCGTCCTCCGAGCACCTGGGCATCCCTCGTGCCCCTCAGGAGGAGGGCAGGGAACCTCAGTGCCAGGTTTCAGCACGAATCGGTTTCTCTGGGCCTTACCGTCACTCAGCTTGAGGGTATTTAAGCTCTCCATTCTAACTAATCCATAAAGAAAGGCTCTTTTCTCATTTATGCAATACTATATGTCTGTTTGAAGTCATAGGGAATTAAACATCCTTTGGGACTATGAACCAAGGTATTCACATGCCACAAGAACAAGAGGAGAGGACAGCAGGGATCGTGTTTTACCTCCTCTGTACAAAACATTTTGCTCTCCTTCCTGTCTCCTAGAAGAACATAGTGACCATGTCAAAACAATTACTTATATTTTGTCATCATATCATGATTAATTTGTGTTTTGTTTGTGGAAAAGAAAATTACTGCCTTGGCTTGGGCTACGTGTTCACATCCTGTACTGAGTTTTCACCTATGACAGATGTTTCAGATGGTGCCAGACTTTAGTCACCCTGCTTTGCTTTTAATTGCTAATAGTCTCCTACAGAAACAGTTAACAAAAATTTAAAACTCCAGAAGCCTCCAGAAGCGATGCAATGCTAATGGATGGAACAGTCTGTTACTTGCTTAATTAGTTATGTTAAACAACTTGAGCTTTGGTGTTAACAAATTCACTTAATTGTAGTAAATAATGAGGATTATAATTGAAAGTGTGACCTTTTGCCTCTTGCAGAGTTACTAAGTTGTGCCAAGTTTGCTTCACACCTGCTAAATCAGGGCTGATCAATGACAGGCAATGGCTGGACATAATAATGTATTTGCACCTCTTAGAAACTGTAGAGGAAAGAAAGCCAGTTCAAACATGCTTTGAGGATCTGGGAAGAAATGTGAATGTTCTCTGCTGTGCAAAGTGACTGCAGAAGTAGGGAAGTGCTGGGACATGTTGCTCGTGGAAGTACAGAGTGGCCAATAAAGCTAATTCTGAGCCCAAAATGCTCACAGCATGCAATCAGGAGCTATTCCTGAGTCAAGAGGAGTGGGGGGGCATGTGGAACTTAGATTTTTTTGCCACTGTTTTCTGCAACTTGATTGAAAAGACTAAACTGAAAAAGCTGTAAAGACTATGAAAAGCCTTGAAAGAAACCAGAATCTTCATTATTCCATTGTACAAATGCATGTCCATAGCACATCAGGTACAGAAAACTGACGGTTTCAAAAGATACTGTCCAGTGGCCAGGCTCTTCCAGGGCTGTACAGTACTGGCTTCACATTTTGCACCTTTTCTGCTGTTCAGGATCAAGGAGTGCATTTCCTCTTTACAGGCCTGGTGGCACAAAGTACATGTATTCATCCATGGCATAAAAATATCGAGCCAAAACATGAGAACACTGGCTTACAGGGGTCCAGAATGCGTTTATAGGTCATTTGCATGAAGACATACGGTCTGGGTGTCTGTGTTCTGATCAGATAAGTGAGGAGAACTTTGCCCTTAGTTTCTTTTCCCACCTCTCTCTTTTTTTCCTTACAGCTGTGGTGCACACTCCCTCTCATTCAGCATATTTTTGCAGTTGCCCACCTTCCCTGTGATGTGTTGCTTTGGTTTGTCTAAATAAAAGCCAAGTGTGCCCATCTGTGGAGCATGAAAGGCAAGAAAAACCAACCCAACCCCAAACTTAGTTTCCTAAGGTAGCTGCAAGTTTCCCAGGAATGACTTTGTGGGATGGAGCAGGATAATGCATGTTCCCCTTGCCTCAGGCCTCTGTGCCAAAGGACTGTTTCCAGCCCTGTGGGGAATGCAGAAAGGGAGTGTGGAAAAATGTCACTCCTCAGGAATATTGGGCTCCTTGGAGCAGAGACTTTCAAACGAAGAACCTGAAGTGGGAGCCAGCCCCTGCCATGGGAGGATTAGCACTGCTCCCGTGAGGAAGATCAGTTCTTCTGCAGCCATTGCTATAGTAACAAGATGTAGGAATCTTCTCTGTTATAATTAATTTGGGAAAGTGATCTTCCTGTGATAAAAGCAGGACCACCAAGCACACAGCTGAATAGGTTTGCAGATTGCTTCCCTCACACCCAAACCACTGAGATTGCTGCAGTGGACAGCAGGGGGTGAAGAGCTGTGTTATTGGGGGTCTCAAGCAATAGGAGCAGCTACAGTCACAATCACTTGGTTTAATTCAGAGCCCCAAGTTTCTCATGTTCCCCAATTATGAATAACATTTAAAGCATTAAAAAAAGCAAAACACCACTACCACAAAAAACCCCTGAACCCAATAATAAAACCCCAACAACCCCCTCAAACAATAACAATGACAAAACCCAACAAATCCCCCCAAAAAACTAAAACCAAAAATGCCCAAACCAACCAACCACCATCCCTGTTGACCTTGGATATCTTTGACAGAATCTGCATAACAGATCCTGGATCTGGGACACTTATTTTTGGGGAGGAATGGATAAAGCCAAGGAAGAATCGATAATTCTTGCTATGAAAAAGACTTTGAGAAAGATGTTATGAAACATTTCATGGCAGTTGCAGATTGGGGGCATGCTGGAGCTGCTTCTAGTTTACTTAAGTGCCTCAGGCAGAAATTTGTTTGCCTGCAGAAACGGAACATTAGAGAAAGAAGCTATAAGCTATCTGCTAGCAATAGATGAAGCACTAGGAATGAATATGTCAAACCTGACTTGTAATGAATCCACTGTGGAGCCCAAGATATCTCTTTAGATATGCTTGGTCTTGTCTGAGATAGGAATAAACTTTCTGATGAGTGTAATGAATGCCTGTGAATAAGGGAAGGCCTCAAGTTGCACGGGAAATGCAGCGACAAGGAATAAATAGCTGTTGCAGCCTGGTGAGATTGAACAGCTTAAGATGCAATCAGCAACTGTGTGTCACTGAAGCTGGTATCTGTACACATGAAAGCAGGATCCTAGGAGCAATTCCAGAACAGTGACAGAAGCCTGTGGAATTGATTATCCATTTTTAAGCCTGAGTGTAGGAGCCCCAGTTTTATCCTGGGGACCCCACTGTGGTAGGCTCTATTTAAATGCAAAACCTAAAGGGATTTTCTTCTGAAAAGATCATTATGTTCGTGTTGTGAATGAGACAGATCCAGTTTGTGCTGCAGTATGAACACGTTTATGATTTAACATTTACACTGTGATTGCCAACAGGTTGAGCCCCACTTTTACATGCAGCTGAAAACCACAGAATTAGTCCTAATGCTGTCTGAAAGGTGTGGTGAGAATGCAAGAAAAGCAAACAAGATGGATAAAGAGCAGAAAGAAACAGTGCAGGCAGTTGGGAAGGTTGTCATGTTGGTGTGCTTTTAAGAAAGGTTTGAACTGGGCTTCGCACCCTTAACTCACGTGAGCAGTTTGTGCAGAACAGCTGGTGAAAGCTGATCTAAAACTATAATTTCTTGCTGTTCACAAATTGTTGTGACCTCCATGTTGCACCTAATGAAGGTTGTTGATATTGACAAGTGCAAAATCAGGCATAAAACTTGGACCAGTTTTTGTCAGGAGAAGCTGGAAGTGAATTATTAGAAAATTGCTTAAAAGGAAAGCGAGAAGTCTAAGCCCCTATTACTGTTCCTATAAAATCTTGTCATTTTCCCCAGACAAAATACCAAGTTACAGAACCACAGTATTATAACAGCTATAAACATTTAGAATAAATCAAATATTCTCCTTTTGGTTTGTTTTAGATTGCTTTATAATTAACTAATGTGCTTTCCTGAAACTAGTTTTATATGGTCTTAATGGCCTTGGCTACAAAATGAGATCACCAACTAAATGAGTGCCTAACCACAAGGACCTTTAATGATCTTTTAGGAAGCTCTGCATTACTTTGGACTGAAAAATGTTGCTGCTGCACAATAACACTTCAATGCACTCCTGAATGTTCATATTGCATAACAATCACGATGATGGAATTCCACACACAAATATTCATTTCCGTGTTGTCAATACTGCATGACAGTTTCAGGAACAGGGGTTTTTTTATAATTTCTTTTTAATAACCTGCTTCAGCAATGTACTGAGAAAGCATTTAAGTCCCACTGAGGTGGATGCTGAAGCTCCATAAATGTGATATATATCAGCTGAGGATTTGTCCCTGTGGCACTTAAGATACAGTTACCTGCTTTCCTGAACTGAGACCACAGAGAGCTGCATCACATGAAGGTGCTTAAGAGTGCATAAAATATTTCAGGGGGTTAAAGTGAGGGTAGGGTTGGTTGGTGATGGCTGTTAATAATTTAGGGAAAAAATAGAAGCAACATAAACACAGAAACAGACTTTGCCTTCAGAGATAAAACCTTTTAATAATTGAACTTTTATCACAGGAGATGTTTGATATCATTAGTAAATCTCTTCTCCCCACTGGAGGAAATCAGTGGTCTATAAAGCAATTACAATTCAGAATCATCATTTCATTTAATAGCCTGTAGCATTGTTCTTGGGTTTTGTTCACTCTGGACAGGGTACTTTTAATTAACTCGTGTAGTACCTGATTGGGTTTTGTTATAAAGAAGCTAGAGGTCACCAAATGCAGTCCCTTCTACTGTAATGTGTTTGTTTGTTTAATTATACCTATCCTGCCTTGCTTTCTTCACTAAAACTGGATCCTGACAGCAGTTAATTTATTATACTTCCATCACTGAGTGTTTTTATATGGTAGATGATAATGCAGGAATCTTTTGAGGGGGGGAAAAACAACCAAGTTTTATAGCTTACAACAACACAAATGTTTCATTTACGCTTTGGGGAATAAACTTGATTAGATCTTAATATGTCAATGAAATGTGACAAGTGAAAGCTTGTTTATTGGGGATGTTTCCTGATGCCTGTTTGGATTTCAGGTGTGCACTGTCTTCCTGCTCTCTCATCAGAGGAGGATCTACAATGGCAGGGACCACCAGGCTTTCCTGTGCACCCTTCCCATGCCCATGAATCTTATTTGAGCTCATATTATTTGGAATTCCTGGATGCTTTTAGCTGAGAAGCTTTCCAGGAATTCCCTGGAAAAAGTGGAATTTTAAAGTTTGGCCTGTTGTCTTTAGGAAGCAAACAGTATCCCATAGGTAAGAGCTTTGTGTGGTGTGAACTTACAAGAGGAGGCTACTTGAGAATGACTTAGAAATAATACTCAGCAGTGAAAAGAATGAGGAGCTTCCTTCTGAGGAGCACTCCATGTTCTGAGGGTGTTTGGTTGCTCAAGGTGGCAGCAATATTCAGGAGATGAGCCTATGATCCTGCCAACAAACCTTTTCATCCTCTGAATATTTTGATAAGAACTGAGATTAATTATTTCAGTCTAAAATAATTTAAACTTTGTTCTAAAAAAAAATCACAAAGCAGAATCTGGCAGGAAAAGTAATGCCTTTTCTCTTAACAGTCTGGTAAGACTCTGCTAACTGTTCTCTAAGCAATGAATTCCTTTTCATGTCTGTTGAACAGCTGCAGCAAGTTGTCTGCATGATTTATAGGCTACTTGCCTGACAATTCTGAGGTAGTTAGTTGGTTTCATACGCTGTTGTATCATTTTGTGAATATATTATCAGTCGCTGAAGTCTCTGTTCTCTTTGGATTTTAATGTGGTGAAGTTTGTGAAAGGACAAGGAGGAATGAGATGCTGGAGGAAGTCAGAGAGTAGCATTGTCAAAACTGTCAAGCTGACACCATTCTATTTCCAAAAGCAGCTTAGCTTGCTTAGGTGTCAGGAGACAAATAGGTTTCTGAAATCAGGTTCCTGAACACCTAAATCATTCTTGACAGCGTTTAAAACTTCTGCATGTTGAATGCGCTTGTTTAAGTTCCCCCCTTCTTGAATTGGAGTGAGTCTGCTTCTTCAAACTAATCCATATCAAATCTTTGACTTCAATAGAACTTTTTTTCTTGTTTAATTAGATTTATAAGCAAACATTATGAAGACCAAAGTCTGACAGGCCATGTGCATCACAGAAATGCTTTCTTTGGCTGTGAGGTTGCCTCATGAGTTTTTGGAAATGTAACATTTAATTCCATTTCATGTAAATGTAACAATGTCTGAAGCACCCGCTGTTTGCTGAGCTGGCTTCTGTTGAGTGTAGCAGGAAGGTTCACATTCCAGCCCTCCCCTTCTTGAGGGCAAGAGGATGACCATTGTTTTATGTGGTGCTCAGTCACCTCAGTATTTGTGAGTTGCAGATTACCCATGGCACAGACACCCTCCCCACGCTCTCAGAAGTTCATTGGGCCATGTACAGCACCTTCCAAGCACAGCATGAGTGTTACCCTTAGAACAGCTCAGAGAACCTTGCAGCTGCCTTTGCTCTGCAGACACTCCTGACTGTGTTGGTTCTGGGCAGAGTCCCTTGGGCAGCTGTCCTGCAGCCTTCCTTGCCTGGTGGAGTGCAGGGGGATCTCATATACATGCACAGGGATCAAAATCAGTGGGAGCTGAGATATAAGATAACCACTCTTAAATGTAGAAGTGGTTATTAGAATGGAGATGATTTCTTGCTGATATAGTCAATAAAATTCTTTATAGAAGTAACTGAAGGAGTAGGAAATTATGGCAAGCACAGAGCTGCAGTATTATGGCTCAACATTTAAAATAAGAGTCAACAAATGCATAAATTACCATGGCAGTGGAGTGCATTCTGCACCATAAAAAGGTTTGATAGACTTATTTATACTCAGGTTGACTGAGCTAATGTTTTTGCATAATATGAGTATTATGAGTTTTCAACTGTTTGTATTTAATATTCTACAATAAGAGCTGCATTTATCTTGAAGAACATGAAGAAGTGTACAGGCCTGTTCCTGGTGTAACGGGGCCCTCGCTGCTGAAGGTGTTTGAAGCCCTTGGTGTTTTCCACTGTTTGTTCTGGTGTCCTGGGGTATGTGAAGGCAGCTCTGTCCTGCCAGGGCAGGAATCCTGCTCTCTGGGGCAGGACTGGAGGGCTGGGCACCCACGGGCCATCAGCACCATCCTCTGGCCCCACCTCACCCAGGAGTGTGTGTGGAACCACTGTGTGCCATGGCTTCTCCAGAGGTTTGTCTGCCGAGTGTCCCCGTGGAAAAGTGAAGCTTGGAGTGTAGGCTGGGCAGAGGAAAGAGGCAAAGCAGAGAAAGGAAGAGCCCATTTGTGTATTATCTCGTGTGTGTATTTAATTTTGAGTGTCTTGCTGTCTCTCTGCTGTTAATGTGCCCATCCTGGGTGGCAATAAGGAAAACAGTTTGGTGATTGCACAGCACAGTAGTTAAAATTTTATTGCTGAAAAGATAAAACTGGGCTACACACCTCCTGTTAAACCTCAATCTTGCCTTTAAACCTTTCAGCTGATGTCAAACCTCAGGATGGTTCTATGTAATCAAAAGCTTTTTCCAAGGAAAACAAATGTTTTCCCTGTTGAGGATGGAATTGGGAGCCCTTCCATACTGCAGCCTGTTGTGACCATGCAGATTGCTGAAGCAAGCATTCCCCTGTCAGCCAGTGTCAAGGGACTCAGCTGCACAGGGGAGAGTTCAGGGTTCCCTTCAGGACACAGCCACACAGCTCACAGTCCCATCATGCTGCCCAAACTGCTTTTCACTTAAGGGTGGTCTTGTTTAAGGAAATAACTTGGGCAATACCTTAAATTCTATCCTGGTTTGCAACTAATTGGAAAACGTGCACACTACGCTTTCTGAGGGTGTTCCTGCTCTCTTGGGAAGGAATGGGGATATTGAATTAGCCTAATTTCATATCCATACACCCATGTTATCACAGGTTATTCAATTTAAAATACAAGTCGACATTTTTTGGATTCCACAAAAACAATCATTTTTCATCTTCAGTGTCTTGAAAATACCAGATCAAAATGCTGACAGAGGCAGGAAGAAATAGACTGTATCTAAATTTGCATGTTGTTTTATTCAAAAAACAATATTATTCTCACTATTCTCATTTAACTGTCTTTCTTCAAAGCATCATAACTCATTGCTCAGTCAGAACACGTCACATGATATCAGTTCTTTCTATTTTTCATGCAGTAATTACCCCTTGAGTTACTCCTAATGTACCCTGATGAGTTACAGTCAATGCAAGTGTTAAAGGTGACATTTAAGTGTATAGTTTAAAGTTTAGTTTTTTCAGAGTATTTTTCTCAAGGTCTCAAATGGCCACAGGGTAGGAAGAAGCAAAAGTCATACACCTTTGAAAAAACCCCAAGTAGCTTTTGAATCCTTGTCAGTGCTCGTGATGAGGTGTTCTCTGTTTGTGAGGTCCTGCTGTGGGGACATGAGCAGGAGCAGTGCCCTGGGTGTCCCTTCCAGGCAGGGCTGGGAGCCTCTGGAGTGCCCTTAGTGGGGCTGGATCTGCCTCTGCCCGGGCCAAAGGAAGGGGTTTGAAGAAAGGCTGTCGGGGTACACTCCCCTGCTGAGGGAGCAGCACCAAGGATGAGTCTCTTGTGTTTTCTAAAGGAAAACTCTGGTGTGAGGGCTGTGATTTCCGGGGAAAAAATGCATTTATGAAAGAAAAGAGGAGACAAAGCCCTATTTCACCCTTGATGAACCATCCTATCTGAAAGAGTATAGAATTGTTTTTTCCATCTGTGGTGTGTAATACCTTTGTGCTGAGGTCTGAAAGGATAAAATCTCTCTCCTTCTGGGAAAGCAATGGGGGTCTCAATGAAAGCCCAGCCCAGCAAAGCACTTGGGCACAAGCTGTGTGTTATTTGACTGTAACATGACAGGCATTTCCCTCCAGCCCTGCTCTGCTGGGTTAGAACAGCTCTCCAGCCAGGACAGGAGACTGCTCTGGTATTTTCTGTACTTGATCTTTCACTAAACTGCAAGTGAACTCCTCAGATTTGATTGAAGCATAAAATATTCTGGTCAATCTTTATCTTGTTTCAAGCATTTATTTCATGTATTCCCCTGGTTAGGTGTCTGGAAAGCATCGACTGATGAGCTCAGGGACTCTTCAGACCTAATAGGACTAAGATTAATCACCTATAACTAACTGTTAGAAGAGAGTGAGTTGTTAAATTGCTCTATCATATCATGTTAAGTAAAAGTTATTATTGTGAGCAGAGTGAAAGTAGTTTGAGACCACGGGAAAGTTTTTCAAAGCTATCAAAGTGAAGGACTGACTTCAAATGAAAATACATTTGGGGGGGAAAAAAAACCAGACCAAAGTTGAATGTGAAATAGAGTGGCTGTTGGATCTGAAGTAATTTTAATGTTTCCAAACAATGATCTGTCTACACACAATGATTGTTGTGGTCAAGTAGAGCTGTAGCTATGCAAGACTTTGAGTCTCCTATTTTAATAGATATAGAAAATTGGTAGACAAGATAGTTGGAAAGCATGACAGGAGTTTTAAAAGTAGAATTTTTGAATGTGCTATTAGTAGAATGAAATGTTTTTGTGAATACTGACCTCTAGATCTTCTCTGTCAGAATATTACAGCTATATCAATGTTTTTCCTGTGAGCTTTTGTCACTCTGGTTTTAGGCATTGCTCACCTAAAATCTCCCAAATAATAAAAGAAAGGAGTTTGGTTTACATTCTCTCCTTGTTCATCCTCACCCACAGCTGCTGCAGTTTGGAAAAGCACAGTAAGCTTATTGACAATATTCCTTATTTTTGTGCTTGATGTGTCTAATGATAATTTCTGCTTCACTCTCCAGAGGTCAAATGAGTGGCCTTTGTTATGTCTTGTATATCCTAAAAGAAGAAAGAAGTGTGCAGTAAACAATAAAGGCCAGTGAATGGGGAGGCTCAGATGGTTTGCCAGACTAAGCTGTAACCTTTCTGGTATTGTGAATTTTTGTAAAGGATAATAGAAAAGGGATGTCCTGTTTCTCCTGTTTGGAAATCTTTCCAGACCTAGGATGGGAGGTTATTTTCAAGACTGAATATGATTTGTGCTGTGTTATTCCAGGGGTCAGAGTTCAACATGCTTTAATAGCCAAATTTTCTATTGACCTCAAAGAGAGCTTTGTAGGGGAAAGGACTCTGGGATTCAGCTCACAGTGATTTCTGTTCTTTTTTAATAAGGAAAAGTCTTGGCTGGCTAAAACTGTGCATTCCGATGAAATACTGGTCCATCATTTGCAGAGTAAATGTACTGTTTAATATTAAAGAAATGATTCAGTCTTTTAGTAGCAAAGTCCTTTCAGGTTATTAAAGTAGCATTATAATTTCTGTTCTACTGGTGTCACAAATGAAGTTCTGCAGGATGGTCGTGACCAATTAGCAGTAGGTTGAGCCTTAGGAAGGATCATTTTAATCACTTCTTTCTCTCCAGTTTTCAGTTTTTCAGTGTTGAATGAAGGTTTGGCACTCAGTAGATTATCAAATCACTGAGTTGTTTTTTTTTTTTCTTAAACACTGCTAAGCAGGGTTCTCCTCAACAGGAAAATCTCTTCCTGATGTCTTGTTACAGTGTTCATTTCTTACCTGTGTTTTTTCATCCCTGTGTGATGCAGAGTGGCTTCAGCTGAGCAGGGACCCAGTGACATTTGGCAAAGATGCTCTTTTAGAATAAGTTTGTAGTCTAGGTAGGCCAGAGTACATCTGTGCACACTGGGAGGTTCATCAGCTAGAAGGGAGAAGAGGGGATTAATCAAGTTAAACTGGTGGTTGACAAACATTTATTCTTAGGAAATGGTAATTATTTGCTATTCTAACAATGGGCTTCTGTGCTCTAGTATTTTTTCCCCCACAAACGTCCATATTTTACCATCCTCGTTTAAAAAAGTTGCTTTTCTACAAGCTTACATCATAATTAGTAGCAAATGTAGTGTCACAGATCATTCTAAGTATTAGAATGTGAAGAGAAAAATGAGGTTGAAGGTACTTGTAAGATTTGAAAATACTATTTAACTTGAGAAGAAAGGGTTTGACTGATGTTCAGAGCTGTTTGCAGAGGAAGAAAGGCTATTAGTCTTGGTTTCTGGATCCAGAAATTAGCCAGGCTCCCTCCTCTTACAGCTGTGACAAATGTTTCTTACAGCAACGCTAGTGGGAATAACCTATTTACAGATAATGTGAAAAATGAAAGATGATAAATCACCTCTTGATAGTGGAGCTAGAGGAATTTTAAGCCAAAAATGGAAATGGGTATTTACGATGGTTCCAAGGACGCTTTTAATAGCTGTCTGTTCCACTTTCCCCCTGCTGTCTAGTGTACATGATGCCATAAAAACACACGGGGCTTTTTTGTGATAGAAGTGCCATTCAGAATTAAGAGATTTCTGCATGGTTATGCACACTCATGGTTCTGTGGCTGGCTGGTGGCTGGAGTCCTCATTTCCTGACGCCTTCATCCTGGCAGTGCTGGGTTGTTTGACAAGCCATATGCCCATTTCCCTGCAGGTACTCAAGTGGCACCTCCTTTCCCCTGTTGATGCTGTGTTGCTGTCTTTTATAGATTTGTTAAAAATGCTATAAATGTGGTACATTTATTGTTGTTGTTGTTTAAACTCAATGTTAACATAAACACAGTCCCAGAGCGGAACGTTTTTCAAGAAGGCCAGTAAAACCTTACCTGCAGTGGGTAACCTTGGCTGTGTCCCTCCCTGAGGTGTGATAACAGCCTCCTGTTCCTGCTCTGCCCTGGGAGAGCAGCATCTGACCCCTCTGCAGAGGCATTACACAGCCTGTGCGTGCAGCTGCTCGGGCTGCCACCTCCACTCAACACTTCTCCTCTTTTCCTGGGGTGTTTGCTGTGGTGGATTGCCTGCAAGGCTTCACTCCGAGTCTGGGCCTTCAGCCAAAATAAAAGCCAGAGACACATCAAAGCACTTGCTTAGAGGATCACCAAATATTACTTTTAAATAGAACAGAAACAAGTGTTTCTTCTGAAACCCTAGGCTGGGCTTGGAAAATATTTTGTAAAGGAGAAATTTGGAAATCCTCAGAAAAAGTAATTGTGTTGGACAAATACGTGTGGTTGCCAAGCTTAGAAAAGGACATCGTGGGAGCAGTATGCTTCAGAAGGGCCTTCAGCCACTACAGCTAGATTAATAGAAATGGTGATTGCAAAAGGATTTTGTGAATAATCCGAAACCTGTGGCATTGACAACAAAGCTTGTGAAGTGCAAGCAAGAGATTATTTTGTAGAGCCTGACTGAGAACCAATTTGGACTTGGAGAAGTGAGTGAACTCCGCAAAGAGTTCATGTAACAGAAATTAAAGGGAAATTTTAGTGGGAAAGTGGTCTGGTGAACTTGGTGGTTCAGTGGTTCGTGTGCATCCTCTGCTGCTGAGCCAGGGGTGTGATGTGAGCGGGGCAGGGCGTTCCTGCCTCAGCCCAGCCGAGCCTCTGGAGCAGTGGTGCAGCCTGCTGGGGTTGCAGCAGTGTTGAGGGACAACATCAGAACCCCCAGCAATGTGGTGCTGTGCAACTCCTAGAAATCACTGCAGCAATTTAATCTGGAAGGGAAAAATGAGCATAACCTGTCCAGGAGAACTGAGAAGAGGAATAGTAAGAGTCTGAAAGTAGAAACAGAAATAGAAATACCATTTTTCTTGAGACTTTTCTGTTATGTGACTTTTCTCGCTGACTCAGTGCACAACACTGAATTAATTCTCCAAATATTAAGGGGGTGGGGGTGTGCAAGGGAGGATGTAATATAAAGTATTTGCAATTACTGGTCTTTGTCATTACGAAATAAATTGCCAGGACCCTGCTGAGGAAGCCTGGGTGCTTACAGGGTGATATTACCCTGGGTGGGGGGTGGAGGTGCTGAGTTTCAGGGGTCTGGTGTAAGCCAACCCTTGAGCTATGGACTGGCTGGTTTTGTTCAGTGCTGCTAAGTTGGTGTCAGGCAGCAAGCTGGGATCTGTCAGACTTGTTAGCTCCGAGGGATTACTGAGCAGCACAGAATCCTGGAGAAATGTGTCTCAGTGCTGAGCAGGAGACAAATCCCACTGATGCGCCCCTGCTTATATAATTGGAGTTTTAACAAGCTCAGGATCTGCCCCCTCAAGAGCAGGTGTGAATTACATCCTCCAAAATGTTCCGAAATGCATCTGCCCACCCATGCCTGGTCTCCCCTCGGCTGGTGTCTGTGTTGAGCTGTCCTGTCACTGCTGGGATCCACCTCCCCCGTGTGTGACGCGCTGCACCAGATCGAGCTGCGCACCCGAACAGATTGTCAGGCAAATGTGGATCAACAGCAAATACTAAAGATTGTGGGCATCACTCCTGCATCTTAACTTGCCTAAATATTTGTGAAACACTTTTTCTAATTATCTTCCCAGCGCTGGTAAAAATATAAAAGGCTCCTGAAGACAGCTAGCAGATAGTTCTAGATACCTTCTAGATTCTGCTCATCCTTTGCTTTTGTTCATCTGTCTGTTCATAAAAATTGCTCTTCTCTGTCAATGTTTTTCAGATGGTTTCCATTTCATATCTAAATTTTAATATTTATTTTCTTTCTCCTTTGGAGAGTACAGAGCCCCTGATATTTTAAACTGGCACACTTTGATGTGTGAAGGTGAAATATTTTTCTGCAGCATTAACAGCAGTGAGGGGGATTTAACACTATGTAGCATTACAATACAGAGAAATAATCTTCCCCAAGACAGAGACTCGTTTTGTATAGGATGCTGTCTTTCATACTGAACTATCACTACTGAACCCCAGAATAAGCAGCTTTTACCTGCTAATGTCTAACTTCAGAGAATCTGAGATTAAATTGAAGGGAAACTACACTTCATTTATACAGTTCATATTTATTCACAATATTTCTTTGGAGGCAGGTTTTAAACATGATAATACAAAAATATTTGTGTTAAATTGCTTTTCAACATGTGCTACGAATTAGTCTCTGCTGTAGCTACAGAGCACATGGATTTGCTACAATCCTTAAGGCTGCAGATTTAGGTTTGATACTTTGATTATTCCTCCACAGAGAATTTACAATTTTTCAATTTGAAGTGTATTCCTGTGAAAATATTGCTGATGTCACTGTCAGGGTGAGGAATATTTGTGGTATGCAAGGTTAGAAGAAGATTTCTTTTTCTGTGAGTAGGTAGATTACAAAGCCTTGTTGTAATTCATGTCTAGAAAGTTATTACAGAACATTCTAGATTAAGAAGAAAATATTAGACCTTAAATTACTTGTGAGAGCAGCTCTCTTCCAGGAGAGCACAGCAATGCTGCACAGTGCAAAGGGCCTGTTGTGTTCAGTTCCCGCTGAACGTGAGCGTTTCTCTCCGTGGCAGTTTGCTGAGTGCTCTTCCCCTTCGTTTATAAAAATCTACTGCAAGACACGGATTTTTCAGATTTAAATGTACAGCTGAGAAGCCTGCTCTGATTAAATAATTATTTTTCCTCAGAGTATTTCTCTTTGGTACTTCAAGAAGGATTTAAATGTCTCTAACCTGCTAGTAATGCACATGTGGTATCACCATGCTTACAAACCCATGTTAACAAATCTGTGTTGGCTGGAGGTTTGGGATGTCTTTCGTGACTCACTTGTGGGTCTGCAGCTCAGATTACACAGCATCTCAAATGTGTGCTGGGAATTTTAATTCCTTTTTATGCTCTTTCTGTTATGGGTGTGGAATGAGGAGCAGAGTGAGGAAATAGCAGTAAGAGGCACTGTAGTATGAAAACATGCTTATGAGTAATTTGATGCAAAATTGCTACAGATTGTGCAAAATAAATATTTGTGAGTGTATTTTTGAAGACTGTAGAGATTTATATTTTATTTTTCATGTTTGTATTACACTAATTTGTTGTGTTCTTACACAGTACCCATTTGTGCCTACTGATCAGTCGTCATTAGCCTGAGCTTTCAACTGGATGTTTGCTACAATTAGCTTCAATACTCTTGTTAAACTCCGTGGTCATTCAATTATAGCTTCTCATCTTCAATATTGAAGTTAGTTTACCCCCTTGGATTTTAACTAGATGAAATTGCTCATCACCCTGTCCAACCTGACCTCGCATGGGATGGGGCCTCTAGCACCTCTCTGCACAACCTGTTTGCAGTGAAACTGAAAGGCTGCAATAAGGTCTCCTTAGAGCCTTCATAATATATTATGAAGGCTCTGGGTTTCTTTTCTGAGTTTTTCTACAATTTCTTCTTTCAACAGCATTTTGTGGTGCTTTTCCTGTTCTTCTCTTTGGCTGTGCTTGATCTCCTGTTAAGTAACTTTCGTTTTCCTGTGTTAGAGGCAACATTTTTGTCTCTATAGCTCAGAAGAATATAAGAAATAGCAGGAGGGGAAGGATCTATACCAGCAGCCTGTGTCTGCCACTGCTGTGAATGCATTGGACAGGATACAAGGCATGGGGAATAGAAGTGATCTTTACTCTCCTGGTGTAGGCACTGCCCTGAGGAGGTTACATCCACACTTTGGAGGCTTTGCAGGAAAGGCCTCACTGAGCTCAGCATTTAATAGGAAAAGCCATCCCCTTCCCAGTGGGGAGAAAGCAGAGAGGAGCTGCATCCACAGGCTGTAAGATGGGAAACAAAGCAATTATCAGGTTTATTAGTGTGCTCTTCTGTCCTGCCCTGTGGTGTGGCTGTGTTGCTGGGAGAGTTTCCAGGTGCCTTGAACCTCCCTCCCCACTCCCATTGCTCCCATTCCTTATGTTCTGAGCCCCCACACTGAGCACCAGTTCAGGCAGACAGCAGTGCTTTCAGCCTCTGCCAGGGAGGAAAAGCTGTGCCACAAACCAGAGGTCCAAAGGAAAAATTCGGAAAGGGCAATTTTAATGAACACTTATTGTTTCATAGTCTTCTCCCCTATACTAAAAATGCATGAAAATGAATGATGATGTAGAATTATTGCATCCCCTACTGAGCACACTTGCAAACATTTGCTACCTTTTGTTCTTTCTAATCTAAATTGAATCTGTGAATACTAATGATCTCATGATGTGAGTGGGGGACAAAAGTAACCCTCCTGAAGTCTTACTGATCAGAGCAATACTTGAGTGAGCTTCATGCTGCCTGTGTCACTAAATATCAGAGGATAACACTTTGCCAGTGCTCCTTGTTCCTGAGGCTGGTCACTCCGAGTCTGTGACAGGGACTCTGAATTTATGAGGAATTGCTCTGACCAAGGCTGTGCCCAGCTGTATCCTCAGTCAGTGCAGGAGCTGCAGTGTTACTTGTTGTTGCAAAACCTTTGATCAGTTTTGTTTGGTTGCTTTCTTTTCACCATCAGTCTCACATTTGGTTAAAAAAACTGTAGAGAATGCTGAAGGAAAAGGAGACCTTAACCTGCGGTGAGGAGTCACCACTAAGAGTGTGAAACATGTTTGAAATGTTAACATGTCTTAGCCAGATGATCCAAAGGGTTCTGTAGATCTGTATCTTGAACAAAGCAAGCTCAGAAATGGGACCCACGAGAGTCCACAAAAATTAATTATTAGTCATGTTTGACATTTGTCTAGCAGAAAATTACATTGTGCTCCATACATCAGAAATGATGGTATGGTACATACTCTCTCCCCTCATTATGTGTTATATGCATGATCATTCCTGGCTAGTCCTGAATGAATAACTGTTACAGATATTGTCTCAAAGATCTGACTAATTCTTAGCACCTTTTCATTTTCCTAATCTTAATTAAATCTGTGGCTGAAGAAGGATGCCTGATGAGAATGAAAAAAACCAGCTTGTATAAATCAAAAGCAGTGATATGAAATCAAACCGATCAGGATAAAAGTGTCTTTTGTATATAGGCTATTAAGGACTTTTTCTTTACCCCCTTGCCTTTTTGTGTGTTAGACTGAAGGGACAGAATTGCTGTTCAGCTCCTGAAGCAAACAGAGGGGGGGATTCTACAGCTCCTACAGAGGCCTCTTGTGCAGCAGGAGCTGCACTGCATCTGCTTTGCTGAGAACTGCGCTGTGCTTCCAAAATCTCCGGCGTTTTTCCTTCCGCCCGCCCCAGTGGAGCAACTCCGCCTCCCTCAGCGTCTGTCCCGTACCAAAGCCCCCCTTTCCTGCTAAGGTTATTTTTAGCCACAATCCACGGGTTACAAGCTCCCCCAGGGATGGTCAGAGCGAGGGGGGAGGCAGCCGGGGTCAGCTGTGCCCCCCTGCCCCGTGCAGCCGCTGCCGCACCGGGTGCGAATCCAGCCCTTGGCACAGGAAAGCAAAGCTCTCCTCGCTGGCTCGAGTGCAGGGTCCGATTGACAGAGCTGTGTTTATTTGTGGCAGTAGCTGTGAATTTGTTAGAGTGCCGTGTTGTTTGTAGGAAATGACACAAATTGCTGATTCCAGTGGGTTGGACTCATGTAAGCCTGGCCTGAGTAAGAGGATGTGTGAGAGTTTGCAGAAACTGCTGTTCTTAATTTGACAATGTGTCTCGATGAACTGATGCATCTGTGGTGCGTGCTCAGAGCTGTCTGTTGGTATAATCAGGCACTACTTCATTAGTCTAGCTTGGAACCAATGCAGGAAGGAGAATTTTATGCAGTTCTGAGATTTTGCCAAGTTTTTGGGAATTCGGATAGGAAGGGGTTTATTGTAAATCCATTTGGCCACATGCTGTTACAGCAAGTAACAAGCAGAGTTTACTTGATGCATATTTAAGTATTGGGACAGCAAACTAATAAAAGGAGATGGGATGGTTTAGTATTTTACATATCTATCTATATATAACCTCTCATATTCAGTCAAAATATTGAATTAATCTATTTTTCTGTCTAGACCCTTTAAAATAGAAAGAGATGAAGACCTTGGGGCAATTTGAGTAATAAGAAGTTGATTTAGTTTCATCTTTTGAGGTCTTAGCTTAAAAAAACCCCAACTTTTCAGGTCTGCTGATTTTTTGGTTTATTCATTGTTCAAAGCTTTTTTGGCAGATTGACTGTGGGCAGCTTTTGGCATAATTGAATTGATAACATGGACTGGCTTGCCCTGTGAAATTAGAAAAACAGAACACGCCTTCCGGTAACATCCGGTGATGGAAAATACTGCTTTGCTTAGGAGTCTGACTGACGGTAAATATTCCCTTGGAGAGCTTCAGAAGGGCTGTGTGGCACTTGGCAAATGTTTTGATCAATATTTAAATTCCAGGTGCAGCTTTCATGCATCTAGAGGAAGACTAATCCTTTTTTATTTAAACTGCCATAGCTGTGTTAACTTTCCCTCCTTGCAAATCCCCTCTGTGCAGCCCTGTAAGATATGGATGCAGCAGCTGCAATCTCTGTCACTCAGGAAATGTATTACAAATGAAAGGAATTAATGTCTTGAACATTTTGTCCTTGTGCTATTTTGGTGCGAAGCATCATACATTTAGTAAATATGTGAAGATACGAGTGCTGCAAAGGCACTGCTTGAGATCTCTGAATTTTTGTTTATCTGGGTTCAAAGTCAAGCACTGCCTGCGAGTATGTCTTTTTGAATAAAGCAGGGATTCTCATTTCCCAGCCCAGGAAGCATTAACAGAGCAGAGCTTGGCTCAGGATCAGGAACAAGGAACAAACAGACTCCTTGCCCCCAGCCTCTCCCAGTCCTAGGGAGCAGGCAAGAGTGGCTTCTGATAAATGAGTTTAAATGTGAATTGCATAATATTTCATAGCAGATCCAAAAGTAGTCCAAGGAGAAAGTTCTTGGAGTAATTTAGTTTCTAGGAGAAAATTTAATTTTAAACAGACTGTAATAAGAAATAAAATGACCGTTAGATATGTATCATTTTATAATCAGTGTCAGCTTTGCTGCTGCAGATTAACTGCTATTACCTACCTGCAGCAATTCAAGGTTGAACAGGCTTATTGTTGCTCAGCTGACTTGCAGAGAGCAGTGTTCTAGGAAGAATATACAGTGCATTTACGCTGTACATGCTCTGTTTTCAGTGCTGCTCTATGTGTCTATATAAGTGTCTGAAGGCAAGTGCCCTTAATAAGGTGCTTTAACCTGGTCAGCCCTGAACTGTTCAGGTGGTTGGACACAATCACTGTAGGTCCCCCCCCCAACTGAAATAGTTCAGTCTCCTCCACTCTAAATGCCTCCAGTACTTCCATTTCTCAACTGCTCCTTAGTCTGGGAATGGTGAGCTGATGAACATGTGTAATATGAGCTTGCTAGGAGAAGTTTAAGGTAGGCTTCTTGGGAAGATTAGTTTTGGGTTGTCCTCTGTAAGTCACTTTAGGTGTTGGGGAAGTTTGATATTACACTGCAGCATTTCCCCTCTGGAGCAGCACGTTGTGAGGCCACGTGGGCATTTTCTCAGCCTGCTCGGCGAGTGTCCTGCTAAGGAGTTACTTTGCCATGGCTAGAAAATGATTTATTCTTTAGGATCATGTACTTTCCATCTTTCTGGACTATTTTAGTGACCCTTCTCACTAGCGAGCAGAGTTAAGACTTTACAAAGGGGTCTGAGAGAATTTTGTTTCTCCTCAAATCATTCCAGTGTGCAACTATGAAGACCCACAGCCAAGAACTAACCAAGGATGGATTTGAACCCAGAGGTTTTGTATGTGTTAGTGTTTCTTTTGTGCAGTTTTCTGATGGATTTATTGTGATTCATCTACTTTGTTACATAGACTGTATAAATAATGAAAGACACATAAAAATGTCTTCTAAACTGTGAACAAGATGCGTTCACATGCTGCATTCAGTTTCCACTGTGGCAGTATCTCCACCTGAGTGATTCCCTCCCCCTCCTTCTTAAAACTTTTGAATGATTCTGTCTTGTAAAATTTTTTTCCAACACTGTTTACAAAGGAGAAGTTGTGTTGAAATCACGATGTGTTATTTTGGGACTCCGATTTGGTCCCAAGAGAAATGTTTTTTCAGAAAGCAACACACAAAGGCAATGACTCCAGAAACCTTGAATATAATCCTGAAGTGGCAGAGAAGTATATTTTTTCACTTGAGCTATTTTTATAAAAAATAACTTTCTACCTTTGTACTTCAAAAGCATCAGCTGATGTGTGTTTCATTCTGTGTTGAAGGGATTTTTATTGATTTTTATGGACTTGTGGCATTGTACATTTTATATTCCACAATTTTGCTCACCTGTTACTGAGCGTGTGTACTTCACTTCAGCAGAACTGTGGTTTTCTTTGTTATGGTCCAGTGATAGCAAAAATGTGAAAATTTGCTATGGTTTGCTTGTATTTCTTATTCTGCTCTAAAACCCAATCTGAGAACTTGAAGAACTTTTCAACTTTCAACTAAGATATATTTTAGCTGTATGCAAGGTTGTTGGCCACTGTATTGCATGGAAGTTAATGTGGCTGTTGGAGACATTTCATGCTATGATCAGAACTCTGGAAAGGGCTGTTAAATTATGGAATTGATGGCAATACAGTGTTAATAAATGTTTTTGTTGTGGTTTTTTTTTTTTTTTTCCTGTTGAAAGTTGTCTTCTGGGTTAATTGGCTACTTATTTTTTTAATTGCAGAAATATGTTTTTCTCCAGGATTGTGTTCATTAAGAGGATGCTTGTTCACTTTATAGACGCTACTGTAAGGAAAAGAGGAGTAGCCCAGGAAATACTGAAGGGAAGAGACCTTTTTGCTTCTCTTGTGGACTGCATTTACATCTGTGTAACATTTTCTGTTTTAGACAAAAATGCATCAGAAATTCTGCAAGCCCAGGCGCAGCCAAGAGCATGAAAAGTGATGCAGAATAACCCTCCCTGAATACTTGTCCAGCATTTCCCCCACAAATGTCTGTGCATGCACAACACATGACACTAAATTCAGTGTGATGATCAGTCCATTTCTGGACAGTGCTTTGAGGGAATTTGGGACCAACAGTTGTTTCTTTAGTAACTTAACAAACTAGGAGCTGTTTTGTAGTGAACTTCATGTCACATGGTGCCCTGAGGCTTGTGGAGCTGCAGTTCCGGAAATCCTGGATAAATGTAGAAAATCTTCCCTTTCCCCAGACACTTATCTACTGAGAAACTGAGATAGGGTCACTGGGGCCGCAGGATTTGGTGCTGGAAAAGTCTGAACTGGACACACTCCTTGGCCAAAGAGCTGGTGCTGTGTGTCACATCAACTGCTTTGAAAATTTCAACCTTTGGCCTCCTTATAGCATACAGCCTATAGAGCTTCCTTTAAGAAATAAGCTTAAAAATTCTTTGATTTAATTTAAAGTTGGACTGAAGTCAAATTTCAGGCAGAGTTTTGCTATGAATGAAGATTTCTGTCCAGTTTCATCCCCAGAAAAACTCCTTCACAGAAGATTGCACTGCTCTGCCATCTTTCCATTACTGTCTGGAGTGATTAACATGCATAGATGCTTCAGCTAAAGAATAAAAAGCCCAGACCTTTTAATTTTGTAAGAACAAGATTACATTCAGTAGAAAAACATTCATCTGTATTGTATGATGTGCTGCTTTTGTCTGGGATAAAGCTAATTTTCTTTGTAGGGGCTGATACGGGGCTGTGCCTTGGCTTTGTGCTGAAAGGAGTGTTGATAATTCAGGCTGGGGGTGCACAACGTTCTGGGAGGGGACACAGCCAGGACAGGTGACCCCAGCTGAGCAAAGGGATGTTCCAGACCATCTGGCACCATGCTCAGCACACAAAGCTGGGGGGAAGAAGAGGAAGGGGGATGTTTGGAGTGATGGCTTTTGTCTCCCCAAGTAAGCACCAAGAACAATGGAGCCCTGCTCTGCTGGGGAGGGCTGAACGCCTGCCTGCCCACGGGAAGTGCTGAAAGGATTCCTTGGCTTGCTCTGCTTGTGTGTGCAGCTTCTGCTTTCTCTGTGAAACTCCATCTCAGTCCACGAGTTTCCTCACCTTCCCTCTCCTGATTCTCTCCCATCCCAAAGGCACTGAGCATTGGTGCCGTGTCGCCAGCTGGGGTTAAACCACGACAAAGGTGTGCAGTGACACACCAGTGTGAGCAGGGTGGGAAACTCTGACTTTTGTTTCTCAAACAGTTGAACTTTTAGTGAAGTGAAGAGACGGAAGCTCTGCAGATGACTGACCTAATGAGGAAAGCACAGTTGATTCATCTCTGCGAGCAGATAACTCCCGCAGATGAGGCCATCCCTCAGCTCAGCCAACTGCCAAACAAAATACATCTTTCAGGTCTTTGGGAAAACTGTCAGTTTCTAGGGATAGAATGATAACTGTGTGAAAACTGACCTTAGTCGCAAGTATTGAAATTGAATACAGATAAAAGCAAGATGCCAACAGTTACAGCCATGCACTTTAATTACAAACATTCTCTGTGGCATTTCATCAACAGATTTTAGCAAATTATTTTTCTTTTGTTCTTTTTTCTTTTTTTGTTGGTTTTTTTTTTTTTTTTTTGGTTGTTGTTTTTTGGGGGTTTTTTTTGTTTTTTTTTTTAAGAGTCTTGATTTTCCAGGACTAGGTTCGCCAGTTGGTCATTTGAACAATTTGAACAAAGACATACGTGCCTCGATAGGTGTTTCACACAGTAACTGCTGTTCTGCAGAGAATCCCACTGCAGGTGGGGGCAGCAGCTATCCAGGGCAGTGTTTCCAGTCAGGAAGAGTTGGATCCAAGAGTCAATGAACTGGTGAAATTGTGTTTGCTAGACCCAGGGAAATGCAAAGGTGTTTGGACTAAAGCCTGATCTGGACAGGCTCTAAAACACTTGAAATTTCCAGTAATAAGAAATGGGGGAAAAGAGGAACTTTTGAAAATGAACATGCATTTATTTCTAGTTTTGCAAGTAACATTTTTTAACTTTATATGCTACCCTGGTGGGTGGGTGGCAGTGGGGAGGTGGGAGAACCGCTTGGGTTCTCCTTCTGCCCTGGAAACCCCTCAGGTGTTCTCTTAGGGCAGAAGTGGGGCTCTGGGATGGCAGGGGATAGTGTGTGCTTCTCCCTAGTGCAGGAGGACTGATAAAGTAAGAAAACAAAATTGCCAAATTAAATGTTTTAATTAAAATAACACCGTTTTGGAGGAATTTAGCTATCTCTCTGATCTTTTCAGGCTTCTGTGTGTGAATAAAGTGTTTTTAAAAAGCCAACAAAAAGCCTCAAACACCTGGATCTGAGGCATTATCTCCCCTAAGCAGAGACTGGCAATGGCTTTTTCTAATTTCTTAGTTCTTGTGAGATAGTGAGCAAAAGTGCATCAGCATAAATAAATGTTAAAGAATCTGAGGCAGGAAGACTTGTGAATGCATAACACCGTATTGGGCTATAAATTAATTTGGGGTGCTATTTCAAGAGGAATATTCAGATAGAGGAATTTATTATAGTTCAATAATTTCAGAATTTTTACTAATTAATATATTGCAACTAAATTACTTTTGTGACATTTTGGAGACCAAATTAAATAAAATGTCTATGGTATGTTAATTTGAGCTCATAAAAGTCTAATTTGAATATGTAATTTGGATCAATTAGAAGTCTCTTCTGAACTTTAGTGATAATAGAAATGTAAAAAAGACTGGGGAGCTGTTAGGATTAAGAGTGATACATCTGGGAAAAGCAAATTGCAGTGTCATTTTTAAAATGCAAATGAGGCTTAAAATTTAAAGATAATATGCATATGTATAAACATGTGCAATATCAGAAAAAGCTCGTCGTTCTTTTAAAAATAAATCTCTATAGATAGTGATTTTTTTCATCATTAATCCTCAGTTTTCCCTGCAAACTATCTAGGCTATGGTTTCATTTTTACCTCCAAAGAAAATGTAGGTTTGGGAACTCTCCCAGAAAACCAAGTGGCATTCATTTTCTTCAAAAAACTTCAGAATAAAACTGCAGTCTAATTTTGGTCCTTTTGAATTGCCACAGTGAATTGAAGCTGGGTTTAAGTCAGGGTAAATGAGATTAAAACCTGCTCTTGAGGTTTCAAGAATAGATACAAGATATGTAACAGAGTTCCTTAGCAATGTACTTGAGCAAACCATGTGGGTAAAGCCGGGTTTATGGGTTTTTGCTCCCTGTGCAGTGGGAGGATTCAAGGGACAGGCAGGATTTAGGCCGTGGGTGTCCCTCCCGTGTCCCCTGGCTGTCAGTGTGTCTGTCTGACCTTCCCTGTTCCAGGGAGAACCAATTTTCTGATCCAGTCAGGGGCAAACAGCCAACGTGGGGCAAAAGCCGGAGCGACCAAAGCACTTGGGACCTCCTGAGGTCTCTGATTCTCTGTGCAGGCTGGGACATCTCTGTGCCCGGAGCAGGAGCTGCAGTGCAGCACAGCCCTGCTGGCTCCTCTTCCCTGCCTGGCTGCTCTGGACTCCTGCCTTGGGATGGGCCAGCAGCTCCAGCTGCCAGGCTGCTCCCTGGGCAGCTTCTGGTGTCATGTGTGCCCTGCTGAGAGGCTTTTCTGTAAAGGATGGACTCTAACAAAGTCCCTTGCCAAGGTGCTTGTTGCCTGACCCTTTATTTGGGGAAATAGCTGAATTTTCCTGCCAGCAGCCCAGAATATGGAGGTGCAGGAGTGGTTCTCTGCTACTGACATGGTAAAGCCAGAGTTCTGGAATGTGATTGTTCAAGATTATTTAAAAAAAAAAAAAAAAGGGGGGGGGGGGTGCAAGGAATAGATTTTCTTGCTTTCCATCAAAATGTAAAATCTCAAATTGTAACTGCCACTAATGGAAACCCAAAGGTGTATTTGGAACCTGCAGTGTTTTGCATGGCAGCTTTATGCATTGCTGCTGTTCCACTAGGCTAGTTAAATTATAATTTGGGAAAAAAATTAGAATAGGGCAAAACCCCCTACAACGTTCATTTGAGAAGAGACAAGATAATTAAACCCACAGATACCATCAATGGAATTGAGCTCTGGTTAATTTAAATCCACACTGGGTCATTCTTACATACTGCTTTCCAGAAATTACATAAAAAACTGTTCTTTATGCTGCAGGAGAACGTGATTAAGATCTCACTACCTGAGAAGTTTGTTTTAAACTAAATTGCTACATGTTTATGGGAACAAACGTGTTTGCAGTCTACAGCATTGCATTAAGTGTAGCTATGATTTCAGCTGGCTTCTTGCCCTGAATTTAAAATAATTTCCTTCTCAACCACCCATTGCATCAATTCAGTTGTATATGGAGACAACCCCTGCTGTATTGAAATGACTTTTACCATTGCAGGTCCACAGTGATTGTGTGTAGCTGGATCTCTGACTGCCTGAGCCACACACTTTAGAAAAGAGGATGTTGAAAATAAAAAAGTAATTTATTTTCCTCCTCATACAGTGGATTTGTGGCAAGTAACAATTTGAGGCTTTAAAAAGCTGCGACTTACAGAAGTGTTTGTTAGTTGGTATCCAAATGATGATGAATTTTCTCCATGCACTTCCTTCACAGCATTGTGTCCAATGGGATGGGCTAAACTGCAGCATTCCCAGTAAGGAGTGTCCCTGCTACACCACTTTCATGCAGGTGGTTTGGAAAAATTCAGTTTAACTATCGAGAAGCAGAAATGTAGCTAAAGCTCAAGATAAGAAAGGGATATCTTTTAAACAAAAGCAATTTGTCTTCCAGAGGGGAATCAGTCCTCAGCATGTATTTCATAAGCTTTTTTTATGGAGAACTTGGCCTCAAATATTAGCCTTTCTTATCAACTTGTAGCACACTTAGCTGTGTGTACAGGATCGGGGTTTAACACTGTTTTGCCTTTTTCCTTTCTTTTTCTTGCCACGTTAGCAAGTGCAGTTTTACATTACTTTGAAAATCCTCTCAGATTTTAGGAACTGCAGTGGTTTCACCATCTACTGATTTGTGGGATCTAATGTTCTGAGGAATGACAAGCAAGTTGTTTGGTGTGTTGTTTTGTAGTTTTGTTGGTTTAGTTTGGGGCTTTTTGGGGTGGTCTGGTTTGGGTTTTTTTGTGTATACTCTAGGCTTCTCTGGGGTACCATCCTTTATTCTTAAGTAAGCCTGACAATGTCAGTCAAACACCTCATAGGTTATTGGTGTCATGGCCTGGACTTTGTTTGAAAACACGTGTGATCCAAATCAAGCAGCCTTTGAAAAGAGTTTGAACATTAACAAGAGTTGGACTAGAACCTTTTAAAATTATTTCATTTTAAAATGAATAGGTAGAAATTACTTGACGTACTAAACAGAATATTTAATTTAGGATGACACAAGTGGTCTTCTGTGTGCTGATTTTAATTCCTGTTAGTCCTTCCTAAACTATTTCTTCCTGAAATAGCTGCTTCACTTGAAGTTATGTAAGCATGCCAGAAGCTGTTTGCTGGTGAAACATGGCATCCTTCATTCATGTAACGCTCTACAAACCACTCACAGCAATTTCCAGGCTTTATGAGTTAAATCCAGGCTCAGGGTCCTGTCTGCTGCTCAGCATAGCTGCTAACACCGTCCATGGCAGGGCAGAGAGGGTGGGAGGCATCACTGTCTGCCTTAAGGAAAAGAAATTCATGTAACCATTCATCTGGACAAGGTATATTTAAACTTAGCTGTGTGGCCAAACGTGCAGGATGAGTAGTAACTCATCTGGAAGGACAAGTTTCATGCTAAGAACAAGGAGAGGGAACCCTGCCCCGTGATGCCCTAGCACTGTGAGGCTCAGCTGAGGGTGGGAGCATGGAGCATTATCAGCCAGGCTCACTTCTCCATTCACCTCCACATCAGCTTGATGCAGTGCAGGGAACTTCTCTGGCCTTGGTATGTTGCTCACCCATAACAGCAAACACAGATGTGTATTTTTTTTAAACACATAATTTGATCTAGATGTATTCTAGAGCTCTAAGCTGTCTCAGTGGTATTTGTTTGCAGTTTGAGAGCACCAGTGACCAGCCTGCCTGAGAGCCTGTCCCTGAGTTGTGTGAGGGAAGCAGTAAATGTACAGAGGTGCTTTTACGGACCCAGGCCTGGGCTGTCAGGATTACAGCCCTGATCAATGGGTGCCAACTGATGGCCTTTCCTTTAGGGTGCCCCTCTGACAGCCGCTGGGTGATGCAGCAATGTCATGTTGACATTTTCACCCTGCTTGGGGACCATCTGAGAGATGGGGAATATATTAGTTCCTCTAATCCACCTGGTAGTGCAAAAGGACTGAATTTTGTTTTGCCCATTAAGAGATAGCATTAATATAAAAAACAAAGTTGTAAAAATCCTATTAGAGGAAGAAAATGACTTTAGGGAAGTTTTATAGTTCTGATTTCCTCATCCAAAATGTAGAGTTGGTGGAATTCTCTTTTCTCGCTATCTCAAAACCAATTAAAATTGATAGTTTAAATTGATGGCTTTCCCTTAAGTAAATTAGCAGAAGTCCTAGAACATTCTCATTTTAACATGCAACTATTCATAAATAAGTTCTGATCACTTCATATGTGGACATAATTATTTTTTATATGCATGATGCATTTTGAAGTTTTGATCTGTAGAGTTTGGAAGGAAACATGAACAGAACCCAAACAGATCCTGCCTAGTCCAGTCCCATCAGTATGTGGCATGATCTGAAGGGTCACTTTTCCCATAGATTAAGCAAACGTGGAGAGGTGTTACAATATATGTGTGAAAGGAAAGTTGTAACCTGCAAATTCACACCTCTGAGCCTCGCAGTTATCCAGCATGGGGACTGGCAGTAATGTCCAAACTGTTCAGCAGAGATGGGGAAGAGCTTAACAAGCAGCAGACATCTGGCCAGAAAATCATGCTATTTAAAAAAAAAAAATCTGGAGGTTAATACTTGGTGGTGAGTTTGGGTCAGAAGGCAGTGAAAAAGTTTTTTAACCATGCACTAAGTTAGGAACACCCTTTAATGCTGAGCTGCTGAATGAACTCTATCTTAAATTACTTATCTTTACAGGATCTTTTCCTTCTACCTCTACTGCCCCAGAAACTTGTCACACTGAGCACACCTCTATCTTTAGATAAAAAGGCTTTTTCAACTCAGCAAGTTGTGGCTGGTTGAGATAATGTGAAGTTTTGATAACTGTAAAATAGCCTTAGCGCAAATGAGAGAGACCTGAGCCAAGAATCTTCATCAAAAGTTAGTATCTGTCACAGATTTTTCACCATGTTCACTACTTTCAAGACCACTTTAGAGTTAAGAGGGGTTGGATGTAGGTTAAAACAGAATTATCAGTTCTCAGTAGGGGTCTGTCTAGAGATAAAGCTTGGGACCAGAAATCCATAACCTATGAACAGCTACCTTAAGGCAGCTTCTCTTTAAGATGGTGGTGAAATGCTGCCAAGAGCCAATAATCCCAGTGATCTGAGTGTCCTTAAATTAATATCAAGAGTCATAAGGATGTGAAACACAGGGTGGGTTGTTGGAGGCTTGAGGGTTGGATGAAACTCCTGTGATAAACAGTGGCTGTTCTTTTTCTCTTTGTCTGCCTGTGGGTCCATGACAGTTTCCCAAACACCTTGACACCTCCAGAAGCTAACTCAAGATTGGGAAAATGCTGGCTCAGTTACTGCTTTCTGAAGTATTTAGTGCTTGAAAAGGGCAAAGGTGTGACAGGGGGTTAAGTGTCCTCACCCGGGGGAGCTGGGTCCTCTGCCAGGGTCACATCAGTATCCACCGAAGACATTCAGGGACTCCAATAAAAGTGCTGCCCCTCCTGATCAATATTTTCAATCAATTTTAATTGCTGAAGACGGCAGTTTCTGAGCCCAACTAGGAACCATATCTCAAGTAAATTTTAGAACTTTGGCATGAAAAGAGGAATTTTAACCCGATGGCCTTCTAAAATGATAAAGGTAGATTTAATTGTTGCACAAAAGTATTCAAACATCAAATTACCATCAATCATTTGTTCATGGATTTGTGTACTTCAGTATACTTCCATGGATACTTGGAACTAGACTGAAGGTGAGTGCCCTTTAATGGCCAGTGCTTGGATCCATTGCTATAGGAAAATGTCTTTCAGACCAGCCAATTATATATTTTATTAATTTTTTCCACATCTATGCCAAATAATGAATTGCCTTTTATGATTTAACCTTGGATGTATAGGAATCCCCTGGCAGAGTGCACGTGAAAAGGGGAAAGCACAGCAGCACCTCAGCCTGGTAGGTGCTTTGGTAGTTCTTATGCAGTACAGCATCAAAGCCTAGCAGTACAGACAGAATTGTATCAAGTCAGCTGAATCAAAAGGCAAACTTTTTTTTTCTCCCCCATGTATAAATATATGCTAATATATAGTTAATACTTCTGGGGTGATGGAGAATTTTTCAGAATATGCAGTTCCCATGTTCTTGCTTTGGTCTATATACTTCCAGAAGACTTAGAGTCCAGACAGTTTATGCCGCATATATGGGATGACAAGATTCTAAACAAACTTATCTCTAAAGGCAGTCTTCTGCAATTTGTTCACCTCCATTTTCTGAAGCTGAAGCCTTAGCTGACTAGGCATACATGTCCTGAGGAGGCAGAATTGCATCTTGCATCTCCCTGGGTTTATAGAGTTCCAAAGGTTGATGATGTGTTCTCAATAGCAATTTTCCAGGCCAGTAGTTCACTGTATCCATTACTGTGTGCTGGGAGATGTGTAACAGCTCCTGTGGCACAAATGCACAGCAGATACGATATCACAGGATGGCAGTTGCAGAACTACTTCGGTTTTCCTCTTGCTTCAGTTCCTATTTTTCAGATTTCTCTACCAAGCATCTGGGCTGCTGCATCAGATCTGATCATTAATTTGACTTTTCCTGTAAAAACAATAAAGCAATGAGCAAACACAATGTTAAGGTACTTAGGAGTGTCCATTGAAGTGAAATGATATTCAGTGGCAGCAAATGGTAAATTATTTAAAACAGAGAAGATAATCTAGAGTTCTTTGGAAATGGGTTTTCTCTGAGGCAGATCTATAAGGCTGTAGGGAAAGGAACAAGATGCTGAGATCTGGAATAGTAGAAGTGCAGAATACAGAAGCATGGGACTTAAATCCTCTGATCTAAGTCTCCACAGGGACTGTGCAAAAGGGTCTTAGCTCTAAAGAGCACATCACACCTGCTCCAGCTCCTGTCATCCACTGCAGCCCACAAAGCCATGCCCCAAGACTACAGCAAACCTACTTTTTTTGGGAAAAGACCAAAAGCTAAACCGTGTGTTATAGGACAGGAACAGCCTAAAAGCTCATGTTCTGCTCCTTAAATGCTTGGGGAAAATGCTAAAAAATCCCACAGAGGATCCTAAGATTATGACTGTCCACCAAAGCAAAAGCCCTTTTTATGGAGCCCCAAGTGACTAAATGGACATGTAAATAAAGTGCAGATGTGAAATAATGCAGAAGGATTAATTTTATTTTTTTTTTACCGAGGATGCTCTGTACCCTGTTATTCATCAATCTGGACAGACAAGAAGCCTTAATTCTAAAGAAAACAGGGAAAAAACTTGCAGAACAATTTGATGTCTTTGTGTCACCCTCAAGTTCTTTCTCCATCAATTATCTACAAGTAGATTGAATCTAAATCTTGCTGCTTGTTCTGCATAACTACCTTAAGATGATAAAGAGAGGTCTGGGTCTGAACTTTTCTCATCTCAGATCCTGTAGCTTACTCTTTAACTTGATGAATCTTGTTTAACAAGCTTCTCCCTTCAGCTCCTCAGAATGCTCCATGTGTGTAGTGAGTGATAATGAAAGGAAGCAGTGTTTGCTGTTGTAATATATGCCATCATTTACATGAGCTTGTCATTATCTGAGCATAAAGGATGGGTAGAAAGTTTTGTGCTGTTCTGTCTGTCCTTTACTCAGTAATTAAGAGTGCACTGATACAGATGTATTGTAGGCAGATATTATCCAAGTCCTGACAAAGAAGCAAAATTATTCATCTAATCATGCTGGCCATCTTGAATACTAACTAGGGCACTTCTGGATCAGAATTGTCAAAAGACACTTGCACTGTGCTCCTGCCAGGGAACGTCTTTGCTGGCAGATACTGCCTCCCATATGAACTATGAATCTCTCCTGCTTCAGTTTGCATTTCTCTGGCCATGAAAAAACCATACCAGCTTAAGTGTGTCTGTCTTTTCTTCCTTCCATTCTCTGTTGAATTTATTTTTATAGAAAAGTCTTTCATGACTTTGTTAACATGCTTTTCTTGGCAGGATAATTCTTAAAGCTGCTTTCTTCTTCTTCTTCTTTTTTTTTTTTTCTTTTAAAATACATACAATTCTACCAGTCCTTCACTTCTGCCAGTGGGGTAGAGAGCCTAGAGTTGAAGATTTAATTCAGTTCTTGGCATTTAGAGTTTTGATTCTACTGACTTCAAAGGAGTTTATTTTTATTTATCCTGTGGATAAAGTAGCAAACTCAGGCTTTACAATAGACAGTGATTTGGTGTTTTTACATAGCTTAAAATTTAGTTCCACTGTAGGATGAGTGTACAAGTTCCACTGACATTGTACACACCATGGACATCTTGGGCAGAGAGAGTTTGACCCTGAACAGGAGAAAAGATTCAAACTACCACAGCTGCTTTCTGGGAAGTTTTATCACACCCAAGGGTATGGAGCTTGTCACTTGGGAGCTATGTGCTTTGTAACCTCAGTGAGACACACAAATTTATTAACTTGGCAGGCGTTTCCAGTATTTTATTATTCAAGGGGCAGGATCTGTTGCATATTTCAGGAGTACTGGCCAAGTGATCTACTTGGGGTTCAATTAGTTGGTCTTAAATTCCCGTAGTCCTGCTCTAGTCCCTGGTGATAACTCAATTTTTAATATAGTGTTTTCTTTCTGTATTAAATTTTAATAAATTAGTGCTCAAGTTGTAGTATTGATTTTGAAAACTCTTTAAGTGTGAATCTGCCCAATTCTCATGTATTTTGAATGCTATGAAAGTAAAAGCTAAGGAACCATAGAGGCTCAGAATTTGGTCACATTTGGGACAATTTCTGAGCAACAATGCAGCTGCTGGGAAATCTGGAATATTAAATGTAGCCAAAACTGAAGTCCCTGCTCAAGGTCACAGGTATACTGGGTAGAACACCTCAACAGAAAGGCTGTGATCATTTACCATAGATAAAGAATGTATTTCTTCCTTAAATTCACTTCGGAAGTCTTCCAAAACTCATTCCTAAAATTTTTTAGAAAGCAGAGACTGCTGTGGATACCCCGGGTGGAAAACTTCAGCCCACCACAGTTACAAACTGCACAATGCTGGGTGGCACACAGGGCTGCCTCAGGCTTCTGCAGGTGTAAGTACCACTGGCACCTCTAGCAGAACTTGATGCAAACGGTGTTCCTCTTGGAGAAATAAAACCTGGCATGTTTCTACTAACACAGCTAAAGGTTTGAATGCCTTCTACTCTGCCAAACGTATCATTGTGGGATGATGGCCTCAGGTCAGATGGCAAGCTTTGGGAGATGCTCTCCCATCAAAGGTATCTGGGTTCATTTGTCAATAATTTGGGCAGTCCCACTGGCAGCTCTAGGTCATTAGTGTGGATAGGCTGCTATCAGTTTTCTGGGCTGCTTTATTCTCCTGACACTGTTTTAAACTTAGTTTGTACTCTGAAGAACAAATGCATTTTAGTTGTACTTGTGGATAAGCCCTTGCATAAATACATTGACAAGATTTCTTTGTAGCTCTTCTCCTTGATTCTGAAAGCGTGATTGCTCCTGTTGTGAGTTATGTTTTCAGAATACTAAATATGTTTGGGGTAATACACACTTTTTAAAGTATCCCAAGATCTATCTTTCTTTGAATTTGAGGAAACAAGATAGAACTTCTAATTTATAACAGTACATTCTTAGGTGCAAAGCTTTCACTGTAACAAGACCTGCTAAAATGTGTAAATCCTCAATGCCCACCATGGACTATACTTGGACTATTGGATATACATCATGCTGCTTTTTGTTCTGTGAATGTCCACAGTTTGAGTTTTGTTTTGTTTTACCACTTTTCAGTTGTTTTCTTTAATCTCGTTTTTGAATCCATGTGTGCTGAGAAGCCAGGTCCTGGCAATGATGTAAGGGTGTCTTGACACCTTGTGAGAGCTGTAAGATGTAGAACATGGTGCCAACCAACATCCCCCAGGCTTCAGGGTAATGCTCTTCTGCCTGTGGTGCTTTACTGTAACACCTTTTTATGGTCTGTGCAATTCTTGTAAGGGTTTAAAAATACCAATCAAATATTAATGACAAAATTCTGACTTGGCTTTAAATAGATAAATCAATAAGACCAGTGCTAGAGTACTCTGACAGAGTTTCAGTTCAGCAGAAGTGTGATTTTCTTTTTTTTTTTTTTCCTGTGGATGATTGTGTGTGAGTGGTGCCAGGAGGGGGAGAAGAGGGGCAGTGGCACAAGGCACCCTGGGGCAGGGCAGCACGGTGGGCACAGCTGGCACTTCCAGCCGTGCCTCATCCTGTGCACGGAGCAGCTGCTGGAGCCTGTGGCTCGTGGCACTTCCCCATCTCCCTCTCCTCAACCCTATCCTCTCTATTGATTCACAGCAATAGTTCTATGAAGGTTTTCAGTGCCCTGGGTGCCACAGGAGGCAGCAGGATCTGTGCCCTTCCTCTGGGCACTGGGGTGTGAGCAGCTGCTCAGTGACCCGGCCTGGTGGGCTCAGCCAGGCCAGAAAAGAAATCAGCGCTGTCCGCTCTGAGTCCTCCCTGTTTGATACAATCCTGGTGTGTCTGTGTACACCCATGAAAACTGACTTTCATGGCAACTTGATATTTTAAATTACACTTTAAAATAATTGTTTGAAGTCCCCGCTCAGCAGGTTGAAGCTGATGAGCTCCATGCAGACGAAACCCAGCATCACTGTTCCACGTTCCATCAGATATCTGCTGCTGGGCTCTTTCTAGAACATGAAACAAAACTTGATGGAAAATAATTTTGCATTTTCAGAGGGGTGCTTCTTGGTCTAGTTAGGGCATGAATAACTAGGTTTTCTGAAAGAAATACCAGTAGGCAATGCAGCTGGTTGTGAGCGAGGTCTGGTTTGTGCATGGGAACCTGCACTGGGAGATGCATTTTTTCTCTGGGCCTGCCCTTGTAGCCTGAGATTATTCTATTTTTCAAGGCCAAAGAAAGAACTTAAGAAAAATCCTGATAAAGTGTTTTGTTTGGTATTTTCTTTAGAAAATGCTATTTCTCTGATATCAAAATGGTCTAAAAAAAGAGGTGACTTGGAATTATTTTCTTTTAATAATTTCAAGGAACTTTGACAAGCTCGATGCTTGATTTGTAATTTTAAAATCTTACTAAACATGCTGTGGCACAATTTGCAATGTAAAGGTGGAGGGAAGCAACTTCAGAATGAAGTATTTGTGGAATTTTTCTTTCATGAACAAAGGAATGAAGTTTGGGGGCAACTTTGGCTGCAGTGACTGTGAGTTCACAGTTCAGGATCCAGACAAACAGCAGGAGTCTGGCCTGTTCAGGGATTTGCTGGGAAGAATCTCGTGGGATACAGCCTATGAGTTTGAGCTGAGCTTTTGACACAGCCATGAGCATCCCTTATGGCTCAGCACCACGCCCAGCTACTGAAGTGTGGAATTAGGAAGACATTTTAGATTGCAAAGACTTTGCTTAGGAAAGCTTCCAGTGCACTGATGGCATTTGGTTGGAAGATGGAGTAATTAAGAAAATTTATCTATTTGCTAGTTTTTCAGAGACTCAAGGTGTGGATAAATGAGAAAGCTTTTAGTGTATTCAGACATTACTTTGAAATGCTGGCATTGCCAGTCTCACTTGGCTGCCTTTAAAATGACTTTTCTTGTCATTACTGGATTTATGAAAAGGTTCAAATGCATGCATCTATCAGTTCTTGAGCTCTAAGCAACTTGCAGGGAAAGAGGATATCTCTGGGCTCAGATAAAGCCACAATCTTATTAGAGTTGTCTAGAAATAGCTTATCTGCTATTCTTAACTACTAGCTGCAGACAATGTAAAAAGGATTGTCCTGCTGTTGAAGGTGTCCATGATCTAATTATCTGTTGTAATTTTTAGGGATACCATACCTATGTTAATATGAGGTTATATTCTATAAAGACTACTTTTTTCAGAAAGAAAAAGGAAGATCTATAACATGTTTGACAAATTTCCCCACTGTCTTTAGTTGCTGTTGTGATTCATGTGGGAGAAAGGTGGAACAGAGAGGGGAAAAGCTACCCACAAAGTTTAGATTGTGAACACTTGTCTCAGAAGGTGCTAGATAACAAAAAAGATTGTTGAGGATAAAAACGAGGTGAAACAAAATCACACAGTGCTTAAAGAAACAAAAGGCTGCGTCTTCTCATGGTGCTCTTGTCCCTCCTTTTGGGGTTGCACAGATTCTTCCAAGACCTGCATGGATTCTGCTCGGGCCTTAGACGTTTGTAGTGATGTTGCCCTGGTACTGGGGGTCAGGGATGTTGTGTGATGTCTCCAAGGTCTCACCACATGTGGCCTGAGCTTAGATGGTTGGATTTCTTGATTAATGGTTGTTGGTTGGCTGACTTAAATCGTACTCCAAAGCCATGCAAGTGTGAACTTTTTGTGAACCCATCAGAAATACATACCTGGTGTGCTGCCTGTTGGCCATGACATGAGGGGAAAATAATCTCTTACTGGCCTTCTGTTCCAGGTGTTCCTGCTGTGTTTGTCTGCAGAGTCTGTGACTGCAGGCGTGGCTGCTGTGGGGTCTATGTTTCTGGACACTTCATCATTTACACCCACAGAGGGATTTTCTCGGCCACCCTTCCTTTTTCAGTGAAATGAAATGTTTCATTCTATTATCTGCTTCAGTTTTGACTGCAGATAATTATTGGTCAGGGTGGTTTGGGTGGTATTGCTGGTACCTGATGTTGTGAGGACACTGCCTGCGCTCGTGAAAATACCGGTGTCTCAAAAGTTGATGCCTCTCTCTCTTTTGCTGTTGGTTGGCTGAGGAAAACAGCAGTTGTGCCACTAATTGTAATTTGAAATTTGTGTCAGAAGGTCCACCCTGTGCAGCAGTAGCACCTGCTGTGTGTGTGCAGAGCAGTGGGTATGGCTGAGCGTGTGCTTCAGGCAGGGAGAAGAATAATGCTGCACGTTCCTGGAGCTGCTCTCAAGCATCAGGTGCTAATGTTTGACACGTTGTGCATTCCTAATGTCCATGCACATGGACAGGATTTGCACAGGGTGTCACTTTGACTTCTGTTCATCTCATCAGGGGTTTTTAGGATTAGTGATTGATCCATGACATTAAGGCAGTTTTTTCTCCCTACATGGTTTTCCACATTCTTTAAAACTCCAGACAATATTTTAGGATGATTTTTTGGAAGTGTCAAAATCCTGTATATGTGTCTGATTTGAGTATTCCTTTTTAAAAATTATTTTATTATTTTTATTATTATATTATGTTTATTTTTAATATTATTTTTATTATTCCTGACTTTGTGTTTTAACTTTATTATATTTAACTTTATAAAAGCCCTCAGTGAGCACAGCTCTCTCTGTTTCCCAGCTTTGATCTCAGAGTTTGCAGTTTGCTTCCTAGAGCACAGCACAGAACAGCTCTGAAGTTTTTATGTCTACAGTGCTTAAAGTAACAATAATAATAATTTTTAAAAACCCACAAAACAAAAACAAATGTGGATTTATATCTTGCAAACATGCATGTGAGAAACTCCATATATGCTCAATGCATTACTGGGGATAATTATATGGGCTCCAGTCCTGATTGCAGAGTGTTTTACCCATAAAAATAATTATTCCTATGAGTCATCCCACTTTCATCGTTGATACTAAACCATTCCAAGGTAGCTAATTAGGGAAGAAAGAGTTTGTTCTTGTATCCCCTACACACAGGAGAACCTCTCTAGATATATTTATTTCCCTTTGTGTTTAGAGGAAAACCAGAACTGCTCAGGAAGTTCGGCACATGTTAGATCATCTCAGGCTGATGTTTCCTGCCAGCAGATTAGCACTGGAGATAACAGACACTGCAGTAAAGAAGGATGCCCCACTTCATGCAGGTTGGAGTCGTATTCAGCTCCATAAAAGTGAAGGAATTGGTCCCACCCAGTTGTTTATTAGCAAGGGATCTTGAAAGTCACTGTCATTCAGCTTACAAACTCCACTGCTCTGGAGTATTGCAACATTTTGTTTTGCAGCATCTTTCTGTTTTAGCAAACAGCAGATAATTTGATCTAGTGCTGAATTTTCATTTCTTTTTTTGGTCAGTGAAGACTTGCTGGTGTTGCCAAATGGTCTTAGTGGGTTATACAGCACAGTGGAGGGCACCAAAGTCTGAATGAAAACTTCAAGTTGTTTTGTCTCTTACCTACCAGCTTGGAATGTTGACCCCTCTTGTGAATGGCTTCAGCTAGGTGTGAAATCACTCTTCTCCTATTCAGCTCATGTTCATCTTTTCTGTAAAAAAGACAACTGGGATATATTGAAAAATTTAAATGAGTTAACTGGGATTAACCTGAATAAACCATTTTTGTCACTGTGATTTACCACTGAGATTTTACCTGTTTTAGCATGGAAATTATGATGGCTGCTTCTGTACAGCCCTGTGGTTAATTTCTAACAGAATGTGACTGTAACTGCTGTCTGTAACCTGGAGCACCTGACCAGCACTGCAGACTCCAGGGATGGGATGGACACAGACCTTTGAAAATGCCTTGACAGCAAGCACAGAGCTTTGGTATCCACCTTAGAAACAGGAACAATCCTTTTTTTGGCAGTTGTAGCACAGAATCACAGTACTGTGATTTGTTATTATTTATGGGAGCAGGTAATAGATTCCAGCTAGGTATTGTCATTTTTTTGTTGTTGTTGTTCAAAATGTCTGTATCACACAAAGGATTGCCTTTGTAAACAGAGAAAAAGCCCATTTCAGAGGACTTTGCATGCTGAGAAAGTGTTGATATGAATTTTTTCCTAAGAAAACCCAAATGAAACTTGGGGGGTAGGGCATTTTCCATTTATTGCTTCAGCTCAAAATTCTGAAAATATTGATTTATTTTGTTGTTATTGTGTAGAATAAAATGAAACTACTGCTGAATTTAACTCTTTGTCCAGCTGTATCATCTATGGCTCACGTATTAGAGTAGGAATGATTTCCTAATGTGAACTCCAAGAAAAGTGTGTATGCAAATGTTTTTATCTGTTTAATAAAATGAAGCAAAATCTAGGATTATGCTCTTGTAGTAAATGGAGAGGCTTCAGACTTCTCCTTGCAGCCAGTGAGGATGGATATGTGGATGCTAAAGGAAGGAATCATTGCCTTCATGAGTAAGAAAGAATGGAACTAATCCTTCTGTTTCTTTGTGAATTAAAGGGTGGAAGGGTGAGATCTGGCCCTGTATCCAATATGAAAAGGACATTTCCATTGTCCTGCCTCTGTGCTTGCCATGCTTAGGTATAAAGACTTTCCCAGTCTTTTCCCAGGTCCCTGACTCCAAAGCACATCAGCAATTGGAACGTGCACATTTTAGTTGTTTGGACACTTGGGAACACTTGCCAGCATTACTCACAGCAGTGCCTGCAGTCATGCTGTCCATCCATGCCATAAGTGTAACCTACACTTTTAAACTGAATTGCTAGGTCAGAAGAATTAGGGACTCACTGTTTTAAACAACAACAAAAAAGAAGTAATGATGAAGGAAATATGGCACTTTAAAAATGTGGAAGTAAGCATCCTGCAGACTCTGGGTATGAAATTGTCGAGAGCAGTTTATGGAAGCAGTTTTGTCACTGAAGAAGTAAAGCCTAATAATTTTTAATAGGCCTATAAATCTTTCTTATGAAATGCAGCTACTGTAAACACCTCTTCCATATTTTTCCAAGTGTTTCTGCAGTGTTGTTAAGTGGTGGTAAAGAGACACGATTGCCAGATCTGACCCCTGCCCTCTGAGGGAGCTGTCAGCTTACTGTGGTGGCTGGAGAGAGTGGGGAGTGGTGGACAGGGCTGGGGAAGAAAAGTAAAGTCCCACATGAACTAAAAGGTGGATATTTAAATGAAAACTGTAGGTGGTCATGCAGTTATGGATGCTCGTTTGTGACTCCAGCTGAAGAACTGGGAGAGCTGAGGGCAGAAGGGACAGATGTGGCATCAAATCTCTGCTGCTTTCTCCAGGGATTCTGAAACCAGTGTTTCTCTGAGCAGACCCAGCCCTTACCTCCTAAAATGTTTAATGAACCCAAGTAGTGAATGAGGGGCAGGCACGTGAAAAGGCCCATTCTGATTCCTCAGCTGTCCCCTCAAGTGGAAGGCAGTTGTTGCTGGGAAAAGGACGTGTCTGTGCCAGCATCCAAAGGGATGTGGGAATGCTGAGGCTGGGGGTCTGTGCTGAGCCCTGGCAGGGCTGCAGCTCCCTCCCCGTGCCAGGGTGGAGAACAGAGGCTGATGATGGGTGCTTGTTCCTGGTGTGGTGGTGGTTCACAGGGAGTGCAGCTGCTCTAACACTCAGATTTGGTAGGAGATGCAAATCGAGACAATGGGTTAGGTAGGTTGGTAAACGCAGGCTAAGTTTTTTTATATACAACTTGATCCTGGGAAAGAATCTGATGAGATTAGAGGTACAGCACAACAGGAACATTGCTTCCTGCTGCTTAGCATGAGTCCAGCTGAGTCTTGCAGCAATGCCTGTTGAGCCTGTGACAGAAACGCTGCTGAACACAAGGCTGAGTCAGAATCCTTCCTTTCCCTCCTTAGAAATCAAAGAGCTCTGATGTTTTGGGAACTGGGAATTTCTAGTTTCTGTTTTGGGAACTAGGATTGGGTAACATATTGCTGCTGCTCTTTATTTTCTACTGTCCTGTTGGTCTGTCTTTCCCTGTACCAAGGATTCTGGTGTTTATTAGATGTGTTAACTTGTGGTGCTGCTGTTCTGCGGTGTGGAGTGAGGGATGTGAAAATGAAGATTTCTGGGGAAGTCTCATGGAACTTGAGCTTCAGAAAACTCTGCAATGAAGTATGTAACAGATGTGTAGCAGAGAACGTTGTCCTAGGGGACTTTCTGTGAATGCCCCATAGCTTAGGGGAAGATTCTGGGTCCAGACCAAAATTCTCAACTTCCTTATAATGAGAAGATTTGCAGCCTAATACTCTACTGTGATTCCCTTTTAGGCTTCTATTGGTGGATGTCATAATCTTGATTCACTAAAGACATGAGTTGCATAAAATATGACAGCCCTCAGCCCCAGCAGGATGCATTGTCTCCGAGGGATGAATGTTCTGAATATTTTCAGGTAATGATCAAATGGATATACCTGTCACAAGTGAGTCACTTTTCCTTATGCCTGCAGAAAGAGTTAGTGCATGTTTCAGTGCCTGGTTTACTCTGGTGCTATTTATATTTCAAGGTCTTGGAGTTGGATAGAAAAACAAGGAACAGGACAGCTTAGAGAACAAATTTCTAATTTAGGGGTTTATTTTTTAAAAAAATGTTTCTGTAAAAATGGTAAACCCAGCCTTACAGACCAGAGTGCAAATCCTATACCTTGGGATTATTTTTATTATATTTGAAATATGACACTCTGAAAAAATAATTTCCTCGAGATGCCATACTGCTCTGTACAAAGCATACCTGGAGTAATTCCAACTGCTGTTCAAATATAGCTGTCCTTTGTGTGAACCACAGAGGCAAAACAGAACATTTGCCCATGCAAATAATGTGGTGTGAGGCAGATTTTGAAAGAATAGCATTGAGCAGGGATGTACACCTGGAATTGCATCCTGAGGTACTGCCTTGGAAAAATTGCTTGATAGAAATACGAGGCTTGGCACCCTTTTGTGCATGAGAGTCCCAATGGAGCTCCTTGGCATGGGGTGAACTCCACTCTTGGGGGCTTAGCAGGGCCTGGGTCTGTTGGTAGAAGAGAGAATGGCCATTATTTTAATGCTTGTTTGAAAGAGGTTCTGAACTGAGGACTGAGCCTATCTATCACTTTCTGAGTACCTGTAAGCAACCTCATGATTTGCATTAAGATAAAGCTGTGGAGTAGCACTGTGTTACACGGTGCTGTGGCTCTCTGGTAGAGTGGCTGCCAAACCAGTTAATCTGATGTGCTGGATGAGACCCAGCTGTGAAAGGTGAAGATTTGCTCGATTTTTCCCAAATGAGCTTTAGGCTTTTCTTGCCAGATGTGTTTGGTGGAGAGAGCTGTGAATTGCTGGTGGTGGTGTGTGTGAACTGTGCGGACCCACACCGGAGAGAGGTGACATCAGCTGTACAAATGTGTTTTCTATGCTTTCCAAACAACACATAATGCTGCTTTTGGAACGAAACACAAGTAATGCAGGGCAGACCCCGGGTGTCTTACATGTTAACAGATTGTTTTTCAGACAATAAATGATCTAAGGTGAAGCCTGAGTAAACATATAGAAATAACAAATTGTTTAAGCTGTTATTTCTTGGCAAAAAATGCAGTAAGATTCCAGCTTTATATATATGTGTGTGTGTATATATAACTTAATAATGAAATTAGTCCACTCTAATGCTGTCCACATGCTGACATGCTACAGCAATCTGAAAGAAATGATGCAAATCATTTTACCTTTTCAAGCAGGAGTGAAACTCTGGCCCTGTCCTGAGGCAGTGACATTTTTTCACCTGAGAGCTTTGTATTTTCTGAAGGCTGCATTGCTGACTATTTAGAATTAAATGCTGCAACTTAAACTGCAGTTTTTAAGGACTTACCCTACATGGGCTTTAAAATCATACTTAGAAAAGTTGCATAATTAAGTGCAGCTTAGCAAATAAGATAATGAAAGCTCTAAATATCTAATAAAGTTTTCAGTTATCTTCAAGACATATTTAATCTTCCACATTTTTGTTAGATGCTCAACTTGCTTAACCCACCACCAAGATTTTTTTCTCTCCTATTTAGAGTGTGAATTTTATATTATGCTCAGCTATTTGCTGTTGCAGTGTTGATTGGCCTTGGGGATGCAGTAAAAACATTGCAGCCGTCTGCTGAAAAACGAGCTGCATCTGCCTCCCTTAGCCAAGAGACGCTTTAGTAAATGCGGGTTTTGATGCGAAGGGAAAAGGATCTCAACCCAGACGGCCGAGAAGGTTCTGAATGAAGCCGGGAGCAGTCCCTGGCGGTGCCGGTGCCGCCGCACGCCCGGGATGCAGGCAGGGGGAGCCTGAGCACCGCAGTGCGCTCCGGGCATCGCTGCCCCGGCCCCGGCCCTCCGCAGGGACCCTGCTCCTCCTGGGTTATCCTTGTGTTTCCACAAAAGCTGTGAGGAGGCTCAGAAAAGCATCCAGTCCTTCGAGCCTGCCGGAGGTGGCGGGGATGTGGCACTGGGGTGACCGCGGGCGGAGGTTCCCCCGCTCAGCGCCCAGGGGTGTTCCTGCGGCTGCCGGAGCTGCTCCAGGTGGGAATGTGGCTTCCTGCCGCTCCTCTCTCCGCGGCAGTGCCGGGAGGTGGCTGTCAGGAGGCCCGGCCACTCGCCACCATCCACAGGGAGTAGCCACAGCAGGAGGGATCCCACCACACTCAGCGTCGCTCCTGGGGAGCTCACGTGTTAAAGTCTTTGGCCGAGACTCTTCATATTTTGGCTTTTGTCTGATTTTCCTCGTGGTTTGCTAAAGTACAGTTTTGGAGTCGGAGTACGTGCTTTTCCCTTTAGAACAGCTGATAACTGTGCTGTTTTATAACACCATCCAGCTGCTACACGTTTGTCACTTTGAGTCCAAAGACGGGACCCCTCATGTTTCAAACGAATTGTACTTGGGATGTACACGTGGAGTGGGGGCTCTCTCTGGCTTTCGTTCTGCTGATGTGTGTCTGTAAGAGACAGAGGGCACAGAGGGGAGTTTGGTGAGCTGGAGATCCAGTGGTAGAGCAAGTGTGGGGAGCAGGAGCCCCAGGAAGGGAATCAGTTCTTGGGTGGGAAACTGTAGGAGTGCCCTGGGGAAGGACGTGGGCATCAGAGGGGAGACAGGGCATTCATTGCCTCCGAAGATAAACAGCAGTTAATTATGGAAGTATTTGGCAACATCACAGCTCGGCTTCCAAGTGGAATCAATCTCTGAATTTCTGTCTCCCCAGTGGCCCAAAAGGCACAACGCAAGTGAACCCTCTTTCAGGCGCTTTGGCTAAGATCACAATTGCCAGGCTTCTTTATTATAATAATTTATGCTGCAATGTAATTCCTGAAGTAACAATAATAATTCAGATGGTGACAGACTCTTAATTAAAATCACTATAGAAGACTTCAGCTTTTAGCTGCTTCACTCTTCCTGCTGTCAATACATATTGAGGGCAACAGTTTGGTGAGGTGGAGTTAAAACAGCCTGGTGGCAGCTCTGAGAGCTGAGCACACCCTGGGTCTCGCCAGGTACGTGCACAGAGCTAACTAGGGAAACAGTGAGCATTTCTAAAGGGTTTACCTCGATTTTACTGATTTAAAGACGTTTGCAAAGTACAGGAATGGGTAGATAACCAAAGGAAAAATCGTAGTAAGGAAATGTGTGATCTGCATCCTGGAAGATTGACTCCTAGACCAGTACTGAAAATAACTGAGGAATATTGAGCAGAAGGGGAAACTGGCAAGTGTGAAAAAGTTCAGTTGGACTGTAATTGGCTCTTAGCCAAAGCCACAACAGTAACCAGCACAATTCAACTCTAGACTTCCTTCTGGAATGGGTGTAAACTCTCACATTTACTTGCACGAAGTGTTTCAATAGGAGGGTGGGTGGAACAGGGACATGACTCTCTAAGTGTTTACCCACCCCCTCCCACTGCAGAGCATTTTGTTCCTTTCTAGGGCACGGTGATGAGAAGGATGAAATGGATGATGAGCCCGACTCCGGTGGCAATTCCCATTGGCCCTGTGTAAATCAGGGATTGCAGCCATCACAGGAGCGATTTCAGTCCACTGACATAGCGAGTTCCTCGTGTTTTATTTTACTCTGGAATTTGTTTCAGGCACAAGTAGACTGATAAGCAGATGATGATAAATAATTGAGTTAATCCAAGAAAGCTCCAGGGCTACATCTAGCGCAGTAGGTGTAAAAACAATGCGTGCAATTTCCTGCCTGTATCGGGGTGGATTATCTAATTATTTCAACCTTCCGAGGCATCCATTTGCTTATGTCTCCTGGGTGGGATTTCTTGTCATGGGAGAGAGTCACTTTCATAAACTTCTTAAACTGAGACTTGAAGAAATGTAGCACCAAGTGTTATATGAGAATAGACACCATTAGTAGTAGGAATCAATGCTGATAGGAGTCAATTTCAACTGATGGAAATACCGAATAAAAGAGAAGTTTCTTCAAGCATGTAAAAATATAGACTTTGTTATAATCCAGGTGTGCACATCAGTTTAGATGAAAGATGATCAGTGTAGTCTTGTCTTCATTATAATGATATTCTCATATATATATGTATATTAAAAAATGTATTTACTGTTTTCTAGATGCTATCAGCCAAGGTCAAAATAAAAGTTAAGTTGGAAAGGAAGGATCTTTTTTATCCCTCTATTTTCCCTTTTTAGGAAAAGTTTCAATAGACACTTGAAGGCAACTTGAAGAGCAGAATCTCTTCTGGTGCTAGAGCTCCATTAGGAACCTTAGTAATTACCATATTTGAGGCTTTCTCCATACAGGAAAAATCCTTTCCATCACTCTGGTATGAGGCACTTGGTCATTATTACAGCAAAGGTAACAGGAAGGTGTAAATCAAGTTCCTTGTTCTTCAAAGATATCAGGAGGATCTCTACCTCTCACCTCTCTATGTGAGTCCACATTTATACATGCAATTTGAATTCACCTAGGATTTAGGAAAAAAACCATGTTGAAGTACCCTTTTCTCTGTGAAATAAGAATTGGCATTTTTCCCAAACCTCTACTGCAGTCAGTAAGAATGAGAATGACGTTACATGCAGTTCAGACTCAAGTATCTTTGCACCCTTTGTGGTACTTAATGTGTTTTCCTCAGATAGCTGTGTTAGAGAAGCAGGTCTGTGCAATGCTTTGTTTGTAATTTAGGCTGGTGTGAAGTGTTTCTGGGTAATGTTCAGCTCACTGATGTGCAAACAGGCAAAATTCTTTCTCAAGCTGACATCAAAGTAGATCAAAAATGATTAATGAACAAACTCATAGGTAAGCCATTAAAAATGCAACAAAGTGGTCAGTGTCTGGCAAAGCTAAAGCATGGATAAGAGCATTCATATGCTAATGCAGAACTGTTTACATGAGAAATATAAACATTTCAAATTGTCTGAAGCTGCCATTAAAGTTATGAATTCTTTTCTGAGATGAGAGGCATTCCTATTTGAATGTAGATAAATATTCATGGGAGGCCTTCATTTGGAGGGAGAAATTTTCCGTTAATAAAATTATATCTGTTCTAGATATAACAGGCTGCAACTTGCATGTTGTAATAAAGGTGTTTTGCACTGTATGAAAAAGTGAATTTTCACAGCTGTCTTTAAAGTTTCTTAGTACAGAGTACAGTATCACCTAAACAAATAGCTATCTCTTGGGGTTTTTTCCTAGTGTGTTTGTCTGTTTCTTTGTTTTTAAATAAGATTATGGGCATTCTACTGGGTTGTGGGGGGTTTTTTTGTCTCTTTTGAGTTTAAGACTAAAGTGCATTTCATCTCAGTTTCTTGAAGGAAAATGAAACTTTCACTGAACAGAACCATTTGTCTGATTCTTCAAGGCTTATAGGAAACAAGAGAAAATGGCATTGAAAGTTTTTGCCTGGATCAAGTCAATGATACCTCATATGAGAGGAGTAGCAAGAAAAAGGGAACACGTGAATGTGGTAGAGGGAAATTCTGGTTGACTCATCCTAATTGTTGGTGTTTATTTCATGTATGGTTTTTACATTCTGGTTTTAAAATGGAACATCTCAGATAAAGCTGCTTTCATTCTTTATGTCCAAAGCACCTGCATAGCTGGTAGCACTGCTCAATATTCCTGTTGATCAGGTGCTTTGGTGGACAGTCAAGCCAGTGCAGCCTTCCTTCAATGAATGTTTTATTGTGATTTTCATCCCTTGTGTGCTTTCTGTGGTGTTTAAGGAGTAGAGTTCATCGCTGAACCATGGGAGGTTTTTTTGAGAGGTTTTTCAGAAGAGCTTGCTCATTTTTATTGCTGATTTGCAAGAATTTGTAGGACTGTAACATGTTTCAGGTCTCTAGGACTACTAAGAAAAATTTGTGAAGTTGCTCAATAAACTCAAAACCATTTGAAGGCATTGGTTGATATAGAGAGTGATGGGGTAAGTTTTGCTTTCTTAGGGAAAACTAGCACTGTGCAACGTTGTTAAAACAGGGGTAAGTGCTGTAAGAACTGCCAGACCCCTTAGATCATGACAAATACTTGTCCACAAGGAATCAATGAGTGGGTGTTCTAGTGAATTAGTATCAAAAATAAGCTCATTCAGCACTTTTGCAGGTAATAATGAAGTAAATTAAAAATTGCTGATAATTCAATTTGCACTTGACCCAAGAGGGAAGGTGGCTGTTGAGGACAGAGGCTGCTGCTGGCTGGTTAGGCCAGCTCCCTTGGGCTTTGGCACAGCCAAATTCAGCATTACACACCCAGGACGAAGCAGAGTCTTGGGCACACAACAGGGATTATATTCCGGGAAGCTCTAACTCTGGAATGAGCTAAGGGGAATTTTCAGCTCCAGGAATCTGCCTGTAATGTGTTTAGAACTGTGGAGTGAGGGGGTGTGTGGGCCCCTGGCAATCAGCACTCAGGATGAGGGGCTGGAAGGCTCGGAGGTGCCGGGAGCCTCCAAGGGCAGCGTGTCTGGGGACAGGGAGCTCATCCAACCTGAGCCACCAGTCCTCCTTGCTCCTCCTTGATGAGATTCCTCACCTCCAAGGACTGGGTTGCTCCGGGGCTTTCTAATCACTTCCTGAGCAAATCCAAGAAGTATCTTGTTTTCTTTCTTAGGAACAATCTAGCCCTAAGTTTTTATCAGAGATGAGCAGTTGCTAGACTACTACTGCACTGATATTATTTCCAAAGGATTGAAAAGAAATAAAAACATATATTGCAGGAGCAGATGAAAGATGCCTAATGGGTAGAAAGGGCTGATTTCATCTAATCAGATATAGAATAAAGCTGGATTAATACTCTTGCAGTTGAATGTTGTGCACAGATTTCATTGGATTCCCTCCAGGCTTTCTGATTAGAGACTGTACCACAGTGGCAAATGCTGGGGTTGTACTCTCAAAGGAGCAGCACAACAGAATTCACATTTGATGCTTCTGTAGCAAACCTAACTTTAGCTGCCAATGTGTTAAATGTTTTATCTCATTCGGAGCCAAAATACTGACTGGATGTTACAGATGGTGATGTGCATGTTTTTGGAAAGATGATGAATGCCTCCAGCCCTAGCGACAAATGGCTAACTCATTAAATATTGTACAGTGAGTTCTTGATTGTGACACAGTGGAAATTTACAGAATTAGCTTTGGTGAATATTTTTATTCAAGAAACAATGGCTTTTAAGCATAGTATTTATTCATCAGAGGAAATTTGCCTCTACCTACAGAACAACCACAGAATCTGTGCAGCACGTGAGTTGCCTTCATAATAGCAGTCAAATACTGAAGAGGAACTGTGTGTGACACCATCTGCCTGTGGAAAGTTCTGAAATTCACTCCAAAGGTGAAAATCTTGGTGGGTCTGTGCATGTGGTTGCAAACTGGCAGCCCTCTGCTTTGGCCAGGCAGGCTCTGCACTAAGCCAGGTCGTTGTGCAGGTGATCCAGCTAGCGGTAAAAAAGGGATGGCTGTTCTTTGAGCAGGTGAGTATCCAAAGAGAAGAGGCAAAAGTCAGGGGAATAATTAAAAAATTTCCTTGCTTAGCAATTTATATATTTGGGGGAAAAAAAAAAATCCATATATCTAAATCATCAGCCAGAGCCGTAGGCCAGAAGGTCAAAGTACAAACTGTCGATATTAACTGCTGCTAATGGAAATGCAAATTGCTGGAGCAATGAAGCAGAAGATGCACAGGACATGGGACCAAAGAGAGTGACAGCAATGCAGAGAAGAAGTTGGTTTATGGTCACTGTGGTGGCCAGAATGGGCCTGAGAAACAGGACTTGGATATACTGACTTGGAGAAATTTGCACTGAGGAAATACCAGCTTTACCATTGGCTTTTTCTCCTTGCTGAAACTGTCTGGTTTTGGATCCCTGTGGAGATTAAACAGCTGGGCAAATAACAATGGCTCAAACAGTAACCAAAGAGCCCGTGCTGATTGGAGCCAATCTGCAGATCAAGCAGCCCTGCGTGTTCTGGTGAGCAACACAAACCTGCTGCCTGCAACGCCAAGGCTGCCTCATCCTGAGAGAGTGCTGTGGGTTTTCACGTACCATTACAGACACTGAGGGCTTGTTTGCATTTGCTGAAAGAATATTTCATTACTCTGGTTGCTTTTCTTAATGAAAACAAATATTTTAAAGTGGTTAATTTACGAGGATAAATATTATTCAGCAGGTTCTTAAACTCCCCAAGGTAAATAATGCAGACATAGTAAAGGCCAGCTCTGTTATATTTAATAATTGATGTTTGGCTTCCTCCTAGCCCAACTGTAATCTATTCATCCTGCTTTGTAAAAGTGCAATTAGAGCTGAATTACAGTAATCAATAGAGCAGCAGCAGTTAGAACCAGGGTACATAAATAGAGGGAAATCTTGCACAGAGGAAGTTTTTTGAGGTATACTGCAGAAACAGCCTTGGTTGGATGGAATTTTAAATGATCGCAAAGGAGATTGTTATAACTGATGCGGATGTTTTCAGAAGTTTTCTTTTAAATCAAAACCAACTCCTAAGCATTTAATTGAAATTATTTCCCTCCCATTTACTTCTTCCATGTCTCTCAGCCCATTCTCTCATGATGTGGCTGCTGCAGTTTTCCTGTGTTCCTCCAAACATCTGCACTGTTTGTGGGCAGGTGAAAGGAAGGGGGGATGTGATGGGAAGCAGGCCCTGCATTTGCGAGGCTGCGTGGCAGATGTGGGAGGCTCTGAAAATGAGTAGAGGTAATGGACACCTGGAAGAGGAACAGGGGAAAACTCACATGTGCTACAGCCAAAAGAAATACAGAACTGGGGTGAGGGGAGGTGGGAAGAAATGGTCTCCAAGATTCTGTAAGAAAGTTTTGATTAATCACCCACGTGTATAAACTGTTGCAGAGAGAAGGGTTGATAGTAACCAGACTTTGGTGTAGAAAGAAGTAGTAGAGGAGGAAAGGCCTTGGAAGTCCTGTGTTTCTGGTAATGAAAAGGAGGGTGTTACTGTGCTGAGAGGACAGGCTGCCACAAGCCTGTGGCACTGCCCTGTGAAGCTCGTGTACAAACTCACACCGAAATCTTTGAGTGTCTCTGTGACCCAGGAAGACTCTGTGCTTTTTTTGTGCCCTTGGGAGTTAGGGAGGATTTGAGTGTCTTAAATAAAATCTGGATGATGTTCTCCATGCTTTCTTTTCCTGCTTGCTTTCATGTCAGTGTGTTAGTCAGGGATAGCCTTCCAGAGCTCAGGAAACTCTTTCTGGCCCTGTGTCCTCTGTGGGGTTTGTTTGTGCATTTTGGGGTTGGATTGGGTTGAATCAAAGCCTAATTCAAACTTAGAGTGTCATCTTCCCCTAGCAGTTCGTTTGCTCAAGGTTAAGGGCTCTCTGAAGCTGAGCTGAGGCCTGACTTTGCTGCTGGGATTGCCAAAACCTGGCTGCTGTTCACAGGCTGGGGAGCAGCTGCTTGGGCAGCGCAGGGCACAGGACACTGCTGTCCCTGCAGAGGAGCTCTCAGAGGGACAGCTGCAGGCTGAGTTGCAGGGTGTGGTGAGCTGGATCCAGGGCTGGTGGGAGTCACTGTCAGTGTAAAAGCAAATACTGGCTGATTATTATTATTAATAATCACCATCATATTCTCCCTCTCTAGAGCATTGTGGTGCTTGAGGTGAAACTAAGTGCTTCCAGTCATTTAGGAAATGTGGAATGCCTCAATAACATATTCCCTGTTGTGACTTTTGGACTTTATGCAATGTCAATAAAGGGATAAAATGTGTTTAATTAAAAAGAGGCTGATTTTATTGAACAAATGTACCAAATAAAAACCAAAATAGGAGCATTAACATGTTGGTCTAACTTCTCAAACACAATTTTCAGTTTACTATAGAAATTTTAAAATAAGCATGTTTTAATGTAATTTGTAAAAATTAATTTAATTAATCTTTATTTTTCTGTTGGCAATAGATTATTAAATGGGAGCTACCATTTAATGATCTATTAAATGGGAGCTACTTTCTCTCTATGTAGGAGAAAGGTGCTATTTAAATTAATATGGAGAGATGCTTTCTTGGCTAGAGCTTTGCACTCTTGAGCAAGAAAATGAAATAATTAAAGCTCTGCTTACAGCAATCTGTATTCCTGGGAAGCATGAGCTTGTCAGTGTGTAATGCATGCACCACTCTGCATGTGCATTATGTTTTAATAATGCCTCCATCTTCCTCATAAGGCATATTGTCTTCTAATGCAACCCTCTCCAATACTGTCCTGGCACTTGTCGTGTGATCCTGATTGCTTTCGGTGAGTACCATATCCTGCAATTATTTTCCTCTCCTACTGAGCTTCACATTCTCTGTACGTAGACATGCAGCTTCACATGGTAGGATAATGTCCATTGGTTTTTGATTTTATTTTTTTTAGCAGCATAATGAAATGATCCCCCTCCACATCCTGGAGCAGCATAATGCTTCTTGATTTATTGCTGTACCTATTTATGTTGGCTTATCAGAACGGTGCTTCCAGTGCATTAGCAAACCCCTGAAGTGCTTCTGGTAATAGAAGAAAAGCACCTGGGTAGCTGTGGGCATAGGAAAGCAGGTTTGCAGTTTGATAAAACTTAGAGCAGGAAATGCCACTTAGGCTAAGATCTCAGTGTGCTCAGCCAGGCTGTCCCACAGCCTCCCTTCTCCACAGGGCGGCTGCTTGCAGGAGAACTGAGTTTCTCTCTGGCCCTGGCCTGCTGCCCTTGGCAGTGTTTCCCAAATGCAGGCAGCAGTGCCCTCATTGTCTCACTTTGTTTACCCTGCACTGAAACAATTTGTGTTAATGTGAAGAGGCAGGAGCTGCTGGGTGTTAATGCTCCCCTGCAAACTGAGAATTGGATCCTCACTTTAAAGACATTTCCAGAGGCTGCATCAATTTAGGGTTAGGAAGCCTTTAAGTGTTGTAGCTTACCTGTGTACCTCCAGTGCATCTGTCTGGGAGGAGAGGAAGCAAGCAAATCAACAAACAAGGCATTCCTCCCATAAATCTCTTCTGGTTGAAGTTGAGCACGGCATGGTGTGCTGCAGAAGGAGGAATAAACCAACGATAATAACAGAAGCTGATTACACAGTGACGGGCAATAGCAGCAAATAGGCCTTGTCTTGCACCGTGAAATGGAAACTCACGGCCAAACAAACAAGTCTGGATTCCCAGAGAAAGCATTTTCAGCAATCCATGGGCAATGACCCTCAAAATTATGTATTCAAAAAAAAAATTATTTTCAGAAGTGCAGCCGTGGCCTGTGGTGTGGCTGAGAAGAAGATGTTTGTGTTGCTCAATTGAACATGCAAACTATCATGGAATTTTCACCCCTTTGAGGAACGCTGGTGTTCACGACTGGGTGCTGCTCAGGACCCAGTCACACACAGGCATTTATGCTTTCTGCTCTTTGTAGGGCCATCTACTCTGCCTTCTTCCTCTTCATTCAGATAAATAATGACTTTTTAGAATGGAGATGAGAATATTAAACCACTGGAAATGGACCAAGGGCTTAACCCTTTGAGCACTTACCTGAATCAACTCTACTCCCACAGGTGGACTCCACTCAGAGTGCACTCTGTTTGCTTTGGTATGTGGAGGATGCAGAAGCTGCGTTTGCTTTTCCTTGCAATCCCCTACATTTTTCTAGCACTGGAAAGAAGAGATGTTTTGGCAAATTACACTTAGATATGGCTTTGAACAACCTAATCTGGTAGAAAGTGTGCCTCCCCATGGCAGAGGGGTTGGAACTAGATGATCTTTGAGGTCCCTTCCAGCCCAAACCACTCCATGATTTTATTAAATACTTGTTTATTTTTGTAAATGTACAAAGATATGTGTAAAAACTCAAGGTGATATAATTTGTGAGCTCCCTGTACATATTTCTTCATCCTGAGTCAGTGAGGCACTTGGGCAGCTGCTTCACTCTCAGTAAAGTCTGGGTTACGTGGAGTTGTTAGCTCACTGAATGTTTAGATTTGGTGAGCTCTACTGCTCTTGAATTGAGAGTCTTAAGCCTTTGCTTAAAATTAGGTATGCTTTTAATTTTTTTCCTGAGAGGGAGGAATTGTTGTCTATCATAATACTGCCACACAGAAAAGTGAGATAAAATAGAGAGTTTTGCTGGTAAAAGGCAGGTGTAGGAGAAAAATGGTGACAAATCTTGGGAGGATGATGAGATTCTGGCTCCCTTCCTCCCCATGCTCCTGACTGGGGACGTTGGACCCTTGTGTCCCCACCTGGCACAAGGGCCTGCAGTGAGATCAGCTGGAGAATTATGGATGCATGAGGAAGGCCTTGTAGCTACTAAGAATTAAATCCAGCAGCCATTGTTTTCTACATGAAAATAATTTCATAAATGTAAGCAAGTATCCCCTTTTCTTTTCTATAGAGGTTTCACTAGAAACTTTTCAGCTACAAAACTGTGCCATAATTAATTTTCTAGTTCAAAATGTGCTATTGGTGTCTATATGGCAGTTCAGCTTGGGTGTTCCTTCTCCAGTTCGTAGTATGTGCTGAAAAACTGCCCTAAGTAAGATTGTTCTTCACTGGCAGCAGCAGGACTGCAATAATTTATTCTAGCTGAGTATAATTTTCTTGAAGAGATAAAAAAAATTTGCAGTAACTCCCAAGAATGTTTTACAACCTTATCAAAAGAAAACATCAAGAGCACTAATTCCAACATCATGCTTGCATAAATGAGTGTGAAATGTTAGAATTGCAATGGATTTTGTATCCTTTAAAAGTAACATGAAATATTGCCAAGAAATAAAGTAAAATATGCATCCAACTGTATTGTTACAGCACTAGTAATAATTGCTGATGGCTGTCAAAGGTACCTTGTGACTCTAAAATCTCAAGTCAAACCTTTCTTCTTGTTAGGAGCCTTAGTAAATAATCCTTGCTGGACTGCCAGCTTATTTTGAACCAGCAAAGCTCATCAAAATTTCTCTCTTATAAAGATTAATTACTGCACAGCAGTGCCCAGTTATCTCTGTGACCCCAGATTTAGCGGGTGTGGTTTTTTCCCCAAGGTTAAGGCTGAAGCAGCACTTGCAGGATCAGGCAGAGGGGCAGGCAGTGTCTCTGGTGTGGAACACTTCCCTGGGGCTGGGCACTGCAGGGCAGCGTCTGCTCAAACCCACACCTCGAGTCGAGGTCCTTTCCAAGTGACTGCAGCTGCAATGGTGCAGCCTTGGAGCACACCTGTACTTTTACTGAAGGGGGAAAAGAGGGGAGTGGGCTTGTGAAATGTGATGGAAAGCAGATCTGGCTTCCGTTCAGAGCTTTTCTGTCTTGCTCTCGTGCAGCTCCATTTTTTGCTGTTGGTTCCCGTTTGTCAGAGCTCATCATTACCTTCTGGCCTCCACACTTCAGGTTTTCCAAGCCAATTGGTTTAGACCCGACTTCTTCCAAGAAAGTCCCCTCTGTCATTCATGCTGTAGGAAAACATAGGATACAAAATAATTAATAGAGATAAATTTAGGTCTGATATGAACTTGGAGTTACCAGTTTATTAAATACATCTTCTTGTGTAAATACATAAATTTAAGTCTCTTGAGATGCACACAAATATATGGAGTTAAAAAATGTAAAACTACATGATAAAATTCTAGGCAATGAGTGCATGTTTATCACAAAGCAATTAAATATCTTGTTTTGTTTATTTCAAAATTAACTTGGCACATTAATTTAACATGAAAAGAGTGATTTAATGAAATCTTCAGAGAATTAGTATCTGCCCTTTGAATAAGTTATCTAAAATGCTATTTTATTATGCAAAGCTATGTAAAATAAATTGCATTCAAGCAGTGGTTCAGAAAGTAGCTTATCATAACCTCGTGCTCATAAAGAAATGACATAAAAGATCTGGGGATCACTGCTTTTCTTTCAAGATGGGAAAAATTAAGCAGAAATAGTCTTTAATTTGAAAAGAGCTAATTTGACATAGAGATAATTATCTTGGTGCTTTGAAATGTGATTAACTCTAATTATAGCCAGAAAAAAACCTACAGGGAACAATGAAAACACAATCCCGTGTGGAAGCAGGAGTGTGACCTCACGTGTGTGGTTCATGTGATGAAGCAGGTCGAATCCTTTTCAGGAGGGTCCAAATCCTCCTGTGAAAAGATGGAACAGTGTCCTCTGAGTAGGAATTCCTCTTTGCACACACATTCACCCCTCAGCATGAGAGTAACCAGGAGCAATGTTTACACTAAAGGTCTGACTTCGTTCCTTGTGTGGACACAGACACACAAGCTGCAGTTGGCACTTCACTTATGGAAACCCAGGATGCTGTTCTGTCCATGGACAATCACACTGAACTTCCAGCAGAATCAGTACATTGCTTCCAACAAGGGGATTGCAGGAAGGCAGCCCAGTAAGCTGTTTACTGATTTTTATTGTTTTCCCCAATTAATAGAAAAGACTGTTCTCCCAATTTAGTTTGGGGATTAATTTGAAACATGAGGACTCGTGGTACTAAATAATATTGTTCTGCATGAATGGAAATAGTTTTAAGAGTTTGGCTTCCTTTTAACTGAACGTAATGAATGGCTCGTCTCACTCCTGTTTTCTGACAGTGACATCCATCAGCAAATCCTGTACCGTGCTGGGCTTTGGGTTTGCTTTATTTTTTAAGCCTTTCCCGGTATTTGCCATAAAAGAGTTTTAAACCAGGGATCGTTTGCCTCGGGTGAGGTGACAGATGCAAAAGTCCATGCAAAGGAGACCTTACTGGCATGGAATATTTAGTGCTCTCATGCTGAAGGCAGTTCCTGGTCAGGGAGAGGAGGTCAGAAGTCTGGCTGTCGTTATCCACTTACACAAAGCTCAGAGATGTGTGGCTTTCCATTTCAGCAAATGCTCTCGTATTCTTGTTTTATGGAAAACAGTAAACAGGATTATGGGTTTGTAGTTGGTGTGTTATATGAAGCTCTGTATCTTTTCCCACAGGACTTGACCATTCTAAGGGTTTGTTATGGAATATTGGACAATAAATGGATCACTGTTTGTTTGTGTTATTGTCAGTTCAGCATTTCTTTCAGACGAGCTTTTGAGCAGGCAATGGTGTGCTTTCTGTTACATTTCTGTCCATTATCTCAAAATTGCCCACTGCAAATGGCTTCATTCAATAATTGAATACTTTAGTTTATTTTGCCATTATGGTTTACGTTTGGTGGGGGTTGCTTTTGTTGCTGTTGTTTTGGCTAAGGCTTTCTTTGATTTGCTTCATGTACATAATTTATTGACTGATGTGTTTGTGCATCACAATGGAGAATGTGGTGTCTAGGCCCTGAGCAGCTTGGCTCAGTTCTGTGCTCTGCTTAAACTGATCCCATTCTTTCTGCATGTAAGGAAAACAAATGACATTTACCACTGCGGGTTAGTCGTTTGTATGTGGTGAAACCATGAGAAAAGCAAATGGATTAATTAGCTAGAGATTGTTACTTGAGCTTCCTCTTTAATTTTATATAGTTTTACAGAACTGAGGCACGTCTCAAAACTGCTCTGGTTTATCTGACTCAGCTGCTCATTTCAATCACAGAATCATACAGGGATAGAGTGGTTTGGGTTGGAAGGGACCTTAAAGATTGTCCAGTTCCACCCCCTGCCATGGGCAGGACACCTTCCACTACCCCAGGGTGCTCCAAGCCCCATCCAACTTGGCCTCAGTCACTTCCAGGGCTGGGGCAGCCACAGCTTCTCTGGGAACTCTGTTCTACCACCCTCACAGGGAAGAATTTCAGTACTGTTTGCTTTTTTCTTCTTCTTGTTATCTGTAATACAAGCAACGTTCTTCCTCATTTAGTTTCACTTTTAATCAAATAAATGCAGGAATCTTGTACTGTAGAAAAGTTGTTTCTGCAGTAGCTGGGAATGAAATGCATGCTGTAAAAAGTGTAAAGCAGAAGGTTTCTACTTAAATGCTAGAGAAGAGCTGAATATTTTGGATGGAAGAGGGACTGTCCAAATGACCCTGGCAACTCTAGTATTAAAGTATAGGAAAAAAGCTTAAGCAGCTTAAAAGCCAGCCTGGTATCCTCCTGCCCTTGGGTCCTCTGGCTGGACAGAGTGCTCCTGGGAGTGCATAACTAATTTAAATTGTCACGTGCTCACACAGCAACAGCCTTTCACCTTTTTATTTTGTTCCACTCCAAGCCACTTGTACCTTCTGACTGATCCCACAGTGACAACCTAAAGTTTCCCATTAAAACCCCACTGAAGTTTAGTGAAGGACACAAATTGCCCATCCCCACGACATTGCAGAACTGTGGGGGAAAGTCTTTTTGTTTTAATTACTGCCTAAAGATCCTTAGACAAGCTGATGGATAATAATGACGTTTGCTGGCTTTCCTGTTTTGTATTTACTGTGGCATGGAAGCATTTATTGTTCCAATTATCCAGTTTTCAGGGCAGGGGGTCCTAGCCAGAGCTGTGCCTCCCTTGTTGGCTCTCCTCCATCCTGAAATCCATCCACTTGTGCTCACATCAGCCACCTCTAACAATTACCTGCATAGCCACTGTTGGGTTCATCTTCTTGTGTTCCATAGTATTGCTCTCTTCTTTTTTATATTTTTGTATTTTTTCCCAATTTCTGTCACGTATTTTCTGGCAATGAGGAGGTGATGACCCCAGAGAGAGCTGAGTGTGTTGACAGGGCTTGAGAGCAAATGCACCAACTGTGCATATAAACCACGATGCACCTACAAAAAAGTGCTGATCTCCTTAGTTACATCCTCATAATTCATATTCTGTCTGTGAACGAGGAGGATGTTGTGTTTCCAACCTACCTTTGCTATTTATTCTCTTCAGTAGGTCTAATGTTTGCAGAAGTGCTCAAATAGAGATAAATCTTTTCCAATTCCTTGGGATTTTATTGTAGCAGTGTTAATCATGATGAATTCTTTCAGTATTTCAGAAAATCTATTGTCAATTAACTTTTATGGGGAATTATACATTGTGATTAGTCATCAGCTGGGCATTATGGTGTTATTTGACAACTGTTATTAAAACATACAGCAATTTGCTTTTATTATCTATCAAATAGCCAACACAAGTTTCAAAATCAATATGAGCTTTTGAGTTATAATTAGAGAATGTTTTATTGGGAATTGTTTTATAATGCAGTGTTACTGTGCAGAATTAATTATTTTGTTTGAAGAAAATTTAATATTATTTACAGAAACTAGATAGCTTACCTTTTTTTTTGATTTTTGTAAATACTTGAGGAATTACAGCTGCATTAACAAGATTTAAATAAGTAGATAATCATTCTAAGGTAAATAAGCTTGATTAAATAATGAAAAGTTTAAAAAATTAATTTTTTTTGTTCAAAACAATGGACCAGTTCCTACAAATCTGTATTACCAGATGAAGTCCTGTTCCCACTTGATTTGGAGGTTGGTGCAGCACTGCAGAATTGGTCCAAAGTTTAATCATTTCCATAAGCAACTTCTATAAAATATTGACCCAACTTAACAAATTCTGTAATGAAATGGTTCATTCGTGTGTAACATTATCGAGAAATGTTTTTAAGCAAATGGGAGCATTATTTTCTTGCCAGTAGAAAAGAATCGATGCAAACCCAAACAAGATCCTGTGCTGCTGTTCCTCCATAGCTGTTGAGTGTATCCAAAGGTATTTATTGACCACAGCATTTGTTACAGAACATCCAAGTACCAATAACCTAAAACATATGCAAGTTTTAAAAGTCTATGTGTAAGTTTTAAACGTTTTTGCTCGTGAGGGATGTTCTTACTGGCCTTCTCCTGTCTCCTTTGGAAGATGGAATGTCTATTTGCTCTGGAACTGGCTTGGCTCTAAGGGAGACATCACAGTGGCAATTCAAACCTCTGGATGCAGCTTATCATGGAATTATTGTGGCTTCTATTCAGTGGAGTATCTTTAGTGTAGGAGGTGCAGGTGAAATCAGTCTACATAAACCTGGGCTCCATAAACGTTTTTATGCTGAAAGCTTTTCTACAGTAATAACAACACCAGCATTATTGGTAACTGCCACCCACTGTATGCAGGGTACTTTATTCAAAGAGTCCTCAATAAATCTGCAGCAATCTGATGCTTCACCACAGATATTGTGAAATGAAAGGCAGGTTATTGGCACCGAGAAAGAGAATTTCCAGTGCCACTGAGCTCCTTGTGAGAGCTGTGTGGGGTCGTGGGTGGCCCACCCTGTCTACAGCACCCACCAGGAGCAAATACTTCTGGAAAGAGAAAAAGAAACATGCAACACTAGGGTTGTCTTTCCTCTGGATTTCCAGTCCCAATTTCCAGCACTCACCTGCTCTGGGCTTCTCTTGGACGAGAGATTGAGCAGGAAGCTTTGAGATCAAAATCCACAGATGGACCTTTCCTCCATGAAATTTCTGTTGAACTTTTTTTGAATTTTTCTGCCTTCCCCACATTCTGAAGCAATGATAGCATGTGGAATCCACATTTCCATTCTTTTGCTTTGCTTTTGTAGTTTGGTGATTGCTCTGCATGCTTTTTATCCCTTCTTTGCCCATTTATTTATTGTTAATTTGGGAGAAGATCTGAATGATGCATTGGGAAGACTTAAGTGGTAGCTGAATGTTACCACCAAACATACTTCATCCTGATACCAGAACATTCTCCTCTGCTCCCCTAAATGTCTTTAAAAGATCAGTGTTTTGAGCAGTGTTAGGTTCCTGTGCAATCACAGAGCTTTAAAATGCTTCCCCAGCATCTTCCCACCCACTTACTCTTGTCTGTGAGGAAAGACTCATCCATTTACAACTTACAAGCTGAGGAAGGGGATGGTGTTAATTACTGTGCTGGCAGAAGGTGCAGTCTGCTTCTAACATATGTCTTTAAGATTTCTGTCAATTACTTTTCTTGCTGTAATGTTCTCTTCTGATTTGTACTGCACGAAACAGGAGTTTAAAACAATTTAAATTCAAGTCAATTACCAATCAAATGTGTTGATGCAAGTCTGTACAGAATCTACAGAGTATATGAACCACTAGAGCCTGTACAGTGGTGCCCTACATCACCTTAATCTGTTTTAAAGCTACCTGTGCTGTTCTGCAAGGAACTTTATTCCAAGTGTTGCCATTCCTTGCCCATCAGTGTCATTCTGCTGGGGTTAAGAATGGCCATGGGGGAAAGGACAAGAGCTGCTCTATAGGACCTAGAGCTGTGTCCAGATGGAAGCTGTGTCATACCTGAGTGGCCTTCCACAGCTGAAAGGAAACCTGACTTGGTACCAACACATCTGAAGGATGTGTACAGGTATAACCACCTGGTGGAATGAGCTGGGTATATCAAAGATTAGTACATAAGTGAAACAGAAGTAAATTATGCTGCACATGGAGTTTCTGTGTTTGCTCTGAGGGACATTACTGGGGAGTCAGAGATTGGAGACGAGTGAGTGATGAGCTAATATCGCTCTAAATAAAATATGAAACAAGAATAATGAAAACACTGAGACGTGTGTTCTGACAGAGTTGGAAGAGTTTTATCAAAAACTACAATTAGTTGTCAAAAACATCCCTAAGCCAAGACTTTGTTGTGTCATTTGGACTTCAAAGCAGCGTGTCATTCAGAATACACACTGCAGTGCAACTGGGAGGCAGCTGAGAAGATAATGGGAATAGCATTTGAGATCCTTAGATGAAAGTTAAATGAGTAGCTAATTTTTATCAGGGACTTCAGTGTTATTTAATTGTTGTAATTTATGGCAAAATAGAAAGAAAAGATAAATGTAGATACTTCCAAAAGATGCACAGAAACAGGAATTGTTTTGCAACTAAGTCCAAAGAATATTAGAGACCAGATATGTACAGTGTTTGGATTTTTTTTTTTCCTCTGGTACTGATAAAACTAATTGCAGAAGAAAGTGGAGAAAGCTGTTTTCTATTGTCCAAACAAATACATGTTAGCTAAAAAGCATTCCATTAAAGCCCACTTGGGCAGAGACAGTGAAAGAGCAACACACAAAAAGCTGCCAAAAATGTTAATAGATTATATCTCACCTGGGAGAAACATACTGCTGATAAGGCTGCTGGTGAATGAAAGACAGCTAAAAATCACAGAATGAGGCAATTTCTGCTGCCTCTGAGCTTTGTGGAAGGTAAATGGAAGGGAAAATGACTTAAACATCATGAACATGATGGGAAGAATGCAGTCACAGATTCAAGAGATTTTTGTTCATAGATTGCTGAATCTTCTCTGCCCAAAGGGACAGAGACTGTGCCTCTGACCGTTCTGTGCTCAGTGGGGCTTTGGCAATTGGGAAACTGTAATCCATTACTGTTCATGGGGCATTTATTTTGCCTCTAGAGGTCGAAGCTCCACAGCACTGTTCAGTTCAGTATTTCAAGGAGGCATATTTAGTCTGCCACTGCACCTGTAGGATGTTGTGCCTCCTCCTGTGTGCTGCGCTTCGATCGCAGCAGCTTCGTTTCATGCTGACTCGAGGTATCTTTGAAGATATTTATGCTTCCTTTGTAGAAAAAATGATGGATTAATTAAGATAAACACAATTTCTAGGCTGATAGGCTCTGGACATAAGGGCTGCCTAATCCATAACCACAAGCTAGACCATGACTCCCTGATTTCATTGCTGATCTTCCAGGTCTGTCGTTACCCACCCAAGTGACCCATCCCCGTGTTTCCCTGGGGCTGGGAGTGCAGCTGACGTGAAGGGCTCAGAGTGAGTGTGCTCACAGGGCAGAGCTGTGGAGTGTCCCTGCTGCCTGAGAGAAGCTGATGGATGTGCTGCCTGCTGGCATAACTGGAAGTGTGTTTGCCTGGGAAATGAAATGAATGGAAAAGGCAGAGACGAGAAAAAATCTGGAAGGCAAAGAGTAGAGGAAATGCCAACCTTTACTGGCCTCAGTGGAGCAGCCTAGAGATGACAAGAAATTCAGGGTGCAAAAGCTGCTGATTTATAGACTGTATGCAAGAATGGCCTATATCTATTGATAGGAATTAGAAGTAAGGACTCGTTATCTGTCAAAATACAAAGCTGTCTTCAAAAACAAATGTTTCTGAAAAATGATTGGCACAGGGTGAGGAGAGAAAAATGATCATGAGCAACTCTTCTGAGTGTCACTGTGATTAGGCCTAAAAATGATTGAATTAATTCCAACCTTCCAAAAGCTGATACAGAAAATACGTTTGTAAATATTAAATTATAACATTTGAACAGTCTGACATACACTTATTTGTATGTGCAAATATAAATGCATAGGTAGGTTTTTTCTTTTTTGTTACCATAATGCAAGAGTTTTTCTATCAGACACACGATGTCAGATACGCCTTGGGAGAAAATACCAATGCTTTATTTTGTTGGAAACAACACAAGTGGTTTGAAGCAGTTATTTATCTTCCTAGTCTGTATCAAGTACAGTGGCTGGGAGAGAGATATTTTGATTTTGTACTGTAATCTGAAACAGAGGTATTAAAAGAACTGAGGAGAAGAATAAATAGTGGCTTCTGCTTGTGGAAACATTAAAGTCCAAGTAAAAATCCAAGCATATTACGAGTGTGAACAGAAAAACATATTGACCTAAATATGCAGCCTTTATATCAGGCAGTCAAAATTGATGTTGTTATAGAGAAAGAGTTCCTGCTAGGTCAGAAGCTTCATGCCATTCTAGGTCCTTCATGGGAAATCTGAGGCACACCTCGTGTGTGTTAAATTCTACCTTGCACAATACCTCAGAGTACCTTGGGCCTTTGGGGTATCTACAGTCCCAGGCAAACTGCTGGGAAAGCCACTGCAGCTCCTGATATTTTACTGCTTAATTCCAAATGGCAGTTCAGTTCGATCTGAAAAGAGTGGGCAAACCCAGCTGTAGCCTGGCACAGCTGATAGGCTGTTGTGTGGAGGTGACATCCTCCAGGAGACAGTTCAGGCTGATACCTCCAATGCTCTCTCACACTTGTTGCAATCCAGATGGACACCTCCCATTTTGGGTTTGTTTTTTGCAGACACCAATGTGACCTAAATGGTGCTGTAGTCAGTCACCAGCTCTTTGTGAGTTATGCACAACAGTTATGGTTACAAAATAGACTGCTTGGCATCCTCCTCCTGCTGGTCCCCACACAGACTGACAAAAAGTCCTGCTGCTGTCAACCTGTGAAATAAAACTTCCCTTTTTTAGCTGCTTCTTGCTATTTCTGTAACTTCTACAAATGTAGGCAAGGGAAGATAATTTCTGTGCATGCCAAATCAATTCAAGCAGTTTATATTATGTTTTTAAGTACCCTTTTTAACCATTAAATCCCCCTACAGATAAAATTTCCTGGACCTGCAAGGAAATGATACATTTCTCAGAAGTTCTTTTGATCATCTTAGGGCTGTGCAAACCAAGAGATTTTTGCAGGAAGCTGTCACTTTTTCTTTGTGATAGGAACTAAAGGCTGGCATTGGCTTAGAGATCTTTTCCAGCTTTACTGATACTGGTTCTGTGTATTGCAAATACTTGTAAATTGTACGGTGACTCTCAGGAGTATTTGGGGTTCTCTTGCTGTGTCACATGGTGGGAGTGAACCAACTCGCTCCAACACCACCATTAGACTGCTTGCAGAAGGCTCTGCACAGAACCTGCATATTGGTGATGTTTACTGTAGAATATTAGCTGAAGGTGATTTTTACTGTATCATTTTTACTAAAGGTAAATACAGGCTTGTGCTAAATCCAGAAGCAAGACCCTTTCATTCGTTCTGTTTGCCTTCTGATCACAGCCCTACCTCTATGAGTGCAACTTCTGCTTGGTGTGGGAGAAGATGAAGTCATAGTACAGCCACTTCTTTGACTGACTGACAAAAGACATCAAAAATCTTTTGTCAGTACTCTATTACGTTGTTAGAGGTGGAAGTTTTCTTCTCCTGCTAATTCTCTGTCATTTATAGGCAGAAAAAACACTCTCCTCCTGTGTTGTGTTCCAAGCCCCTGTAAAAGCTGGGTAAAACCCAGAAGCATATGCATTTCTAATGTGCTTTAATTCCAGAATTGCTCATTTTAAATTTCTAATTTCGTAGGGGAAAAAGTGCATTCATTAAACAATGTGGTACATTACATTTTGATTATGCATTGTTAGAACAAGGCAATGTCATAATTTATGTCTTGAGGTTATTAAAATGCTATAATACTAAATAGTTAATGAAGAAAATCTATCACAGTTGTGACACAAACTGGTTTCCAGTAGTGCAGGACAAAAAATGCCAACAGTTCTGTGTTTCTTTAAGCAAACCAAGTTACAATGTGTTGTTTCTCTCGGTGCTGCAGCACATTAAACACTACAAGGACGACTCTAATGAGTCAGAAAAAAACCCAAATAGCTCAGTGACCTACCTCTGACTGTGGCTGTAAACTGACACTTAAAAAAGAATTCAGCATAATGCATGCATTGAGTGATATTTCCCTAATTTTTTTTCCTCTCTTGCAACTTTCTCACCAGAGGAATGTTTTGTAATCAGTCAGTTTTTTCCTGCATTAATTTGTCCAGTTCTTCAGCCTGAGAATTCCTCAGCTTCTCCCATTCGTGTATCAAGATTTCCATTCATTTTAACATTATATCCACAGATTTTAATCTTCAAAGTTATAATGTTTGCTGCATTAAGAATGTTACAAACCATCCATTCTTCTTTTTTCATGGGTGCCCCATATCTTTTTGCAGATCTCCTCCCTAGCTAATACTACCACAACACATCCTGGCTTTGTGGGGCATTATTTGTCCAGGTTATTTTTAATTCTAATCCTTTTTGCCTCAAAGTTCCCAGCTGTACCCAGTTCACCACCATATGCAGCTTTACAAAGCTCCTTCTCTGACAGTTGATTAACACACTGGGCAGTGCTGGACTCACAGGTTCTCACTGAGCTCCTCACACACGACTCCTTGCTCCAACAGGGAGCTGCTGGTAGTTCATCCATCAGCACTGCTTTGCACACAGTTGTTCTCTACAATACTTCAATCTTTATCAGGTTCCTTAGTAGAAATGAGAACATTTTGTGAGATGGTGTGAAAATCTTACTTAAAACTTTGGTAGCTACTGCTAATATCCCCCTGTTTCCAAGGCCTGTTATCCAATTATAGCAACAAATGTGATTGCATTGACTTGATTTGTTCCTGATAAATCCATGGAGGCTATTACTTATCACTTTCCAGTATTCTAACTGCTTGCAAATAGGATTATAGCATTATGTATTTTAATAGGCACAAAATATAAATGAAGGCTTTAATAAATTGAAGCATCATTAATTTTGAAAATTTAATATTAATAGTTGTTTACCTAAGGGACCATGTTATGTGTCCCTTTTACAATTCCTACACAAGTTTTCTAAATACAGTCAGCCTTGCTGAAGTCCTCAGGGTCCCCTTTTCCTCCTCTCATTGCAAACACTACCAACAAATGATGGCAATACCTCCAACAGGTGTGGGAATGAGCAAACTGCTCCTGGCTGTGCCACTGCTACCAGCCCTGGACTGAGGAGCACCTCAGGGCACTGTGTGAGCAGGGGCTGGGGCTGGGGCTGGAAGTGTCTCCAAACCCGCATTTCCCTTTATGACATTTCCTAGTTCACCAGTTTATCAATTTTGTCTGACTTCTGTTAATGCTGTTTTGTTAAAACTGTTAGATATGTGGAAAATCAAAAATCTCCCTCTAAAACACAAACACCAAAGGCCAAGTAATGTTAAACAGCTGCTGGATGACATTTCTGTTATTGCCCTTGTTTCTCACAGCATGGTCCCCTCTAGAACCCAGCAGACCCTGGTCATCTCTGGGGCTGCAGAGGCAGAGCTGGGAGTCCATGGAATGTTGCACTGCGGCTCCAAGTGTCCACTGCAACGACCCACCCACCCTGGCTCCTCTGGGTGGGCTTTATGGGATCCAAGTCAGGATCTGTGTCTTTATGCAGGACTGGCCTTTAACTTCACCTGCCTGAGCCAGGGGCCTTGGCTGAACCACACACACGTTACAGCCTCGAGTTTGTTGTAATGTGGGTAACACACCCTGTCTCATACACATCCCTTTGCCTCAGCTGCAGGAGCTTTATGTTGTCTGCATCCATTTGAAAAGGAGGGGGAGAAAGCAATCTCGTCTCTTCTTCTTTCATGAGGCACAAAGAAAAATATACTTTAGAGTTAATATTTGCATGCACATAGGATGTGAGTTGTTCACCAAACAGGCTGGACACAGTGGTTTTCAATTTTTACTGACTGCTACTTGCATAGATTGTGACAGAGTCCCTGAAATGAATGACACCTCTATTGTAAAACTGGTGTCAGACAGAATTTTCCCTTGGTATATCCACAGAGCAGTCTCTTATGTCAGACCACATGGTAGTCTCTGGTTAATAATGCTTAATTCTAGCAATCTGGTTTGAGTTATTTTACTATTTTATTGTGAATAAGTGTATATTATTTTCATCTTGAAAATTCTGTTGGACTTCTCTGTAGTTTCTGAGGATTCTATTTTGCAACTGAGGGAGCACATCAGTGCGGTGCAGGACACTATTTTCAGACCAGTGGTAAAGAGTGGGAAGGAAACACAGATTACAGGATAATTGGCATCTTTTTGCTTTGTTCTAGAAACAGCAAACCTTGTTTCTCCTCCTGATCTGCATGCAGTGAAGCACCAGCTCTGTGCTGTACTGGCAGACCAATGCTGGCTAAAAGATCTCTTTGTGGCTTTGTAGCTCGGTGTCTACCTTCAATCAGCAGCCCTTCAGGAGGGCTCTGTGTTCTGGGTCAGCTATAGCATCTCCTTGACTGAACACACTAGACATCTGTACACAAATAAATACACATTACTGTAAGTCAGGAACAAGTGCTCACTCCAAGTTTTTATTGAAATTGAACACAGTATTCAAGCATAGTTCTGGTTGAGAATCTAGACAGCGAATTTCATCTGGTTTTACAGTATGCTCAGTTAACCCTTGTGTACATTCCCAGGAACGTGGAAGTGAGCAGGCACCGTGTCTCTCAGCCAACCACCACCGTGTCATCCCCAACAAACTCGTAAAAGGGGACCTCGAGGTTTAAGGGAGCAGGGCCTTTCCTGATTCTGCCTGAGGCGTCATAGTGGGAGCCGTGGCAGGGGCAGTAGTACCCGCCAAAATCCCCGGAGTTGGCGATGGGGACACAGCCCAGGTGAGTGCACACCCCCACCAGGATCACCCACTCGGGCTTCTTCACTCTGTCTAAGTCGTGCTGCGGATCCCTCAGCTGAGACAGATCGACTTCAGCTTCCTGACTAATCTCTGCCTGGGTTCTGTGACGCACAAACAGGGGCTTCCCTCTCCACTTGAAAGCCATGTTCTTGCCTTCTGGAATGTCAGACAGCTTGATCTCGATCTTTGACAAGGCCAGCACATCAGCAGAGGCACTCAGGCTGGAAATGAACTGGGTGACAACATTCTTGGCAATATAGGCAGTTGCTACACCTGTCGCTGCAGTCATCAGGTAGGAAAAGCCCTTCCTGGAATCGCTGCTGCCCTGGGAGGACGCGTTGGCATCCTGCACGTCCTGGCGGCGATAGGCGGAGAAGTCGGGGACAGCGACGTCATTATGGACACAGCGAACGCTGGCAGGGGCTGCGTGCAAAAGGACAGCAAATGACACCACTTTCAGGTAAAACACACTGCAATGCAGTTCAAATTGTACTTCTGTAGTTGCATTTTTTGGAATAATGGGTAAAAGTCATTCCAAATTCTGGGTGGGATTCTACTAATTAAATGTTTTGATTTTAAGTTGTATGAAAATGGTTTTCAGGGGGAATTTCTGGTAGATGAACAGGTGATCTGTGAAACTGGCTTCCCTATTCCTTGAAAAAGAAACCTGATCAGGGTGCAGAGAGGTTCTGGGCTTCTGGGGGAAAAAGTGAATTGTTTTTTCAGTATGTTTCAAGGAAAAACCCTGCAGGGTACCATGACTAGCTCAGAAAAGACAGACCTGTTTTCCATTCAGATGTTTCCCTGTAAAGAGGTGCTAAGACAAAATTTATCTAGTGAAGTTTGCACATCTGCAGTGTAACAAACACTTTTGTGCTATCTTTTGTCTGAAGTAACTTCTACACCTGTAATAATACTTACTGCGTTGGTTAAGCATTTTTAAAATGAAAAATATCAGGCATCCTCTTTCATATTAAATTGTTGTCATAGCTAAAATAATTTTTAAACCTGCAGCCCCAGGCTCGCTTCTTAGAAGATTTAGGGATAAAGCTAATAACTATCCAGTTTGAGGTGGGATTCCCACATCAAATGTGTGCTGAGGTAACAGGAGATGAAGGATAACTAAAAGGCCTCCCATGAATTTCTCCAGCAAAAGAAAACTGCTGCCCCCACTGAAAATCTGTAAGCCAAAGAAAAGAACATGGCAATGACAGAATAGGTCACTTGCCAAAGTGCAACCTGTTACTTCAAAAGTATTATTTACTCTTTATATTTTCTAGCAGTTGGCCAAAGTTAACAGGTGTCTTAAAGAACTTAAACTCTCTGGGATTTATATGCAGTATAATGAGGAAAACAGTTACATTTATTTACAAGTAACTCAGCATCGAGGAGGTATTTGCTATAGGATTTTGATTGCAAAGAAATTAAACAGAAAAATCAAAATTCTGAAATAATACTCCATACTAAGTTATTTCAGTATCAAGACTTAAAGCACTTAGTAACAAACCATATGATTAACTTCTAAAATTTTGCTATACTCAGTGAAAAGCATGTCTGAAATGAATTAAAACGTTGAGCATGGCTAAATGCCAGCTGTGTCAGGTACAGATTTGTAGAATTTCCACCTGAACAGCTGAGGGTCAGGTGAAGTACACAGCTCGAATTGCTGCAGAGCATCTTCTGCAGGGCACTGCCCTCCCAAGAATTAGATGTGTGCGTTGTGTACCAGCATGAAGCAGAACGTTCTGCCAGTGACAGCTGTTCTCCGGGAACTGCAGCCCCGTGTGCCAGGGACAGCCGCAGCCCTCGGGCCAGAGGTCGGGTCCTGGAGAACCCCCCGGGCTCACTCCCTGCCTGATGCTGTCCTGCCGTGGGGGTACCACAGCGTGAAACACACGGTGTGCACTCACTGCGCCCCTCTGCTCTTTTGCCCGCGGTTAAAAACCTACCCGAATGGCAGAATTTAGCTGCATTTTACTAACAGTGAAATAACCATCACCTGAGCTCTCTCCCTCAACGGAGACGTTGCAGAACGGCCCGGACACAATCCTGAGCTCTGTGCCGACCCTGCTGGGCAGGGCTGACCCACTGTGGCGCCCTCCGGCCTGACCCGTTCCGTGAGCGTCATTCTAGGGAAGCTGGCATTCAAGTGCCCTTGAACGAGCTCTGCAGTTGTAAATGCGTGCGACTGTCAACGGTGACAACTGAATCAAACACCCGACAACCCC